>OX442431.1:7173988-7223574 GCA_949361645.1 Spongilla lacustris | reverse complement strand
TGGCAGAGAAAAAAAAATTAGGGGAACAAGTAAATCAAAAACTTCTCTATCGAGAAAGTGATTGGTGGGATGTAGGATTGGTGGTGCAAAAAAGCAAGGAAACAAGGTACAAAGTGAGGTTTGGTAGGATCCTACAACTATAACAGTCCTACACTCCTACATTTGCAAATAGGCTACTTCGTTTGCAAATTCAGGACTGTGAGTTGTAGGATCCTATCAAACCTCACTTTAACATACCGTACCTTGTTTCCTTGCTTTTTGCACCATGCACCAATCCTACATCCCACCAATCACTTTCTCGATAGATAAGTTTTTGATTTACTTGTATAATTACAATAGGCTCCGCTACATATTTACTGACTTGCCAATTTATTGCAGGAACTCACTATCTTAGGCGAACCATGGCAAAAGTCGCTCACGGCTGGATGCCGTCCGATCCGGACCTCGAAGTGCTAGGGAGGTAAGTTCTTTACATGCATATCACTGGCATTATGCAGCGCAACCGCACTAGTACTTTGGCATCCTGACGAATCGAAGGATTCCATATACTATTACATGCTATGGGTTTGCGCATGGAACAAAACGATCAGAGGCTGGGAAATGGAGTCATAACTTAGGAGAAGATCGGGCACACACCACATACATGTAGGGATAGTCACTTATCGCGGAATTTTACACTTTTCAGCTTGCACATGGATTGGGAGGGTGTGGTAAGGGGTGAGGCGAAGCAGTAGGCGGAGCCGCCCAGGGGTGCGGGAGGGGAGCACCCCTCCCGCCCAGCTAGCTATAGGGGGTAAGGGGGAGCGCTGTATATAAGCGAGGTCTGCGGCAGAGCCTCAGAGCCCCAGAAGCCAACGCTTTATGCGTTGAACCCACCATATCAGTGTCATTAAAAACTCATGCTCTCGCGAGGGCAAAAGTATAATTATAATAATTATTATATAGTTTGTGACTTTGTGTTAGAGAACACAATAATATACGTCTAAACGGCCTAAGTAAGATATACTAAAACCGAACTTACTGTATGCCCATTAAATGTCATTTGTAGAGAACGAATCTAGATGCAATCATATTCATAATTTCATACTTGGCCCTGACCATCGTGTAGTCTCGCCCCTAGCCCCTATTCGCAGCATCGGACGGATTTTTTTTTTCTGAAGGTAAACATTATATATAAATGTATAGCTGCCATATATAGCCACTAGTCCACCACACCACCAGGCATCCTGGTCTTGTACGTGTACCCGTCACAGCTGCGGTTAGATTACACGTTGATGTACAGACAGTACAGCCAAAACAATGATCACATCCATGAACAATAAAATAAAAATGGCAAGATGTTGTAGGCGTGTAGACGTACTAGTTGTATCGGGGGGAAAAAAGGGGGGGGGGGGGGGGGGGGGGGGGGGGGGGGGGGGGGGGGGGAGGGGTGGGAAACGCGTTCAGCATCGCTTTCTCATCAGTCGCACGTAACCTATCTTTGGCCAAGCTAATGCAAGGCGGTTATACATGTACATGTATTGTACCATATACATGTAGATGTCCTATATATACATAATTGTACACATTATACACTATCTACATGTATTATGGTTATACTTCACTGAGTAAACTTACGTCATGATTATGTCGCGCGCATGCTACGCGCGTGGTTTAATATATTACTTTTTAAAAATAGGCGGGACACGGGATGGTGCAGTATCACGCAAAGAGATCGCGATCGAACAACGCAGGCAGCGGCTGGCTCTCTCTCGCAAGAAGAACTGGAGATAATTCGCCAGGTGGTGGCCAGAGCAGAGAACTTTGATCGTATCGAGCAACAAAGGATACAGTGAGCTTAGCTTTAGAGTGCAAACCATAGTCTCATACCCAGACCCAAACGCACGTAAGCATTATTACGGGCTGGTTAAATTATCGGTGCGCCGGAATGTTGGTGCTCCAATCAGAATCGCGTGAGGTCACGGTAATTAGATTCCAATAGCATTGAGTGCGCGGCTAAGGTTGTGATATCTGGACATGTATCTAAAACGAAGGTAAAGCCATTTCAGTAGGAAAGGATCTAAAATCTATCGTGAATCGCTTTCCAGCCCGGCACTTATGCAGTTTCCCCCCCCCACTTTAATTATTGCGTTTACGTAATTTTTTTTTAAATGTAATGCGTGTGGTACTAATTTGACTCTTTATGTAAGAGGGGTCCCCACTTTCTTTTTACTAAATAACGGACGCAGCCAACACTCCGTGAAATGAAATAAAAAGGGGAGGGTGAGGGAGGGGGAACCCCTCCCTCCTTTAAAAGAACACTGTTACATGGTGGTAAGGTTGAGCAGCCGAGCATTGTATGTATGGTTAACGGTAAGACGCTGGTATCATTGTGTTCCTAGATTGTTGTATGCCGCCCAAAGGTCCGACCGATATTATAGTAGTTCCCCGGTGCACAATGTTGGCGAATTATCGGCAGAAAGCGTAGCGGCATCACGACGGTCTACTGGCTAACTGGACATAAAAGCAACTTTCAAACTAACTACACAACTAACAACCTCAGTAGGAAGAAGCAGAGGAATATAAACAGTACATGTAGCAACAGCCATCGTAATAAAGCAGGTGGTTATCATTATACGTAAATAAACATACTAGCATTACGTAAACGCAATAATTAAAGTGGGGGGGGGGGGGGGGAAACTGCATAAGTGCCTCCAGCCCATCGCGTTCACCAATCTGAGATCGAGAATATCATTGCGGTCTCTCTGTAGACTGTAGGCTAGCAACCTCGCGTTTATCGTGATGACGTACCGTTGCTATGACAACCCAAATTATCGAACATTCCGATGACATTCCAAGATCGACCTGTTGGCCAGACCCTCCGTACGCGATAATGCTTACGTAAATTTGGGTCTGGGTACGAGACTATGCAAACCATGTATATCGTGATCCGGCCCCGCATATCCACCCATACAGTTTGCTGGCGCTTCAGTTTGAGAAGGTCCGCAGCACAGTTGACGGAGATGGCTGCGTCTTCTGTGCCAGTAACTTCGACGTTGGCCAGAAAAGTGACCGCGTTGTATGCGAGGACTGTAGTAAGGTAAGATGTTTATATATAATATTATATTATATATATATATGAGGTCTACTAAAATCATCCACATAACGGGTACTAGAATGCTGCAATTATTCGGTAATTCCGCTTTGAAATTTTAACTAAACCTTATGATGCCAGTGGCACAGTTTCTGAAAATAATAGACGTGTGCGGGGGTGAGAAACAGGATAGCCACTTGGAGCGATCTTTAGTGATGCTTGCATTTTTAAAAGGCATTAACACCTTGTACACACACACACACACACACACACACACACACACACACACACACACACACACACACACACACACACACACACACACACACACGCACATACAGGAAACATGCTCATCTTGCAAAGTGGACTACAGGCTATCTTCTGGAGAGGTCATCCCTTTGTGTAAACCATGTCTGAACCAAAGAGAGGTATTTATATACCATTCCCCTCCACGTCCCTCAATTATGATGTGTGCACTCAACATATCCTTATCACACTCACCCCTCTGCCACTCCATCCCCATTGTCTTTATTTCTCCATCACCTATCACCCTCACAATACTCCATCTCTCACCCTCACATACTTCTTATCTCTCCTCCATCTCCCATCCTCACACACTCCATATTTGTACTGTGTCTCTCCTCCTCCAATCCAGCTGTGGATGAAGAGTGGAGCATGGTTCACAAGTACCTTAACTGTAGTGACAACAAAAGGAAATGAGGTGAGTGTGTTCAAACAAACACAAATGCATTGGCGCTCTAAGAGCATGCAATCAGTTGTTACTGTTCAGGGTATGGGGGAGGTGGTCCGGGGGGGGGGGGGGGAGGGTGAGTGGGACCACCTCCCACCCCATTCACATATGACCACCAAGGTCCACTCACCAGATCAGAGATTTAATTTTGTGTTTAAATTTTACAGCAGAAATTTGGAATGACACCATTGCAAGGTATGGTGATGAATAACATCGTACCACCATCAATGAAGAATTCCTTCTACACACAGTTCCACAGAATGCAACTAGCGGTGCCTGTGAAGCTGCCAAAATGAATTCCTTCAGTCCTATGGTTAGCAAGAAAGAAGACTGTATGTGTGCATGTGTGTATTTGTGTGCATGTGTGTGCACGATTGCATGTGTGTACATATGTGTGTGTGAGATATATGAGAGCTACCTATGCATATCATATTCAGGTGCTTGCTACATTAGAGCTGCTCAGAATTTTAATAACACTGCTCTCTCATTTCTATTGTGTTTGGGGCTAGCAGCACGACTCGAGCTGCATCCAGAGAGAGGCTTTCCCAGGAAGTGGCAAGGAGGAGGAACATACGAACATTTGTGAGACACCTGTTACCAATAACTTTATGGTCTCGTGGATTGTGGCAACAACCTCTAATTGTGTGAACGTGGTGACCCCCTCTGATATACTCCAAACAAAGCACACCTATATTGAAGAGAAGATGCCTCCTATAGAAGTGGACAAGGCCCGGAGTACTGCTGGTGGTGGAACCACACCATCTTCATTGCAGCAGGGGTCTCCCCCTGACCACAACATTCCATTACCTACATGTACTTCAATCCACCCCCCTGCAATGGACATTTCCCTTATGATGCAGACTGAACCAGCTGAAGAAACAACTACATACACCTCTAAGTATGTTGGGCTTCGGAAAGACTATATAAACACACAGCCCCTTGATGAACAACCAACCTATGTACCCAATGAAGGTATTCTTGACACACTCAGTATGGACATTGGAGCACAGCTGGATGTTATGGCTCCAACTAGAGCTGGCAGTGATAAAGCCATTTGTGAGGCAGGAGGATTGAAGCTAGTAGATACTACAAATCTAAATGAGAGTAAGGGATGTGACCATTTAGGACAGCTTGAGATCCCCAACACTTCAAATGTTGCTAACGATATTACACCTGACATCCAGCCACCCAAACATGAGGAAGAAGTCCTTCCAACCATTGAACCAACCCAACAGGTCATCGCCCCACCATCAGACACTCTGGACCCACAGGAACACCAAGCTGTAGTTGGGCTTTATGATTGGAGGCCTAAACATGAAGTCGCACCCAAACCCACAAGTTTGACTGAAACCATCTTGACTATTTCTACACTAGCCCATCCTACTTTCGTAACAGACACCTCTCTCTGTGCACAGGTTGAGGAGCCAAATAAACATGCATCTCTTTGTGGCCAGGGGCTGGAGTATGTAGACACACCACTCTTTAGTCAAAGTGTACTCAGTGAAGATATTCTTGACAGGGCACCATCAGAGCTACCCAGTGTGGAAGACAACATTCTGGATGCAATGGCTTCAACAGGAGCTGGTATTGATGGAGCCACATGTGGTGCAGGAGAAGAGAATGCTCTTGAAACCATCCATCCAGTTGCGACACTTCTGATTTATTTGATTCTATTAATTGTTCTTTTTCCATTTTATTTTTTCAACCTCACACAAGGAATGCTAGGAGCTGGTAGAGTTGAGACCAGGGCAAGTACAGACCAGAATAGTTTCACAGATGAAAGGAGGTGTGACCAAAAACAGCCAGAGGTCTCCATCGTCTCAAGCGTTTCTGGTGAAACTCCACCTGCCATCCAGCCACCCGAACATGAGGATGAAGTCCTTCCAACCATTGAACCAACCCAACAGGTCATCACCCTACCACCAGACACTCTGGACCCACAGGAGCACCAAACTGGAGATTTGGAGGCCACAGCCAGCAATGAGCTTTATGATTGGAGGCAGGACATAGAATCATGTTTATTTGCTGGGGAAGAGACTCTAGAGAATAATTATTCATACATTGAACCAACTCATGATGTACCTTCACATCAAGGGACTCTGATGCTGGATCAAATTGAGATTATATCAGAATCCCTCACAGAAGCCACACCTACATGTTCCACACAACCCACACCCACAGATCACACTGAAACCATCACGACTATTTCTACACTAGCCCATCCCACATTGGTAATGGACACCTCTCTCTGTGCACAGGTTGAGGAACCAAATAAACATGCATCTCTTTGTGGCCAGGGGCTGGAGTATGTAGACACACCACTCTTTAGTCAAAGTGTACTCAGTGAAGATATTCTTGACAGGGCACCATCAGAGCTACCCAGTGTGGAAGACAACATTCTGGATGCAATGGCTTCAACAGGAGCTGGTATTGATGGAGCCACATGTGGTGCAGGAGAAGAGAATGCTCTTGAAACCATCCATCCAGTTGCGACACTTCTGATTTATTTGATTCTATTAATTGTTCTTTTTCCATTTTATTTTTTCAACCTCACACAAGGAATGCTAGGAGCTGGTAGAGTTGAGACCAGGGCAAGTACAGACCAGAATAGTTTCACAGATGAAAGGAGGTGTGACCAAAAACAGCCAGAGGTCTCCATCGTCTCAAGCGTTTCTGGTGAAACTCCACCTGCCATCCAGCCACCCAAACATGAGGAAGAAGTCCTTCCAACCATTGAACCAACCCAACAGGTCATCACCCCACCATCAGACACTCTGGACCCACAGGAACACCAAACTGGAGATTTGGAGACCTCAGCTAGCAATGAGCTTTATGATTGGAAGATGGACATAGAACACAGTGTTGTTGAGGCAGAAAGTGAGGGACCAACACAAATGGAAGAGCCACACCTCCAAGGAGGGAGTACCCAACACTTATATCGAGTTGAGATCAAGGACAGTGTATATCAGGATTTTTCCATGGAGGGAATGAGGTTTGACCAAGGACAGGTAGAGGCCTCCATCACTTCACCTATTTCTGATGAAACTCTACCTGATATCATGTCATCCAAACCTGAGGAAGAAGTCCTTCCAACCATTGAACCAACCCAACAGGTCATAACCTCACCATCAGACACTCTGGACCCACAGGAACACCAAACTGGAGATTTGGAGGCCACAGCCAGCAATGATTGGAGGAAGGACTTAGAATCATGTGTATTTGCTGGGGAAGAGACTCTAGAGATTAATTATTCATACATTGAACCAACTCATGATGTACCTTCACATCAAGGGACTTTGATGAGGGATCAAATTGAGATGATATCAGAATCCCTCACAGAAACCACATGTACATGTTCCACACAACCCACACCCACAGCTCACACTGAAACCATCACGACTATTTCTACACTAGCCCATCCCACGTTGGTAACAGACACCTCTCTCTGCGCACAGGTTGAGGAGCCAAATAAACATGCATCTCTTTGTGGCCAGGGGCTGGAGTATGTAGACACACCACTCTTTAGTCAAAGTGTACTCAGTGAAGGTATTCTTGACAGGGCACCATCAGAGGTACCCAGTGTGGAGAAGAACAAATTTGAAGGAAATATTATGGCTCCAACAGGAGGGGACAAGGAAGATACTGTTGTTGAGGCAGAAAGGGAGAGACCAACAGAGAAGGAAGAGCCACACCTCCAAGGAGGGAGTACTCCACACCTCACAGAGGCCATCCATTCAGCTGAGGCTAAGACCAGTACAGATGTAACATACCTGGCTGGTTCTGTGAGGGGAGGGAGGTGTGACCAAGGACAGCCCAAGGTCCCCAACACTGCAATTATTGCAGGTGAAGTTCCACCTGACATCCAGACACCCTGGCACGAGGAAGGTGTCATTCCAACTATTGAACCAATACCCAATACACTTGTTCATGCATCAACTTTGCCTCAATCCACTTCCATCAACCAATCTGCTTGTGAGACATCTGTTACCAATGACTTTAAGGTCTTGTGGATTGAGACAACAACCTCAAATTGTGTGAACATGGTGACCTCTTCTGATGTACTCCAAATGAAGCACATCTATGTTGAACTTCCTTTAGAAGTAGAGGATACTGTTAGTGGTGGAACCACACCATCTTCGTTGCAGCAGGGGTCTCCCCCTGACCACAACGTTCCCATGCCTACTTCAATCTACCCCCTTGCAATGTACAATTCCCTTATGATGCAGGCTGAACCAGCTGAAGAAACAAATACACACACCTCTGAGTATGGTGGGCTTCAGAAAGAGTATATAGACATGCAGCCCCTTGATGAACAACCAACCTGTGTACGCAGTGACACACTCAGTGAGGGCATTGAAGCACAGCTGGATGTTATGGCTTCTGGCAGTGATGAAGCCACTTGTGAGGCAGGAGGATTGAAGCTAGTAGATACTGGTGATTTTACAAATCTAAATGAGAGTAAGGGATGTGACCATTTAGGACAGCCAGAGATCGCCATCACTTCAAATGTTGCTAGTGATATTGAACCTAACATCCAGCCACCCAAATATGAGGAGGAAGTCCTTCCAACCATTGAACCAACCCAACAGGCCATCTCCCCACCATCAGACACTATGGACCCACAGGAACACCAAACTGGAGATTTGGAGGTCACAACCAGCAATGAGCTTTATGATTGGAGGCAGGACATAGAATCAAGGAAGATACTTGTACATATAGCGTCACATGAGGAGACTTCAATGAAAGATCAAATTGGAACCACACCTGAAACCCTCACAAAAACCACACCTACATGTTCCACTGAAGCCACAGCCATAACTTACACTAAATTCATACCCACAGCTCCGACTGGAGCCACACCCACAGCTCTGACCAAAGCCACACCCACAGCACTCACAGAAGCCACATCCATAGCTCTCACAGAAGCCACACCTACAGCTCTGACAGAAGCCACACCCACAGCTCACACTGAAAGCATTGCTACTATTTCTACACTAGCTCATCCCACTTTGGTAATGGACATCTCTCTCTGTGCACAGATTGAGGAGCCAAATAAACATGCATCTCTTTGTGGCCAGAGGCTGGAGTATGTAGACACACCACTCTTTAGTCAAAGTGTACTCAGTGAAGATATTCTTAAAAGGACACGATCAGACATATCCAGTATGGAGAAGGACAACGTTGAAGGAAAGCTGGATGTTATGGCTCCAACAGGAGGGGACAAGGAAGGTACTGTTATTGAGGCAGAAAGTGAGAGACCAACAGAAATGGAAGAACCACACCTCCAAGGAGGGAGTACCCAACAGTTGTATCGAGTTGAGATCAAGGACAGTGCATATCAGGATTTTTCCATGGATGGTGGGAGGTTTGACCAAGGACAGGCAGAGGTCTCCATCACTTTACCTATTTCTGATGAAACTCTACCTGGTATCACGTCATCCAATCTTGAGGAAGAAGTCCTTCCCACCATTGAACCAACCCAACAGGTCATCGCCCCACCATCAGACACTCTGGACCCACAGGAACACCAAACTGGAGATCTGGAGGCCACAGCCAGCAATGAGCTTTATGATTGGAGGCAGAACATAGAATCATGTTTATTTGCTGGGGAAGAGACTCTAGAGATTAATTATTCATACATTGAACCAACTCATGATGTACCTTCACATCAAGGGACTTTGATGCTGGATCAAATTGAGATGATATCAGAATCCCTCACAGAAGCCACATGTACATGTTCCACACAACCCATACCCACAGCCCACACTGAAACCATCATGACTATTTCTACATTAGCCCATCCCATGTTGGTAACAGACACCTCTCTCTGTGCACAGGTTGAGGAGCCAAATAAACATGCATCTCTTTGTGGCCAGGGGCTGGAGTATGTAGACATACCACTCTTTAGTCAAAGTGTACCCAGTGAAGGTATTCTTGTCAGGACACCATCAGAGGTACCCAGTGTGGAGAAGGACAATGTTGAAGGAAAGCTGGGTGTTATGGCTCCAGGAGGGGACAAGGAAGGTACTGTTGTTGAGGCAGAAAGTGAGAGACCAATAGAGAAGGAAGAGCCACATCTCCAAGGAGGGAGTACCCTACACCTCACAGAGGCCATCCATTTAGCTGAGGCAAAGACCAGTACAGATGTAATGCACCTGGCTGGTTCCGTGGGGGGAGGGAGGTGTGACCAAGGACAGCCCAAGGTCCCCAACACTTCAATTATTGCAGGTGAAGTTCCACCTGACATCCAGACACCCTGGCATGAGGAAGATGTACTTCCAACCATTGAACCAACACCCAATACACTTGTTCATACATCATCTTTGCCTCAATCCACTTCCATAAGCCTATCTGCTTGTGAGACATCTGTTACCAATGACTTTAAGGTCTTGTGGATTGAGACAACAACCTCAAATTGTGTGAACATAGTGACCTCCTCTGATGTACTCCAAATGAAGCACATCTATGTTGAACTTCCTTTAGAAGTAGAGGATACTGTTAGTGGTGGAACCACACCATCTTCGTTGCAGCAGGGGTATCCCCCTGACCACAACATTCACATGCCTACTTCAATCTACCCCCTTGCAATGTACAATTCCCTTATGATGCAGGCTGAACCAGCTGAAGAAACAAATACACACACCTCTGAGTATGGTGGGCTTCAGAAAGAGTATATAGACATGCAGCCCCTTGATGAACAACCAACCTGTGTACGCAGTGACACACTCAGTGAGGGCATTGGAGCACAGCTGGATGTTATGGCTTCTGGCAGTGATGGAGCCACTTGTGAGGCAGGAGGATTGAAGCTAGTAGATACTGGTGATTTTACAGATCTAAATGAGAGTAAGGGATGTGACCGTTTAGGACAGCCAGAGATCGCCATCACTTCAAATGTTGCTAGTGATATTACACCTAACATCCAGCCACCCAAACATGAGGAAGAAGTCCTTCCAACCATTGAACCAACCCAACAGGTCATCACCCTACCATCAGACACTCTGGACCCACAGGAACACCAAACTGGAGATCTGGAGGTCGCAGCCAGCAATGAGCTTTATGATTGGAGGAAGGACATAGAATCAAGGAAGATACTTGTACATATATCTTCACTTGAAGGGACTTCAATGAAAGATCAAATTGGGATCACATCTGAATCCCTCACAAAAACCACACCTACATGTTCCACTGAAGCCACAGCCATAACTTACACTGAATACATACCCACAGCTCAAACTGAAGCCACACCCACAGCTCTGACAGAAACCACACCCATAGCTCTCACAGAAGCCTCACCCACAGTTCTCACAGAAGCCACACCCACAGCTCACACTGAAATCATCACCACTATTTCTGCACTAGCCCATCCCACTTTGGTAATGGACACCTCTCTCTGTGCACAGGTTGAGGAGCCAAATAAACATGCATCTCTTTGTGGCCAGGGGCTGGAGTATGTAGACACACCACTCTTTAGTCAAAGTGTACTCAGTGAAGGTATTCTTGACAGGGCACCATCAGAGGTACCCAGTGTGGAGAAGGACAATGTTGAAGGAAAGCTGGATGTTATGGCTCCAACAGGAGGGGACAAGGAAGGTACTGCTGTTGAGGCAGAAAGCGAGAGACCAACAGAAATGGAAGAACCACACCTCCAAGGAGGGAGTAACCAACACTTGTATCGAGTTGAGATCAAGGACAGTGCATATCAGGATTTTTCCATGGATGGAGTGAGGTTTGACCAAGGACAGGCAGAGGTCTCCATCACTTTACCTATTGCTGATGAAACTCTACCTGGTATCATGTCATCCAAACTTGAGAAAGAAGTCATTCTAACCGTTGAACCAACCCAACAGGTCATAACCTCACCATCAGACACTCTGGACCCACAGGAACTCCAAACTGGAGATCTGGAGGCCACAGCCAGCAATGAGCTTTATGATTGGAAGATGGACATAGAATCATGTGTGTTTGCTGGGGAAGAGACTTTAGAGAATAATTATTTATACATTGAACCAACTCATGATGTACCTTCACATCAAGGGACTCTGATGCTGGATCAAATTGAGATGATATTAGAATCCCTCACAGAAGCCACATGTACATGTACATGTTCCACACAACCCACACCCACAGATCACATTGAAACCATCATGACTATATCCCATCCCACTTTGGTAATGGACACCTCTCTCTGTGCGCAGGTTGAGGAGCCAAATAAACATGCATCTCTTTGTGGCCAGGGGCTGGAGTATGTAGACACACCACTCTTTAGTCAAAGTGTACTCAGTGAAGGTATTCTTGACAGGGCACCATCAGAGGTACCCAGTGTGGAGAAGGACAATGTTGAAGGAAAGCTGGATGTTATGGCTCCAACAGGAGGGGACAAGGAAGATACTGTTGTTGAGGCAGAAAGGGAGAGACCAACAGAGAAGGAAGAGCCACACCTCCAAGGAGGGAGTACCCCACACCTCACAGAGGCCATCCATTCAGCAGAGGCTAAGACCAGTACAGATGTAACACACCTCGCTGGTTCCATGGAGGGAGGGAGGTGTGATCAAGAACAACCAGAGGTCCCCAACTCTTCAATTATTGCAGGTGAAGTTCCACATGACATCCAGAAACCCCGGCACGAGGAAGATGTCCTTCCAATCATTGAGCCACCACTTCATACACTTGTTGATACATCATCTTTGCCTCAATCCACTTCCATAAGCCAATCTGCTTGTGAGACATCTGCTACCAATAACTTTATGGTCTTGTGGATTGAGACAACAACTTCAAATTATGAGAACATGGTGACCTCCTCTGATGTACTCCAAATGAAGCACATCTATGTTGAACTTCCTTTAGAAGTAGACAAGGCCCCAGGTACTGTTAGTGGTGGAACCACACCATCTTCATTGCGGCAGGGGTCTCCTCCTGACCACAACATCCCTAATCCTACTTCAATCTACCTCCTCAATTCCCTTATGATGCAGACTGAACCAGCTGAAGAAACAAATACACACACCTCTGAGTATGGTGGGTTTCAGAAAGAGTATACAGACATGCAGCCCCTTGATGAACAACCAATCTGTGTACGCAGTGACACACTCAGTGAGGGCATTGGAGCACAGCTGGATGTTATGGCTCCAATCGGAGCTGGCAGTGATGGAGCCATTTGTGAGGCAGGAACAAATTATTCTAGGGATATCGCATGTGACATCCAGCCACCAAAACATGAGGAAGAAATCCTTCCTATCATTGAACCAACCCGACAGGTCATTACCCCACTATCAGACACTCTAGACCCACTGGAACACCAAACTGGAGATTTAGAGGCTGCAGCCAGCAATGAGCTTTATGATTGGAGGAAGGACATAGAATCAAGGAAGATGCTTGTACATATACCTTCACATGAGGAGACTTCAATGAAAGATCAAGTTGGGATCACATATAAAACCCTCACAAAAACCACACCTACATGTTCCACTGAAGCCACAGCCATAAATTACACTGAATCCATACCCACAGCTTTGACAGAAGCCACACCCACAGCTCTCACAGAAGCCACACCCACAGCTCTCACAGAAGCCACACCCACAGCTCTCACAGAAGCCACACCCACAGATCACACTGAAACCATCACGACTATTTCTACACTAGCCCATCCCACTTTGGTAACAGACACCTCTCTCTGTGCACAGGTTGAGGAGCCAAATAAACATGCATCTCTTTGTGGCCAGGGGCTGGAGTATGTAGACACACCACTCTTTAGTCAAAGTGTACTCAGTGAAGGTATTCTTGACAGGGCACCATCAGAGGTACCCAGTGTGGAGAAGGACAATGTTGAAGGAAAGCTGGATGTTATGGCTCCAACAGCAGGGGACAAGGAAGGTACTGCTGTTGAGGCAGAAAGCGAGAGACCAACAGAAATGGAAGAACCACACCTCCAAGGAGGGAGTAACCAACACTTGTATCGAGTTGAGATCAAGGACAGTGCATATCAGGATTTTTCCATGGATGGAGTGAGGTTTGACCAAGGACAGGCAGAGGCCTCCATCACTTTACCCATTGCTGATGAAACCCTACCTGATATCATGTCATACAATCTTGAGAAAGAAGTCATTCCAACCATTGAACCAACCCAACAAGTCTTCACCTCACCATCAGACACTCTGGACCCACAGGAACACCAAACTGGAGATTTAGAGGCCACAGCCAGCAATGAGCTTTATGATTGGAGGCAGGACATAGAATCATGTGTATTTGCTGGGGAAGAGACTCTAGAGAATAATTATTCATACATTGAACCAACTCATGATGTACCTTCACATCAAGGGACTCTGATGAGGGACCAAATTGAGATTATATCAGAATCTGTCACAGAAGCCACCCCTACATGTTCCACACAACCCACACCCACAGATCACATGGAAACCATTTCTACACTAGCCCATCCCACATTGGTAACAGACACCTCTCTCTGTGCGCAGGTTGAGGAGCCAAATAAACATGCATCTCTTTGTGGCCAGGGGCTGGAGTATGTAGACACACCACTCTTTAGTCAAAGTGTACTCAGTGAAGGTATTCTTGACAGGGCAACATCAGAGGTACCCAGTGTGGAGAAGGGCAACGTTGAAGAAAGACTGGATATTGTGGCTCCAACAGGAGGGGACAAGGAAGGTACTGTTGTTGAGGCAGAAAGTGAGAGACCAGCAGAGAAGGAAGAGCCACACCTCCAAGGGGGGAGTACCTCACACCTCACAGAGGCCATCCATTCAGCTGAGGCTAAGACCAGTACAGATGTAACATACCTCGCTGGTTCTGTGGGGGGAGGGAGGTGTGACCAAGAACAGCCCAAGATCCCCAACACTTCAATTATTGCAGGTGAAGTTCCACATGACATCCAGACACCCCGGCACGAGGAAGATGTCCTTCCACACAAGTCACACATCCAAGAACAGAGTAGTAAGGGTATTGATGGAATTGAAACCACACCCAATGACATTAGTGAATTTCCATCCACCCACCAACCAGCCACTTTAGTACAGGTTGAAGCGCCAAATAAACACACTTCAGAGAAAGAGGTGTATGTAGACACACAGCGCCTTAATGAGCAACCAATCAGTGTACTCAGTGAAGGTATTCTTGACAGGACACCATCAGAGGTACCCAGTGTGGAGAAGGACAATGTTGAAGGAAAGCTGGATGTTATGACTCCAACAGGAGGGGACAAGGAAGATACTGTTGTTGAGGCAGAAAGTGAGAGACCAACAGACGAGGAAGAGCCACACCTTCAAGGAGGGAGTACCCCACACCTCACAGAGGCCATCCATTCAGCTGAGGCTAAGACCAGTAGAAATGTAACACACCTGGAAGGTTTCATAGAGGAAAGGAGGTGTGACCAAGATCTGCCAGAGGTCCCTAACACTTTAAATGTTGCTAATGATATTATACTTGATGTCCAGCCACACAAACATGAGAAAGAAGTCCTTCCAACCATTGAACCAACCCAACAGGTCATGACCTCACCATCAGACACTCTGGACCCACAGGAACACCAAACAGTGTATGAGATGCCAGGACCTGTTAACAATGACTTTATTGCCTTGGGGAATGAGCCCACATACTCCAGTGGTGTGAAAATCTCGACCTCCTCTGATATACTCCCAAAAAAGCACACCTATGTTAGAGAGAAGATGCTTCCTATAGAAGTGGACGAGGCCCAGAGTACTGTTGGTGATGGAACCACACCATCTTCATTGCAGCAGGGGTCTGCCCATGACCACAACATTCCCTTACCTACTTCAATGTACCTCCTTGCAACGGACACTTCCATTTTGATGCAGACTGAACCAGCTGATCACGAAGAAACATCTACATACACCTCTGAGTGTGATGCACTTGGGCTTCAGAAAGAGTATATAGACACCCAGCCCCTTGATGAACAACTAACCAGTGTACCCAGTGAAGGTATTCTTGACAGGACACCATCAAAGGTACCCAGTGTGGAGAAGGACAATGTTGAAGGAAAGCTGGATGTATTGGCTGATATTTGTGAAGCAGATAGAACAGAAAAGGAACAACCACACCTCCAAGGAGGGAGTACCCCACACCTCACAGAGGCCATCCATTCAGCTGAGGTGGTGATGAGTACTGATGTAATGCACCTGTATGGTCCCATGGAGAAAATCCAAATGGGAAGAAGTGGTGTGGCTCTTGAAGAAGCTGAAAATATGCAAAAGACAAAGGAAAGAAAACCAAGTGATACTGAGCAGTGTTCTGGAGACGTGGAAGAAGTCAAAAGGCAAGGTGCTGGTGATAAGAGGCAATGTCTAGCAGAAGTGAACCAGGTGGTGAATGCTTTAACTGAGCTACGCCGCCAAACTGAGTGTACACCACACCTCCAGGAGGGCAGATATCCAGCAGAGACCAGTGCTGATGTAACACTTCAGAGTACCTCCGAAGGACAACATACCACTGTGTTTGATGTTCAAATATACCTTAGTGTAGGTGATGTCATTGTACCCAGAGTCGAGGGTGGACCAGCTGAGGATTGCTTGAGGGTGGTGTCAACATTGCAACAACCTCAAGTATTAGATCTGGGAGCTGAAAAAACACATGAGTTGCCCAGTGTGATGGAGGTACATGTCAATATCCCTACAAGGGAGAAGGTCACCAGTGGTGATGATGATAAGATACATCATCCCATGAAGGAGGCAAACTCATTGGATGAAATTGGAGGTATCAATGTGCATTCAGGATGCACAAAAGATGTGGTCATAGGGGACAAGCTGAAAGAGTCACAACTCCAAGAACAGAATACTAAGGGTATAGCTGAAAATGAAACCACAACCAATTGCATTACTGTATCTCCATCTGCCCATCAACCAGCCACTTTAGTACAGGTTGAAGCGCCAAATAAACACACTTCAGAGAAAGAGGTGTATGTAGACACACAGCGCCTTAATGAGCAATCAACCAGTGTACCCAGTGAAGGTATTCTTGACAGGGCACCATCAGAGGTACCCAGTGTGGAGAAGGACAACGTTGAAGGAAAGCTGGATGTTATGGCTCCAACAGCAGGGGACAAGGAAGGTACTGTTGTTGAGGCAGAAAGTGAGGGACCAACAGAGAAGGAAGAGCCACACCTCCAAGGAGGGAGTACCCCACACCTCACAGAGGCCATCCATTCAGTGGATGGTTCCATGGAGAAAGTGAGGTGTGATCAAGAACAGCCAGAGGTCCCTAACATTTCAAATGTTGCTGGTGGAATCCCATCAGACATCCAACCTCCTAAACTTGAGGAAGAAATCCTTCCAACCATTGAACCAACCCAACAGGTCATCACCTCACCATCAGACACTCTGGACCCACATGAACACCAAACTGGAGATTTGGAAGCTGGATCAGTGTGTGAGACACTGAGACCTGTTTCCAATGACTTTATTGCGTTTTGGATTGAGAACACATCCTCCAATGGTGTGGAAATGTTGACCTCCTCTGATACACTCCAAACAAAGCACACCTATATTGAAGACAAGATGCTTCCTATAGAAGTGAACAAGGCCCAGAGTACTGTTGGTGGTGGAACCACACCATCTTCATTGCAGCAGGGGTCTCCCCCTGACCACAACATTCCATTACCTACTTCAATCCATCCCCTTGCAATGGACACTTCCATTTTGACGCAGACTGAACCAGCTGAAGAGTGTAGGGATCAGAAAGAGATGTGTGTAGACACACAACCCCTTATCAAACAGCCAACCAGTGTACCCAGTGAAGGTATTCTTGACAGGGCATCATCAGAGGTACCCAGTGTGGAGAAGGACAATGTTGTAGGAAAGCTGGATGTTATGGCTCCAACAGGAGGGGAAAAGGAAGGTACTGTTGTTGAGGCAGAAAGTGAGAGACCAACAGAGAAGGAAGAGCCACACCTCCAAGGAGGGAGTACCCCACACCTCACAGAGGCCATCCATTCAGCTGAAGCTAAGACTTGTACAGATGTAACGTACCTGGATGGTTCCATGGAGGAAGGGAGGTGTGACCAAGGACAGCCAGAGGTCTCTATCATCTCGAATGTTTTCAATATAACTTTGTCTTATCCCACTGATCTTAATACAACTGCAGCTATAGGAGCACATCCATCAGAGAAAATCCAAATGGCAAGAAGTGGGGTGGCTTTTGAAGAAGCTGGAAGTATGCACAAGACAAAGGAAAGAAAACCAACTGATACTGAGCAGTGTTCTGGAGACGTGGAAGAAGTCAAAAGGCAAGGTGCTGGTGATAAGAGGCAACGTCTAGCAGAAGTGAACCAGGTGGTGAATGCTTTAACTGAGCCACGCCTCCAAACTGAGGGTACACCACACCTCCAGGAGGGCATCTATCCAGCAGAGACCAGTGCTGATGTAACACTCCAGAGTACCTTCGAAGGACAACATACCACTGTGTTTGATGTTCAAATAGACCGCAGTGTTGGAGGTGATGTCATTGTACCCAGAGTTGAGGATGGACCAGCTGAGGATCTCTTAAGGGTGGTGCCAACCTTGCACCAACCTCAAGTAGCAGATCTGGGAGCTGAAAAACTACATGAGGTGCCCAGTGTGGTGGATGTACATGTCAATATCCCTATAGGAGGGAAGGTCACCAGTGGTGATGATGATAAGATACATCATCCCATGAAGGAAACAAACTCATTGGATGAACTTGGAAGTTTAGCAAAGGACACCGCGATGTTGTCGATTGAGAAGAAAGTGGCAGTAAGTGAGGCTGTTAGAGGTGGCAGTTCCCAGAGACCTGTTGACCTTCCAGATCCCACTGAACATGCAGGCATGGAGCCTGAAGGGGATCCCACTTCACTGAATACCAACGAGTTCAATTGGCGGCGTTGGAGGGTGATACGTCGGAAGAAGGCAGTGCCAAAGGAGCATGATGATGAAAAAGAAGAGCTGCCACCACGACCACGACCTCACTCTGGAGCCATTGAAAAGAATGTATCCATTCATGAACCAGCCACACAACTGCGACCTCACTCGGTAGCCATTGAAATTAACGTCTCCCTACCTCACAAACCTACATCACAACTGCAGCCTCATTCAGCAGCCTTAGAGCTGTCCAGTGAAGACATTCCTGTGGTGCCAGGTTCCCATGCCACTAGGACTGCTGAAGTGGCTCGGACTTCTAAGACACTTCCCAGCAAGCCAGCAGCTGCAGAAGAAGAGAAGACAAAATCTGGCTTTCTGAGAAGAAAAGGTGCTGTAAGGAATGTGAGCCAACGTACAAAGGACCACAAGTAAGGAGGCAGTGGTTAGATGGACATTGATTGGATACCCTGGTGGGAATCATCAGGAGCACCATAATGGCAGTACAGTCCTGTTTTATATATATTTTTGAAGTGCATAATTTTTCCATGGACTGAGAAGCTGCTCTTATAACCATACTGACAAGTACATGTTTAGTTACTATCTCCTGACTTCCATTATTCAAATGACTTGTAATGCATCACTAATACATGTACAATAATTTCCTATGACAATAATTGGACATCCCCCCCCCCCCCCCCCCCCCCATCTTGCACACCCCATTTTATCTCTATAATTTAAAAAGATGGCATATGTCAGGTTATGATGCAGAACACTTCTGCTTGCACCCCACACACAAGCAACTGAAGCTAGCAATTATTTATAGCTTCTACATGATAGGGTTTGATTTCTCTGGGTCTTTTGTATCATGCAGTGATTTCTTTATATCATTTAGTGGCTAGGGTTTGATTTCTGTATCAAGTAGTGACTCTAGTTAGATTTCTGCGGGTCTTTTATATCCAGTAGTGATTAGGGTTTGATTTCTCTGGGTCTTCTATATCAAGCAGTGACTAGAGTTTGACGTTTTTGAGTCTTTTATATCATGCAGTGACTAGGGTTTGATTTCTGTGTGTCTTTTAGATCAAGTAGTGACTCTAGTTTCATTTCTGTGTGTCATATAGTTTAAGTGCTGACTTCTTTGGGTCCTTTATATCGATTTGTGACTAGGTTTTATTTCTTTGCAATTGGGTCGTTTATATCAAGTAGTGATTAGAGTTTGATTTCTTTGGGTCATTTAGATCAACCAGTGACTCTAGTTTGATTTCTGTCGATCTTTTTCGATTAAGAAGTGAGTCAAGTTTGATTTTAGTGTGTTTTATATCACGTGGTAACTAGGGTTTGATATCTGTGGGTCTTATAGATCAAGTATTGACTCTAGATTGATTTCTGTGGGTCTTTTAGTTCAAGTAGTGACTCTAGCTTGACTTCTTTGGGTCATATAGTTTACGTGCTGACTCTAGTTTCATTTCTTTGGGTCTTTTAGATCAAGTAGTGACTCTAGCTTGACTTCTTTGGGTCTTTTATATCAATTCGTGACTAGGTTTTATTTCTCTGGGTCTTTTATATCAAGTAGTGACTAGAATATGATTTCTTTGGGTCTTTTAGATCAACTACATTGGAACCTACGTTAGTACGTATAGGTTCTAGTCTCGGACGGTACTGGTTTAAGCCAGACATCGAATTTCAACAGGGCTGGGAACGAGAGACGTACGGGTATGGTTACGAGACTAGTATCGGCTCTGATGCCTGAGTTTCTAAGCGTCAACAGTTTCATCAATACGCGTACGAACTCGGTGTATCCTGATTGCGAGTCAGGTAACTGATTTATTACTGCATATATCAGCAATGGTTACTTTTTAAACAAATTTATTTTTTATTCATTCTCAACCAATTGGTTCTACATGTATATGATTTGTGTCTCTCCCCTTGCTGCGGAGGATACGGAGCATGGTTCACAAATTTCTTTGACAACAACAAAAGGAAAAGTATGACAATACTTTATCACAATGTAAAGGACTGTAATAACAGTTACTATATAGCCCACCTCCTACTCCAACCTGGATCATCACATCATTATCTACCAGATGGGCCTAGGGCTGTAAATGATATCGTACTTAGCAATGCCAACAGAATCCAATCACATTTATATACATGTATACACCATCAGACAATGTATGAAGCCACATGCCACCGAGATGAAGAATTCCTTGTGCATGTACTAAGGTTAGCAATGATGATGGGGCTGGCCTGCCTGATGTTGCATATTAAGTGATCATATGTGTATTCAGTACTGTTATTATTTCTATTCATCTTCTTGTTTTTCTATGTATGTATGTATCTTATTATTTTTCATTTTAATGTCCATTTAATTTCAAATTGTATAACAAAATTGAAGTGAGACGGAAGTCTGCATGTGTGATATGGAGGTGTATCTATTCTATGTAAATAAAAACAACCCCCCCCCCCCCCCCCCCCCCCCCCCCCCCCCCCATAGATCCAGGAGTAATTATGCAGCCTCTCCCAGATAGACACCCATCAGTGCAGTGTGAGGTCCAGAACAAAGAAGAATCCTTCCAGTGAGACCACGCCCATTACTATTGGCACTACATCACGTGTACGCTTATATGATATTCATAACCATACAACCCATTAATGTGGATTAGAGCCCAATCGAGAGATGTATGCCTGTTCACCGGTACTGTATAGTACGTGTATCAATTTGTGTTTTAAGCGTCGGCCACCAGTAGCAAAAATTACGTGACTGTATATGTGTTGATACAATTCGCATGGGAGTAAGGTTTCGTGGCTTATGAACTCATATAACTCATCAGAATACACGAGTTGCCAGACCCTACTCCTTGCAGGGACCCCCAAGACTAGGGATCCTCCGCACTAACAATTTCAGCTTTGTAAATGGGATTTACGGTACTTTGATTCCTAGTGGTTGAATGCCGCATAAAAAAATCCAATTCGAGGAAACACTGCATAAGTCTCACTTACAAATATGTAATGTCCGTCGGCTAATACTACTGCATGGTGCTAAAAGTTCATTTTTTGTGTTGCCAAGAGAGAGACAAGACCAGTAAGACATAGTCTAACCTTGGGACAGAAGGGTCAGCAGCAGGTACATACACATTGTACGCACGTATTTACAGGCTACATTTTACTTGCCAATTTATTGTAGGGACGCACTATCTAGGCGAACCATGGCGAAAGTCGCTCACGGCTGGATGCCGTCCGATCTGGACCTCGAAGTGCTAGGGAGGTAAGTTCTTTACATGCGATGGACTCCATATACTTCTTTCGGGGGAAATTAATTAATTACATGCATCTATCCCCGTGCATGGAACAAAACGATCAGAGGCTGGGCAATGGAAATCATAACTTAGAAGATCGGCGTCACTACATCCACGTAGCGATAATCACTAAATGTGTCACGTTCGCGGAATTTTACTTTTCAGCTTGTACGTTTGAGTCTGGGTACGAGACTACATCAGTTCTTTTTACCTGTACGTAAAAGACAGGCATGTTGTATCGTATGCTATAGCGTAAGTTATAGCTTTAAGTACTGTAGCTGCCATATACTGATATAGCGGCCCACCAGGCTGGACCGGGATGCTTGGACGCTCATGACACCTGCATGGTAGCTAAGTAAGCGTTGCTAGGTAGGCACGCGTTGCTATGTCTGACTATACGGATGGATATGCATGCATGTACGTGGTTGTATATACATGTACATGTACTTCAGCAACTGACGTCATGATTACGTCGTGCACAGCGTGCGCATGCGGCATGTTAGTGTTAAGTACGCGCGCTGTTTTTAAATTTTTTTAATTTTTTTATTATACTTTAATAGGCGGGAGACGGGATGGTGCAGTATCACGCAAAGAGACCGCGGTAGAACAACGCAGGCAGCGGCTGCCTCTCTCTCGCAAGAAGAACTGGAGATAATTCGCCAGGTGATGGCCAGAGCAGAGAACTTTGATCGCATCGAGCAACAAAGGATACAGTGAGCTAGAGCTTCCCAAATGCAAACCACCGAACCATATCGTGATCCCCGTGCATGTACTCAAACTGCAGGTTGCTGGCGCTTCAGTGTGAGAAGGTCCGCAGCACAGTTCGCGGAGATGACAGCACGTCGTGCGTCTTCTGTGCCCGGAACTTCGACGTTGGCCAAAAAAGTGACCGCGTCGTATGCGAGGACTGTAGTAAGGTAAGATGTTTATATATTTCAAATACCCAGGCCCTGTGGGACCAGGCCTCGTGAAGTCTGCGTACACTCCAGGTGGTAATCCTGTTTTTTATCCGGTCATTATTGACTTTTAGTGGTTTTCAGCATCTAGCCTCTCGTGCCATGACGTAATGTATCGTCTGTTCACTAATGTTTCTGAATTGTGGCTATTTCCAATAATAGGATTACCACTTGGAGCGGTCTTTAGTGATGTTTGCATTTTTTTTTTAAAGGCATTAACACCTTTCATGTACATTGCAAATCATGCCCACATGCACACACGCACACACACACGCACGCACGCACACACACACACACACACACACACACACACACACACACACACACACACACACACACACACAGGCAACTTGCTCATCTTGCAAAGTGGACTACAAGCAATCTTCTGGAGAGGTCATTCCTTTGTGTAAACCATGTCTGAACCAAAGAGAGGTTTGTATACCTCCCTCAATTATGATGTGTGCACACAACATGTCCTTATCACTCACCCCTCTGCCACTCCATTCTATTGTCCTTATTTCCCCTCCATCTCCTTACTCCATATCTCCCCTTCATCTCTCACCCTCACACTCCTTATCTCCCCCTCCATCTCCCACCTTTGCACACTCCATATTTTACTGTGTCTCTCCTCCTCCAATCCAGCTGTGGATGAAGAGTGGAGCATGGTTCACAAGTACCTTACCTGTAGTGACAACGAAAGGAAATGAGGTGAGTGTGTTCAAACAAAAAAAAAAACAAATGCATTGGCATTCTAAGAGCATTGCAATCAGTTGTTACTGTTCAGTGTATGGGGGAGGTGCATGGTCCAGGGGGAGAAGGGGGAGGTGAGCAGGACCACCATCCACCCCAAAGACCATTTTCACCCCATCCATATGACCATCCACCACCCACCAGATCACCTGGCCATCTTGGGAGTTGAGATTTAATTTTGTTTGTATATTTTACAGCAGAAATCCGCATTGAAACCAATGCAAGGTATGGTTGATAAATAACATCGTACCACCATCAATGCAGAATTCCTTCTACACACAGTTCCACAGAATGCAACTAGCAGTGCCTGTGAAGCCACTAAAGTGAATTCCTTCTGTACTAAGGTTAGCAACAAACGTGTGCAAGTGTGCCTATGTGTGCATGATTGCATGTGTGTACGTGTGTCATTTATAGGTGCTTGCTACATTAGAGCTCTTTAGCATTTTAATAACTCTGCTCTCTTTTTGTTGGTAGCATGAATCAAGCTGCCTGCAGACAGGAAGTGCTGGAGAAGGTGATAAGGAGGAGGAGGAACATACTCCCATCTGTGAGACACCTGTTACCAATGACTTTGCAGTCTTGTGGATTGTGACAACAACCTCCAATTGTGTTAACATGGTGACCCCCTCTAATATACTCCAAATGAAGCATATCTATGTTGAAGAGAAGATGCTTCCTATAGAAGTGGACAAGGCCCAGAGTACTGTTGGTGGTGGAACCACACCATCTACAGTGCAGCAGGGGTCTCCCCCTGACCACAACATTCCCTTACCTACTTCAATCCATCCCCTTGCAATGGATACTTCCTATTTGATGCAGACTGAACCAGCTGAAGAAACAAATCAACACACTTCTGTGTATGTTGGGCTTGGGAAATCGGAGAGGGATGTAGACACACAGTCCCTTAATGAACATCCAAGCAGTGTAGCAAGTGAAGCTATTCCCAGTGTGGAGGAGAACAACATAGAAAGAAAGCTGGATGTTATGGCTCCAACTGGAGCTGGCAGTGATGGAGCCACTTGTGAGGCAAGAGGATTGAAGCTAGTAGATACTGGTGATTTTACAGATGTAAATGAGAACCTGGGATGTCAGCGAGAGATCACCATCACTTCAAATGTTTCTGAAGCTGCACCAGACATCCAGCCACCCAAACATGAGGAAGAAGTCCTTCTAACCACTGAACCAACCCAACAGGTCATCACCCCACCATCAGACACTCTGGGAACACAGGAACACCAAACTGGACATTTAGAGGGTGAGCTACATGAAGCCACACCCATATCCACATGTTTGACTGAAACCATCACGACTATTTCTACACTAGCCCATCCCACGTTGGTAATGGACACCTCTCTCTGCGCACAGGTCAAGGAGCCAAACAAACATGCATCTCTTTGTGGCCAGGGGCTGGAGTATGTAGACGCACCACTCTTTAGTCAAAGTGGACCCAGTGAAGGTATTCTTGACAGGGCATCATCAGAGGTACCCAGTGTGGAGAAGGACAATGTTGAAGGAAAGCTGGATGTTATGGCTCCTACTAGAGCTAGTAGTGATGGAGCCACTTGTGGGGCAGGAGGAGATAAAAAAGAGATCGCTCATGACACCATCCATCCAATTGCGACATTTCTAATTTTTTTCCTTCTTTTAATTTTGTTTTTTCCATTTTATTTTTTGGAACTCGCACAAGGAATGCTAGGAGCTGGTAAAGGTGAGACCAGGGCAGGTACAGACCTTAATAGTTTCACCGAGGAAGTGAGAATTGACCAAGGACAACCAGAGATTTCGGCCATTGAAACTCTAGCAGATATTCAACCACCTAAACATGAGGAAGAAGTCCTTCCAACCATTGAACCAACACCCAATACACTTGTTGATACATCATTTTTGCCTCAATCCACTTCCATCAACCAATCTGTTTGTGAGACATCTGTTACCAATAACTTTATGGTCTTGTGGATTGAGACAACAACCTCCAATTGTGTGAACATGGTGACCCCCTCTAATATACTCCAAATGAAGCCCATCTATGTTGAAGAGAAGATGCTTCCTATAGAAGTGGACAAGGCCCAGAGTACTGTTGGTGGTGGAACCACACCATCTTCATTGCAGCAGGGGTCTACCCATGACCACAAGATTCCTTTACCTACTTCAATCTGCCCCCTTGCAATGGACACTTCCGTTTTGATGCAGACTGAATCAGCTAAAGAAACTACTCCATACACCTCTGAATATGGTGGGCTTCCGAAAGAGTTTATAGACACACAGCCCCTTGATGAACAACCAACCTGTGTACCCAATGAAGGTATTCTTTACACACTCAGTGTGGACATTGGAGCACAGCTGGATGTTATGGCTCCAACTAGAGCTGGCAGTGATGAAGCCATTTGTGGGGCAGGAGGATTGAAACTAGTAGATACTGGTGATTTTACACATCTAAATGAGAGTAAGGGATGTGACCATTTAGGACAGCCAGACATCGCCATCACTTCAAATGTTGCTAATGATATTACACCTGACATCCAGCCACCCAAATATGAGGAAAAAGTCCTTCCAACCATGGAACCAACCCAACAGGTCATCACCTCACCATCAGACACTCTGGACCCACAGGAACACCAAACTGGAGATTTAGAGGTCACAGCCAGCAATGAGCTTTATGATTGGAGGCAGGACATAGAATCATGTGTCTATGCTGGGGAAGAGACTCTAGAGAATAATTTTTCGTACCTTGTACCATCTCGTTATGTACCTTCACATCAATGGACTCTGATGAGGGATCAAATTGGGATAATATTAGAACCCATCACAGAGGCCACACCTATACATTTCACACAAGCTGCTGTCACCACTATTTCTACACTAGCCCATCCCACTTTTGTAATGGACACCTCTCTCTGTGCACAAGTTGAGGAGCCAAATAAACATGCATCTCTTTGTGGCCAGGGGCTGGAGTATGTAGACGCACCACTCTTTAGTCAAAGTGTACTCAGTGAAGATATTCTTGACAGGGCACCATCAGAGGTACCCAGTGCGGAGAAGGACAACGTTGAAGGAAAGCTGGATGTTATGGCTCCAACAGGAGGGGACAAGGAAGGTACTGTTGTTGTGGCAGAAAGTGAGAGACCAGCAGAGAAGGAAGAGCCACACCTCCAAGGAGGGAGTACCCCACACCTCACAGAGGCCATCCATTCAGATAGGGCTAAGACCATTACACACATTTGTGGTTCCATGGGGGAAGTAAGGTGTGACCAAGGACTACCAGAGGCCCCCAACACTTCAAATGTTTCTGAAGCTCCACCAGACATCCAGCTGCAGCCACCCAAACATGAGAAAGAAGTCCTTCCAACCATTGAACCAACCCAACAGGTCATCACCCCACCATCAGACACTCTGGACCCACAGGAACACCAAACTGGAGATTTGGAGGCCACAGCCAGCAATGAGCTTTGTGATTGGAGGCAGGACATAGAATCAAGGAAGATACTTGTACATATACCTTCACATGAAGAGACTTCAATGAAAGATCAAATTGGGATCACATCTGAATCCCTCACAAAAACCACACCTACATGTTCCACTGAAGCCACAGCCATAACTAACACTGAATCCATACCCATAGCTCAAACTGAAGCCACACCCACACCCATCACTACTATTTCTACACTAGCCCATCCCAGTTTGGTAATGGACACCTCTCTCTGTGCGCAGGTTGAGGAGCCAAATAAACATGCATCTCTTTGTGGCCAGGGGCTGGAGTATGTAGACACACCACTCTTTAGTCAAAGTGTACTCAGTGAAGGTATTCTTGACAGGGCACCATCAGAGGTACCCAGCCTCAAGAAGGACAACATTCTGGATGTTATGGCTCCAACTGGAGCTAGTAGTGATGGAGCCACTTGTGGGGCAGGAGGAGATAAAGAAGAGGCTGCTCCTGAGACCATGCATCCAGTTGCGACATTTCTAAAAAATTTCCTTCTTTTAATTTTGTTTTTTCCATTTTATTTTTTAGAACTTGCACAAGGAATGCTAGGAGCTGGTAAAGGTGAGACCAGGGCAGGTACAGACCTTAATAGTTTCACCGAGGAAGTGAGAATTGACCAAGGACAACCAGAGATTTCGGCTATTGAAGATATACAACCACCTACACATGATGATGAAGTCCTTACAGCCATTGAACCACCACTTAATACACTTGTTGATACATCATCTTTGCCTCAATCCACTTCCATCAACCAATCTGTTTGTGAGACATCTGTTACCAATGACTTTAAGGTCTTGTGGATTGAGACAACAACCTCAAATTGTGTGAACATGGTGACCTCCTCTGATGTACTCCAAATGAAGCCCATCTATGTTGAACTTCCTATAGAAGTAGACAAGGCCCAGGGTATTGTTAGTGGTGGAAGCACACCATCTTCATTGGAGCAGGGGTATCCCCCCGACCACAACATTCCCATACCTACTACTCCGATCTACCCCCTTGCAATAGACACTTTCCTTTTGATGCAGACTGAACCAGCTAAAGAAACAAATACAGACACCTCTGAGTATGCATGGCTTCAAAAAGGGTATATAGACACACAGCCCCTTGATGAACAACCAACCTGTGTACGCAGTGAAGGTATTCTTGACACACTACGTGTGGGCATTGAAGCACAGCTGGATGCTATGGCTCCAACCAGAGCTGGAGCTACTTGTGAGGCAGGAGGATTGAAGATAGTAGATACTGGTGATTTTACAAATCTAAATGAGAGTAAGGGATGTGGCCACTTAGGACAGCCAGAGGTCCCCAGCACTTCAAATGTTTCTGGTGAAATTCAACCTGACATCCAGCCACACAAACATGAGGAAGAAGTCCATCTAACCATTGAACCAACCCAACAGGTCATCACCCCAACTCTGGACCCACAGGAACATCAAACTGGAGATTTGGAGGTCGCAGCCAGCAATGAGCTTTATGATTGGAGGCAAAACATAGAATCAAGGAAAGATCAAATTGGGATCACATCTGAATCCCTCACAAAAACCACACCTACATGTTCCACTGAAGCCACAGCCATAACTCCCACTGAATTCATACCCACAGCTGACATCAAAGCCATACCCACAGCTCACATTGAAGCCATACCCACAGCTCACATTGAAGCCACACCCACAGCTCACATTGAAGCCATACCCACAGCTCACATTGAAGCCACACCCACACCCATTATGACTATTTCTACACTGGAGTATGTAGACGCACCACTCTTTAGTCAAAGTGTACCCAGTGAAGGTATTCTTGACAGGGCAACATCAGAGGTACCCAGTGTGGAGAAGGACAATGTTGAAGGAAAGCTGGATGTTATGGCTCCAACAGGAGGGGACAAGGAAGGTACTGTTATTAAGACAGAAAGTGAGAGACCAGCAGAGAAGGAAGAGCCACACCTCCAATTGGAGAGTTCCTTACACTTGTGTCAAGTTGAGATCAAGGACAGTGCATATCAGGATTTTTCCATGGAGGGAATGAGGTTTGACCAAGGACAGGCAGAGGTGTCCATCACCTTACCTATTGCTGATGAAACTCTACCTGGTATCATGTCATCCAAACCTGAGGAAGAAGTCTTTTCAACCATTGAACCAACCCAACAGGTCACCACCCCACCATCAGACACTCTGGACCCACAGGAACACCAAACTAGAGATTTGGAAGTTGGATCCTTTTGTGAGACACCTGTTACCAATGTCTTTATGATCTTGTGGGTTGAAACCACATACTCCAGTGGTGTGGAAATCTTGACCTCCTCTGATATACCCCCAAAAAAGCACAACTGTTTTGAAGAGAAGATGCTTCCTATAGAAGTGGACAAGGCAAAGAGTACTGTTGGTGGTGGAACCACACCATCTTCATTGCAGCAGGGGTCTCCCCCTGACCACAACATTCCCTTACACCCCCTTGCAATCGACACTTCCCTTTTGATGCAGACTGAGCCAGTTGAAGAAGCAAATAAACACACTTCTGATTGTAGTGGGCTTGAGAAAGTGTATGTAGACACCCAGCCCCTTGATGAGCAACCAACCAGTGTACCCAGTGAAAGTATTTTTGCCAGGACGCCATCAGAGGTACCCAGTGTGGAGAAGGACAATGTTGAAGGAAAGCTGGATGTTATGGCTCCAATAGGCAAGAGAGGGAAGTATGTAAAGAAAAGTGGAAGAAAGAAGAGAAATGCTGGGGAAGAGGTGGTACAGAAACGTCATTCACCATCACAGGATGTGTCGTCCTTGCCACATGTACCTTTGCACCAAGAGGCTTTGATCGGAAGTATGCCTGAAATGGAACTTAAACCCCTCACAGAAACCACACACACAAGTTGCAATAAAGCTACATTTGATGCAATCACTGGTGAAAGTAACACTCCTGTCATCTCTACTGACATTCCAACAAAAGATGTTGACAAACCAATGCAAGCTGTGGATGGAGTACACATTACAGAGACCATACATCCATCTCAGGCTGTGACCGATGTAGCATCCCTGATTGACACTGTGGAGGGTGTGAGGTGTGGTCAAGATCAACCAGAGGTGTCCATTACTTCTAAAGAACACGTCGTTTTCACCACAAGAAGCACAACCTCTTTAATGCAAGAACAATTTGACTCTGTTGATGAAATACCTGTTAAAAAAGTACCTGTGGTTGATGTCAGTGAGGGTAAACATGCTGAAATAGACACTTCCTGCCTCATCGTTAGTTTTTGCACAGCACCAACAGAAATATTCTATATGAAGCACACAATGGTTGAGGAGATAGAAGCTATGCTTCCAGCCAAAAAGTTAAATTCTGGAACAGCAGAAGAAAAAGGAAAACAAACATATAACAATGTGTATTCAGGATGCATGAGAGATGAGGGCAAAGGGGACAAGCTGAAAGAGTCACACCTCCAAGAACAGAATACTAAGGGTATAGCTGAAAATGAAATCACACCCAATGATATTCCATCAGCCTACCAACCAGCCAATTTAGTACAGGTTGAAGAGCCAAATGAACACACTTCAGAGAAATGGGTGTATGTAGACACACAGCGCCTTAATGAGCAATCAACCAGTGTACTCAGTGAAGGTATTCTTGTCAGGACACCATCAGAGGTACCCAGTGTGGAGAAGGACAACGTTGAAGGAAAGCTGGACAAGGAAGGTACTGTTGTTGAGGCAGAATCAGAGAGACCAACAGAGAAGAAAGAGCAACACCTCCAAGGAGGGAGTACCCCACACCTCACAGAGGCCATCCATTCAGCTGAAGCTAAAACCAGTACAGATGTAACACACCTGGCTGGTTCCATGGAGGAAGTGAGGTGTGACCAAGAACAACCAGAGGTTTCCATCACTTCAAGTGTTGTTGGTGACATCCAGCCACCCAAATATGAGGAAGAAGTCATTCCAACCATTGAACCAACCCAGCAGGTCATCTCCCCACCATCAGGCATTCAAGTAGTAGATCTGGGAGCTGAAAAACTACATGAGTTGCCCAGTGTGGTGGAGGTACATGTCAATATCCCTACAGGGGAGAAGGTCACAAGTGGTGATGATGATAAGATACATCATCCCATGAAGGAAACAAACTCATTGGATGAACTTGGAGGTTTAGCAAAGGACACTGCGATGTTGTCGGTTGAGAAGAAAGCAGCAGTAAGTGAGGCTGTTAGAGGTGGCAGTTCCCAGAGACCTGTTGACCTTCCAGATCCCACTGAACATGAAGGCATGGGGCCTGAAGGGGATCCCACTTCACTGCACACCAACGAGTTTAATTGGCGGCGTTGGAGGGTGATACGTCGGAAGAAGACAGTGCCAAAGGAGCTTGGGGATGATATAGATGAGCTGCCACCACAACCACGACCTCACTCAGTAGCCATTGAAAAGAATGTATCCATTCATGAACCAGCCACACAACTGCGACCTCACTCAGTAGCCATTGAAAAGAACGTCTCTCTGCCTACCTCACAACTGCAGCCTCATACAGCAGCCTTAGAGCTGTCCAGTGAAGACATTCCTGTGGTGCCAGGTTCCCATGCCACTAGGACTGCTGAAGTGGCTCAGACTTCTAAGACACTTCCCAGCAAGCCAGCAGCTACAGAAGAAGAGAAGACAAAATCTGGCTTTCTGAGACAAAAAGGTGCTGTAAGGAATGTAAGCCAAAGCACAAAGGACCACAAGTAAAGAAACGCAATATGGTTTTTGGTATACCCTGAATTACAGTTATAGATGGCATCATCCTTATATATTTATTGTCAGCAGTTATAATTCTTGCGCATCATTTTCGTTCTGCTTTTAATTATATTATTGTGCAATGAGACAGTACAGTGTCCCGCTTGGTTTAAAATCAATAGCTAAGGATTCCTCTCCATATATATACCGATCTTGAATGCTGCTGCTGAAAGGTGTTGACCGTGTTGCAGTTTTTTATCGTCAGGACCTTTAACATGGAGTGGTATAGTTCATGCGTTGAAAATAGGAATTCAGTAGCATGATGAGCATCTAATTAAAATAATGTTGGTGATGTAGGATTTTAGACAGCCATGTCTGTGATAGGGCCTGGTGTGGCTAGCCACGGGTCAGGCCCCCGGGGTGCGCCTGGTTTCTGGCCACATCACATCACAACTGACCATAAGCTGCATGGGGTCCCACTTTTATGGCTTCCAAAGTCGATCCTTTTACGAAAAAAATATATATATATTTTAATACAACTCGGCAGTAAGTTTCTTCGTTCTAGTGCTTCCGCATAACCGCGTACACTACGCTTCAATCGTGACGAAGATACAGTGCAAAAAAAAAACTCTTATCCAAGCGAGTATTATCTTATCATATCCGACGGAAATATTTTAACATCGTCACGACGGGCAAACCGGAAAGGCATGGGTGGGAGATTCGCGTTTAGAATGGTGTGACTGTAAGTGGCATTACGTATATACTACCACAGCAACACCACTGACGAACGCGCGCATAGTCTATCTGCGCGTTATAAGTGGTAGGAACAATGGCAATATTACAGAACTCATTGTGGCTGCCTCCCGACAGAGACTTAGCCCTGAGAGGACAGTAAGTGTTTAAGTGGTAAAGAAGTGCCAATTCAGTCCCCAATGTGTACGTAATAAGGATCAGGACTGGGTGGAGTACGCTGGCCGCCCGCAAACCCAACCGGAACACCACAAGTGGTTCTGGAAACCTAACGGAGGAAGAAGTAAAGATTATACGGACCGTCATTAACAAGGCAGACGCCCTAGAGCGCAAGGAGCAGATTAGAATCGGGTACGTTCACTTCCCTTTTTTTATTTACGATAAGCTGGAAGGGGATATACGCGCGTTACGTGACCGCTTTTTAAAACTTCCCCAACTACATGTAAGGCTGCTGAACCTCCAGTATGAGCAGCTATGCTCCAATGCCCGTGGAGACGGGGACACTTCGTGCATCATATGTGGCTATGACTTCAAGGTGCCCAAATCGCTTGTCACGATACAGCTACACATATGTCAGGAATGCACAAATGTGAGTTGGTTTGGTCAAGGATTATTAACATTACAATCCTTGGTTTGGTTTGCCACGGTGGGAAGTTTGTTTAAGAGTGTTCACACATTTGTATGCACATGAATAACACAATCACACACACACACACACACACACAACACATACACAACACACATACACAACACACACACACACACAACACACAACACACACACACACACACACACACACACACACACACACACACACAGGCGGTGTGTTCTCGTTGCAAGGCAGACTACAAGAAACCTTCTGGGGAAATCATGATCCTTTGCAGGCTATGCTATGATAGCAAAGAGGTAGCTTGCGGTGACCTCACAATCTGAACCTGTCATCCTTTCCTCATTTTTTCGCATCCTTTCCTCTTTTTCGCATCCTTCTTCCTGTTCTTTTATCGCACAATCAATCCTTATGACATATACTCACAACGCAACCCTGTGTGAATGAATGCACCGTAACACACATTATCAGCTATTTAAGAAAAGCGGGGCATGGTTGATGAACGGCTCTTTGCCACCAATTGTCATGGTTTCGAAAGATGAATTGGAGAAGATACAAATGGTAAGTGTGCGCATGTACATGTACAAGAGTGGTTATGAGTGCCTGCACCCAAATATGGGCATAAATGCATACTCCAACACTCCCTCATGGTACACCTCACAACGGTACACATTCATGCGTACTTTTATTTCCTTCCCATTTGCTGCTGTCAGGCATTGCTTCACCCAATAGATAAGCGAGGTAAGCTGATCACAGCACCACACAACAGTAGTTTTAAGGTAACTGCTTTTTCTTTTTAACCCTAATGCAGCCCGAGACACTTCCTCTCCAATATCGCCCCATGATACCCTCGGTGAAGACAAGGAAGAGGATGATCAGAGCTACGTCGGCTTGCACTCCAACCTAAGAGTGTCTGTGAAATCCAGCCAGGAGGGGTTGAATTTTGGAGGATCGTACCCACCGTACGGCCGCAAGCGTGGAGAGTCGCAGGGCTTAAGTCGAAGAAGAGGCATCCGTAAGAACAGGAGCCGCTCGCCCCGACATGAGAGCTGGACACACACAGAGTCTCCAGGAGATGAAGATGGTGGGGATGGTAGTGTTGGTGGCAGCGTGACAAGACTGGGCATTGCACAGCAGGGAGAGACCCACCCACTGTCTTACAGCAGGCAATCCAGAGCGAGCACCCCCCAGATTGTCATCGATGCTCCCAGGTCTGCTGATGTCCCTCGCAGCTCAGTGGACCTCACGGAAGGCAGTCCCATTTGTTCTAATGCACATCTGCCTGCAGCAGCCTTGACGACAGGTGTTGCTAGGCACGAGCCTGGGGTAGAGTCAGGCACTTCTGCAGTTGCCAGTTTGCCAGCAGGAAACAGTCCTGATCCATCCCCGGGCACCCCAAGCAGGCTTCATGGAAACAGTCCTAATCCATCCCCGGCGGGCAATCCTGATCCATCCTCGGGCACCCCAAGCAGGCTTCATGGCTCTCTGTCCCATGAAGACATCTTAGATCTTGATGAGGGGGAGGATGGGTCACAACGCCTTCACCGACGCAGCAAGGTGATCAGCGGGAGACCCAGGGTGATGCAGCGCACCAGGAATATTGACCAGCTGGGTACATTGGAAGCCTCAGGATCTGATTCTGGGAGGGCTGACGACATGCCTCACCTTGCAGGGCCCCCTGAACGGCAGGCCAGTGCCAGGCCCAGCGAGCAGGAAGATGATGGGGACTTCAAGAGAACGAAGCCCCGCCTCCAACCTACCATGATTTCAGCGGGAGAGAAAGATGACACGGTTTCCACTGGAGGGGGCATAGCTACTAGTGGTGTAGGATCCGATGATGAATTTAAGAAAGTAAGAACTGTGCAATCTGCTAGTGGGCCTGGGCCCAAGCTGCTGTCAACAGGAAGTGAGGTCACTAGTGGCCCAAAGGCAGACGACAACGAGTTCAGAAAGGTTAAAATCATTGCACCAAGTCCCCAGACCACCTCAGATGCAGGTGTCGCACTTGGATTGGAAGGGTCCCAGGTGGGCTTGGGTGAGGAGTTTAGAAAGGTGAAAATCATCACACCGAGTCCCCAGGCTGCCTCAGGCGCAGGTGCCACACTTGGGTACCAGTTGGGTTTGGATGAGGAGTTTAGAAAGGTGAAAATCGAGTCCGAGAAGCCAATAGAACTTGGAAATATCGTGGTTGGTCAGCAGCCATCTGACAAGAACATGGAACTTCAGGCCAACAAAACAGACAAGGATGAGAGCACTATTACCCCACTGCGAGGCTCCACCCCACAAGGTTCACTATCACAAGATACCCCATCAGGAGGCAGCAGTCCTTCACATGACGAGTCAACAACGTCGCAACACACACCCTCCATGCAAAAGAAGATGAGAAGAAGGGTGATCCAGTCATCTCACAGAACATCTCCAGACAGGCTGAGCGTTAAGGGTGGCAGTGCTGGGGAGGAGGAGGAGGAGGACAGAATGAATCAGCGACTCACTGGGAGCAGTGAGGGCCATGTTGACGCCGGTGGTGGTGATGACAGGGGTGGTGTGGGTGGAGCACACAAGCAGCTAACTGCTGAATGTACTCACGTGGAGGCTGTTGTCGATGTGCCCCTCTCAGTGACCTTGCATTCAGAGCCCCCAGTTCAGGAGGGAGAAGAAGTAGGGACATCACAGGCTGCCCTGCAAGATCCCGGAACAGACGATACACCACAGGGAGATGAAGGAGAAGGGAGAGGGACCCAGAACAGACAGAGGCACCAGTGGAAGCGACGGCAGGTGGTGTCCAGAAGGGGTAGGAAGAGTGATGATGACCCAGAGCTGGGACCACGCCCTCGTTCCAGGGTGATTTCCGAGGTCTCGCCTGCCAGTTCCCCGTTGCCTAGGAGACACCCTGGGTCACATGACAATGCATCACCTGCTAGTGATGACATGTGATAAGGAGTTGGCTTTTATTATAGTGTGCTGATGTGTTATAAAACTTTTGCGGACATGATCATGTTTTGTTTTTTAATTAAAGTCATAATTTTTTAAAAGTAAAAATTATGGTTTTTAAAATAAACTAGAGGGGGCCCGGGGTTGAATCAATTCCAATTGATTTTTCACTTCCATTCTGGTACAGGATGTTTACATGGTACAAAATGTTATCATTCTGTATCAGAATGTAGGCGACAATTCAATTGGAAATCAAGATACGTTTTGTTTTTTTTTTTTTTAATGCACTAGCATCTCACCTGCCTCTCAGTCCAGGCTAACTCCACCATATCTACCACTCTTGATAGCATCTACAGCAGACGGAACTTATCCCTTGTCCGCTCAAATGCCAAAGCATTTCTTCCAAGGGCAGGCCCCGGTACCAAAGTTTCAGTTCGTTGACCTATACATCATACCTCAGTTTATTAAACATTTGTGTTGTTTAAATAACAATACACTGTAATATGTGCAAAACTAGTTAACATTCTTTTTTTTCTTCTTTTGCTATGATCTTTCTGAACGATTTACATGTTGCTTAAGTTCAGCTGATATGGGAAGGGGGCAGCGGTGGGGGGGGGGGGGGGGGGGGGGGGGGGGGAAGGGAAAGACTTTATCAGGAAGTCATGATGCATGTACTAGCTAGCTCGAAATGATGGAAGCTCTGGTGAAGCAATTACCTTAATTTATCAAGAGGCTAGGTAAGAGCTTTAGTTATAAAGGATGTTGTTTTCATAACTGATAAATAATACGTTGGCTTGGAGGTACTCTGTATTGAAATCTACACAAAGTAAGTTGACTACCTGGAGCTTCTTTTCATGAAGAAACGCCAATTCTTATAACTTTGGGACAAATTAAGTTTGAAATCTTACTATTGGCCGGCATTGTTTACCCATAGGTGCATGGTGTAGAGGTTTATGACTTGTCCTACCTCTGCACATTGATGAGTAGGGGCATATGGGCTTTTGGTTTGCATGCTAATTCCAATTAAACAATTGCTCCAGCCAAACTTTGGGACAAACATTTAACAGTTGCACTAGGAAGTAGCAAGGATTCATAATGTGTAAACCGAAAGTCCCTATGCTTTTATTCATCAATTGCAACGTACAGCCTTAGCACAAGGCACCTATGGATAAAAATCCTTGCCAATAATCATCCCACTAACTGTCCCAAAGGGAAAAAAAACTTGGGGTTTTAAGGCCCTACCTGAACTGATAGGTAGTCTCGTCCCCAGACCCACATACGGCAACAGCGGATTGATTACATCACCGCTACGCGATGCACATCAGGCTGGGGACGAGATTAGAAGTGAAGGCTAATTAAATTGTCGAAGGCAACTTCCTAAAAAACTAGTCGGAGAGCCCCAATTGTCTAGAAAAGCATAGTTTTAGATATATCGCATAGACATTTGGCGTTGTTGTCTGCCTTATACCTATCAGGGACACTTACCTGTATGCTTTCAAAGCGATGCGGTTTTGTGCTTTTCAAATTCGGTCGCGAAGCGTTGCGAGGACACTTTTTTCCTAGACAACTAAGAGCCGCTTTGGATACACTTTTAAATGTCATTTGGTACGAATAGGAGGCCACAATGGATACTGTGTTGGCAGTTAGCTTAGTTCTTGTACAAAACTCACTTACACAGTTGTCTACCTCGTTCTACATGTAATCAAGGTAATAATAGTTTATCATGTCTGGGTACGAGATAATTAATAACCGGACGGGAACGAGCAAAGTAGGGCCAGTGTGGTATTTGGCTCACGCGGTGCAGGTTTGCAACATACATAGTGACGCAAGTTATAAAGAAGACCCGCGCGACGTCAATCAACACGTTAAAACATTACGCGCGCGCGCGATGGACAAACAGGTCATAGATAGTTTACTAGTACTAATTACATTTGCGGCGGCGCGGCCGGGTTAAGGGTTAGTTTTTAATGATGCAGGCGGAGGTCGGGTCGCGGATCGGAGGACGGGGAATGCGGAATGCCATATACGGCATATAGCACCAGCTAGAGCTCATACTTTGAGAACACTACATGCTTTTTGCACATCAACATAAATCTGTCACGTGATTTCTGCAACATGATTTGGTCGAGCCCATCCGTAACCTTGAGCCGAGATGAAGATATACATGCATGTATACGGTTACCGCAGTATACAACGTCATAGTTAGCAAGAATTCCATTGGGGAGAGATTGCAATGCATGCGACTAATGTCTAATCCCGAATATCAAGTATTTCGCTCGAAGTGGAGCGACTAATAAATTGCAGCACGTTTTACACATACAATTTACATCTCTCCCACTGATCACGATCATGAGTGAGTATTATATGATAGGCTAATATTTATTATTTATTTTTAAATACAAAATCAAAACGCCGGAAAACACATTAGATTGCGTATAAACATTGAAGTATGCGATGATAGCAGTTGTGGCGCAAGCATGGTGCCCCCCGGACGGAGAGCTGGCAAGGTGAGCATTGAACTGCTTATCCTTGTGACGCTGTTAATAATTAAATACACAGGGCGGATATCGGCTGGAGCACTTTAACAGGTCGCAAGGTTCGAAATGGGCCGAACCAGCTGTCACAGGCCGAGATAGAAGTTATTAAAAGAGTCGTAACTAGAGCGGAGGCATTTGAGCGCGAAGAACAGGCACGAATCAGGTTAGAGGTATATACAAAGAAGATAGTTCAAACCCAACCGAGTCTATCTCGCGCTACGCTTCAGGAAGCTGTGGAGCGCTGTGCCCAAAGCTACCGGCGACGGAATACTGCAGTGTGTGGCGTGCGGCGCAATTCTATCTGCGAATGCGACCGCCGGCAGTTATGACTGCCCGCGATGCGAGAAGGTCAGATCAGATCTCAGCTCGGTGTGTGTTCTAAAAAAAACAGCGTTTAAACAAAATTTTCCGATCCCTCACAGAGAGTAGGCATCTGTTGCACAGTGGGAAAGCTGTGCAGACGTTGTTATGCAATGCAGGAGGTGGGTCGCTCTCGTCCCCAGCTTGTGTGTTCCCTCCCACCCACACATCCTATCACCACATCTTACTACCCCTATTAGGTGTGGTTAAAAAGTGGAGCATGGTTAACAAATGGTGATGTAAAATGGCCACAGGTAAACCCTCACACACACACATGCACACACACACATGCACTACACACACATGCACTACACACACAAACACACACACCCTCACACACAAACACACATACACATTCAATACAATCACTTCAGCATACAAGTGCATTGCTAATTTAGTTCAAATTACGTCCTCCATATACGCCCACACATGTGCCCATCCCCACACACATGTACTCATCCCCACACACATGTGCCCATCCCCACACACATGTACCCATCCCCACACACATGTACCCATCCCCACACACATGTACCCATCCCCACACACGCACACATGTGCCCATCCCCACACACACACACATGTACCCATCCCCCCCCACACACACACACACATATACACACATGCACATCCTGGTTATACATCTGAAGATAGAGGAATGCAGCAGGTCATTGTGCAGTGAAGTGGCTTCTCCCCCGGAACTCTTCCAAGGAATTAGGCACCCCAGCTGCAGTGATCAAGGTTCATTAGTGAATTCCAGTCAGTCGGTAGCCACAAAGACAGGCTTACAAGCACCCGTAGCCACAAAGACAGGCTTACAGGGTGACACTGTGGCACAGCTTGGGGACTTAGGGCAAGGCAGGCCAGGGTACGTTGGAATGGTGGCAGGGGAGCATCAGTGCTTGCCAGAAGTCATCACACCCGATCAGCATTGCAGCCATCCTGAGAGGGATGGGGACCAGGGCATCGCTGGTGCAGATGTACCAACAGACAGTGTTGACCTACTTGGGAGGCCAAGGGCTGCGTCCAGTGGAGCCCCTGTTGGCTTCATGTGGAGACGTTCCAATGCGAGACGGCGTTTCCAAAGGCCCCACCTACCAAATTCCCTAATGGAGTCATCCTCTGGACCTCAGTCAGCCAGTGTGTCACCAGCATTGTCATCTGGGGAGGAGGAGGAGGAGGGAGCACTAGAGAGGACTGGGGAAGAGGGAGCACTAGAGAGGACTGGGGAGGAGGGAGCAATACAGAAGACTGAAGCTATTGAGGAGGCCGGAGTGTCAGAACGGCTTGATGTGACCTGCAATGAACAAGGCTTTAGTCCAACCAGCGCTCCCTCTGATGCAAGCCACATGGTTGATACTACTGATCAACTTTTGAGTGCCACACCTACCCTGGCCCAACCCTCTGGTGTCCCTCCCACCCTGGCCCAACTCTCTGGTGCCCCTCCCACCCTGGCCCAACCCTCTAGTACCCCATCAACCCCAATCCAACACTTTAACAGACGGAAGGACAAAAGAGTGGTATATTCCCAGTCAATGCCTCGCTTCATTCTGAACAGAGATGTACCAGATGATGGTATGATGAAAGAGTGTGATGAAAGAGTAGGTGGTATGATGAGGAGTGGTGAGGTGGTATGATGAGGAGTGGTGAGGTGGTATGATGAGGAGTGGTGAGGTGGTATGATGAGGAGTGGTGAGGTGGTATGATGAGGAGTGGTGAGGTGGTATGATGAGGAGTGGTGAGGTGGTATGATGAGGAGTGGAGGTGGTATGATGAGGAGTGGTGAGGTGGTATGATGAGGAGTGGTGAGGTGGTATGATGAGGAGTGGTGAGGTGGTATGATGAGGAGTGGTGAGGTGGTATGATGAGGAGTGGAGGTGGTATGATGAGGAGTGGTGAGGTGGTATGATGAGGAGTGGTGAGGTGGTATGATGAGGAGGGGAGGTGGTATGATGAGGAGGGGAGGTGGTATGATGAGGAGTGGTGAGGTGGTATGATGAGGAGGGGTGAGGTGGTATGATGAGGAGTGGAGGTGGTATGATGAGGAGTGGTGAGGTGGTATGATGAGGAGTGGAGGTGGTATGATGAGGAGTGGTGAGGTGGTATGATGAGGAGTGGTGAGGTGGTATGATGAGGAGGGGAGGTGGTATGATGAGGAGGGGAGGTGGTATGATGAGGAGTGGTGAGGTGGTATGATGAGGAGGGGTGAGGTGGTATGATGAGGAGTGGAGGTGGTATGATGAGGAGTGGTGAGGTGGTATGATGAGGAGTGGTGAGGTGGTATGATGAGGAGTGGTGAGGTGGTATGATGAGGAGTGGTGAGGTGGTATGATGAGGAGTGGTGAGGTGGTATGATGAGGAGTGGTGAGGTGGTATGATGAGGAGTGGAGGTGGTATGATGAGGAGTGGTGAGGTGGTATGATGAGGAGTGGTGAGGTGGTATGATGAGGAGTGGTGAGGTGGTATGATGAGGAGTGGTGAGGTGGTATGATGAGGAGTGGTGAGGTGGTATGATGAGGAGGGGAGGTGGTATGATGAGGAGTGGTGAGGTGGTATGATGAGGAGTGGTGAGGTGGTATGATGAGGAGTGGTGAGGTGGTATGATGAGGAGTGGTGAGGTGGTATGATGAGGAGTGGTGAGGTGGTATGATGAGGAGTGGTGAGGTGGTATGATGAGGAGGGGAGGTGGTATGATGAGGAGGGGAGGTGGTATGATGAGGAGTGGTGAGGTGGTATGATGAGGAGGGGTGAGGTGGTATGATGAGGAGTGGAGGTGGTATGATGAGGAGTGGTGAGGTGGTATGATGAGGAGTGGAGGTGGTATGATGAGGAGTGGTGAGGTGGTATGATGAGGAGTGGTGAGGTGGTATGATGAGGAGGGGAGGTGGTATGATGAGGAGGGGAGGTGGTATGATGAGGAGTGGTGAGGTGGTATGATGAGGAGGGGTGAGGTGGTATGATGAGGAGTGGAGGTGGTATGATGAGGAGTGGTGAGGTGGTATGATGAGGAGTGGTGAGGTGGTATGATGAGGAGTGGTGAGGTGGTATGATGAGGAGTGGTGAGGTGGTATGATGAGGAGTGGTGAGGTGGTATGATGAGGAGTGGTGAGGTGGTATGATGAGGAGTGGAGGTGGTATGATGAGGAGTGGTGAGGTGGTATGATGAGGAGTGGTGAGGTGGTATGATGAGGAGTGGTGAGGTGGTATGATGAGGAGTGGTGAGGTGGTATGATGAGGAGTGGTGAGGTGGTATGATGAGGAGGGGAGGTGGTATGATGAGGAGTGGTGAGGTGGTATGATGAGGAGTGGTGAGGTGGTATGATGAGGAGTGGTGAGGTGGTATGATGAGGAGTGGTGAGGTGGTATGATGAGGAGTGGTGAGGTGGTATGATGAGGAGGGGTGACAGTGGGAATTAGAATATAGATATAGTGCATAATTTTAATATTACCACGATGGTCCCCCAACAGGCCTCTTTGGATCCATTGAGCTAACAGTAGAGTACCTACCAGCGGCCATGCAGCTTGTCGTGACCGTCCTCAGATGCAAGGTACTCACCAACCCTTCCATGCCCTCCTCCCCTCCCCTTCCAAACCAGTGTGAAAATGTAAAGCACTTGTAATTCCTATGATCAGCCACCTATAAGTGACTCTATCCCTTTCCATATGCCATTTCCTTGGGTACATACTGTCTTCATTTTATATTCACAGGGTCTGTGCTCCGTACACAGCAAGGGACTCTCTGACCCCTACGTCATCCTGAGATTGATTCCTGATTCAAAATCAGTGCGCACGTAATACAATCAAGCCACTTTTAGGATTGAATTTTATCTCTCCATCAGATGCAGAGATTTGAAACAGAAACAATTTACCAGTGTCTGAACCCAGAGTTTAACCAAAGCTTCACTTTCACAGACATGACACAACAACTGATGGATTATACGTCACTGGGGCAAGTGTTTACTACTAATACACATTAGAACATTAGTATGTGTTTGTGGTCACACCTACCCACACATTTGTGGATTTCCCCCTACAACTTACATGTATGGTCTCTCACATGCACCCTTACATTCACACACACCCTCACTAAACACCCTCACAGTGTGGTGGTGATGAACAAGGACACAAGCTCATCAGATGACTTGCTTGGTGCTTGCAAGGTTGGGATGTGGGAAGCAATACCAAATAAGGTCGTAAGCCTAAGGAAGATCCTGGACCAAGGCTCAAGTGTTAGTGACTGCTAGTCATCAGCTCACACCTCACCCAAACACCTTTTCTGACTTCCTCCCTTCCTCCCCTCCTCCCCTCCAGGTACCTGATGCAATCTACCAGGGTACACAGGAGGGGGGCGTAGCCAGTAAGGGGGAGGTGGCTTGTTCCTTCTCCTATTCTACGGACAAGGAGATCCTTACTGTCAATATTACTGAGGCAACCTACAACCTTCCTGCAGGCTCTGCTGGCCCAGCTAATTGCTATGTTAAATGGTATGATACCATGATATTTGTTGGAGCTGGAGGAGTGCTAGTGTAGAGGAGTGCTGGTGTAGTGCTAGTGTAGAGGAGTGCTGGTGTAGTGCTAGTGTGGAGTGCTGATGTAGAGTGCTAGTTGAGGACTTTGTACGGAGAATTGCAGTATAAGAGTGCTGGTGTGGTAAGGACTATTAGTATGGAGGATTGAGGATTGCTGTGTGCTGTGAGGAGTGCTAATGTGGAAGTGCTAGTGTGAGGATTATATGGATGATTGGCTAGTTTAGATATTCTATTCTTTTAATACATGTATACCATGTTTTTTTGAAATGTAAACAATTAAGCATTATTGATTGCCACACCCCCACACTCTCACTGCCAGTTATCTAGATGATGGAGAACTCAAACAGAAGCAGAAGACTAGGGTCATTCAATCCTCCCTCCATCTAGCCTTCAATGAGAGCGAGGTAGGGCGAGAAGGGGAAAGTAGATATGACTCCTTCACTGTTACCATGGCAATGACACATAGAGCCTGTTGTTCCAAGTGTCCTTTTACAAACTAACCCACTGCACGCTAAGCATTCAAGTGTGGACAGCTAGACACCGTCTGGTACCAAACGTTTGTATTGGTATGTGGCTTTGTGTGTGTGTGTGTGTGTGTCTGTGTGTGTAATGATATGAATACATACATATGGTACTACATGCCCACATCACTCATACATGCACATTCCAAACACACTACACACACCACACACACACAACACACACATACACACAATAAACACATACATACACACCACACACACCTACATACACCACACACACACCCACACACAGGAGGCACAGAGCTGAAGACCATGCTGTTATGGAGGCAGTGGCTTAAGGACAAGAGACAGACAATATCTGGTACTTACAAGTTACAGTGATTGCAACACTTCTTCAACAAGCTGCAGATTCCTGGAATAATTTTTACACAGTCAATTACATAACTAAAAGCCGTGGGAATGTGGAGGGGGTGGGGCTAAGAACAGTACTTTTTGCACGCAAAATATATAAATATATATACAATACACAACAACAGACAATGCGATGATCATAACATCATGACTTGAGTCGTTCCATGCGCCATCACAATGGGAGGTGTGTTTGCTGTGGGAGCAAGACAGAAGCACATAATGTGTGCACCATGTGATACACTTCGTAACTATTCAGGACAAAGTATTGCAATCAAACGTGACTTGTATCATGTGAACATTTGTTCAAATTCGATGTAAACATGATGGAAAATATGGTAAAGTATTCCTTTCCCATGTAGTAAATATGACAGTATTCCTTTCCCATGTAGTAAATATGACAGTATTCCTTTCCCATGTAGTAAATATGACAGTATTCCTTTCCCATGTAGTAAATATGACAGTATTCCTTTCCCATGTAGTAAATATGACAGTATTCCTTTCCCATGTAGTAAATATCACAGCCATATTTACCATGTAGTAAGATAAGGCTTTCATGTTTACAAAAGGTATCTACTAGTTATGTGTTCATCAACATGCTGACTACCTGACCCCCTATGCCAATATATACATAAACTTTTGAGGTCTCAAACCACCCAATCCCACCACAGGCCACTCCCACTCCATGACGTGCATGCACAGAGGTGACATGTAGGTGACAAGTGGTCCTCATCAGGTGACATGTGGTGACATGTGACGGTCATCAGGTGACATGTGATGGTCATCAGGTGACGTGACAGTCATCAGGTGACATGTGATGGTCATCATCAGATGACATGTGATGGTAAAGGTGGCCATATGACATGTGATGGTAAAGGTGGCCATACACTAGGCAACATTTCGGCGTACAACGTGTTACGTGCAACAATACCATGCAGAACTAGGCAACATTTTGCGCGCGCATCTGAAGGTTGCCATTGGCAATTTAGTGGTATTCATTATGGCGTAAGCTGATGTTGTTCGAGCCTGTGCTGCTGTATTCGTAATAGCATTGAAGAAATGAAGGGAAAAGTGGTTGCTTAGCCGTGGAGCGCATGGAGCATATCAACATCTATTGCACGAGCTGAAGGTCCTGCACGTATCCAGTTATCGCAACTTCGTAAGGATGGATGCTGCGACATTTGAGGAATTGCTTGTCAAGGTGGATCCTTTGATAACTCGCAAGGACACTAAAATGCCCCAGTGTATTCATCCAGGCGAATGACTAGCTCTGACATTACGGTTTTTGGCAACAGGTTAAGCATAATGTTGTGTAATCCTATTTATTCCCCAAGCTTCATAGGTGAATCCTACGAAAGTTTGAAGTGCATCTATTTAACTTTTGATGGTGCAAATGGTATTCACACAATGTACGTTGGCTAGCTTTTACAGCTGCTATGAATTAATTTACCTGGGGCTTTCAAAGCAGCTGTCATTTCAGCCATTGCTTTGCTCCGTAGGTCGGGATTGTAACCTTCAAAGTAGTGTTGTACAAGTACGGTCGTTGCTCGTACAATTCGATCAGTTGAAATATTGATTCCGTAGACCAAGGAAAACCAACTGAAGCCATTTTTGCACTTACGAAAACACTAAATTAGGCGCCTATGAATACACTTAAGACAACGGCACTTTGATGTTCGCAGCAACATTGTTGCTCTGAATAGACATCCTTTCTAATCCTAGAAACCGTGTTGCGTGCTACACGCAACACGCAACATAGGGTCATACACAAGGCAACACGTTGCGCGCCAAAATGTTGCCTATTGTATGACCACCTTAAGGCTCACCTGAAAGTGTTGTCAAACCATCAATGAACTGCCCAGCTGCAGATAGGTTTGGAGGGACCTCAGGTAGAGCGGTGAATATCACACCTTGGTGGCACACACACACACACGCATCGCAATAATCATGGTCTCTATCCAGCAGCGGTTTATAAAAAAGGACTTGCCAGCATTTTGGGAGTAGTTTCTTATGATGGCATTGATGGACTTGTAGTAATCTTTGCCCGAGGTAGGGGAGAAGCTGGAGATGATGTCAGCAGCTCTGGGTTGCATGTCTGCACCGACCAAACCATCTGACAGGCAGGTAGGCTCCACCACCTGTTGCAAATTACAGTAAGTGGGGGTAGGGGGAGGGGATGGAGGTGGTGGGGGTAGGGGGAGGAGACGGAGGTGGTGGGGGAGCATCAGCACACCTGGATGGAGGCTTCTATCCTCGCACTTTTCAACAGCTCCTGGAAAAGTCTCTTCTCTTGTATGGCATCATCTGTGTCCCGAGAAAGATGCATATCTACATTGCCAGCATGAAGCTCAAACAAGACTTACTTTCAATTATAAGGAAGACCCTGATAGAAGCTGACTTCCAATTGTCCTTCATATGTAGGATATAAGCCAGCTGCAGCAACAGCAGACATGTGTTGTCAAGGAACTCTCCATTCCTGGTCACGTGCAGAGGCCAGACATCAATGTAAGGACGAGCCTTCAGCACAGACTTGTCAAACGTCTCAAAACTGGGGGGTGGGCATTTAATAGAATTGACCTCTCCATTTATTAGTCCTCAAACTCACTGCCTCATGAGGCATATGTTTTTTCCCATCGTAACACCATCCTGGCAGGGCCACAATGCAAGATATAGTAAATGTATGTGCCAAATCATGTCTCCGGTTCCCATGACATACCTGAATGAAGGAGACATAGTCTTCAACACTCAACATCTGTTCCTCTGACTACAGCAAACAACAACAAAACAGCTAATGAGCGTGTTGTCCCCACACAGCTTCTATTCACATACGCTTGTTCTAAGATGAGGCAGTTCGTTGTTGACAGAGGCAAACTTCTCCAGTGCCCTGTCCCTGAGTATGAACTGAAGGACCTTTGATCTCCTCTGCAACTTCCTCTGCAGGGTATCCAGTGTGCTCACAGGGAGGTCCTGGGAGTAAAAGCCGAGGACCAGAGTGTTTGGCTTCATCCCACCTAGCCCTGCAGTCTACAGGGGTCACAAGGGAAGGAGGGAGGAGGACATTATAAAATGACAAGAAAGGGAGAGATGAGAAAGAAGGGACATAAGCAAAAGTTTGGGGAGGGAGGGAGGGAGGGAGGGAGGGAGGGAGGGAGGGAGGGAGGGAGGGAGGGAGGGAGGGAGGGAGGGAGGGAGGGAGGGAGGGAGGGAGGGAGGGAGGGAGGGAGGGAGGGAGGGAGGGAGGGAGGGAGGGAGGGGGAGGGAGGGGAGGGATGGGAGGGGGGGAGAGGGATGGGAGGGGGGGAGAGGGATGGGAGGAGGGGAGAGGGATGGGAGGGGGGGAGAGGGATGGGAGGGGGGAGAGGGATGGGAGGAGGGGAGAGGGATGGGAGGAGGGGAGAGGGATGGGAGGAGGGGAGAGGGATGGGAGGAGGGGAGAGGGATGGGAGGAGGGGAGAGGGATGGGAGGAGGGGAGAGGGATGGGAGGAGGGGAGAGGGATGGGAGGAGGGGAGAGGGATGGGAGGAGGGGAGAGGGATGGGAGGAGGGGAGAGGGATGGGAGGAGGGGAGAGGGATGGGAGGAGGGGAGAGGGATGGGAGGAGGGGAGAGGGATGGGAGGAGGGGAGAGGGATGGGAGGAGGGGAGAGGGATGGGAGGAGGGGAGAGGGATGGGAGGAGGGGAGAGGGATGGGAGGAGGGGAGAGGGATGGGAGGAGGGGAGAGGGATGGGAGGAGGGGAGAGGGATGGGAGGAGGGGAGAGGGATGGGAGGAGGGGAGAGGGATGGGAGGAGGGGAGAGGGATGGGAGGAGGGGAGAGGGATGGGAGGAGGGGAGAGGGATGGGAGGAGGGGAGAGGGATGGGAGGAGGGGAGAGGGATGGGAGGAGGGGAGAGGGATGGGAGGAGGGGAGAGGGATGGGAGGAGGGGAGAGGGATGGGAGGAGGGGAGAGGGATGGGAGGAGGGGAGAGGGATGGGAGGAGGGGAGAGGGATGGGAGGAGGGGAGAGGGATGGGAGGAGGGGAGAGGGATGGGAGGAGGGGAGAGGGATGGGAGGAGGGGAGAGAGATGGGAGGAGGGGAGAGGGATGGGAGGAGGGGAGAGGGATGGGAGGAGGGGAGAGGGATGGGAGGAGGGGAGAGGGATGGGAGGAGGGGAGAGGAGACAGCATGCATGTTCTATTGAGCAAGGTACCTCTCCCTCCACTAATGTTGTACCTACCGCCAAAAGGCTCTGAACACCATTCCTGACAGAAGGGGAAATAACTAGCTCCACAAACCCTTTCACATTGGACACATCCACGAAGCTAAGCCACGCCTTCAGCTGGTGGGTGTAGAGGCCAACAGACTGGGGAGGGGAGAAGCCATGGTGATCAAAATATGTTAATTACTCCAAGGGCTTACCTCTGTGTTGAATGGCTTGGCTATAACATGACCCAGAACGTAGAGGCCACCCTGTGGGAAGGAATGTGTGGGGTGCCATAGGTGTAAAGATATCATATTAGCAGGAATGTGAGGGTTTTATACACATGTAACACCTGTGTGTGTGTGTGTGTGTGTGTGTGTGTGTGTGTGTGTGTGTGTGTGTGTGTGTGTGTGTGTGTGTGTGTGTGTGTGTGTTGTATGTGGGAGGAATGCATGTTAGTGGTTTAATACCACAAAATGTGCACAAAGGTATAGGATGTTTACAAACAGTTTGAAGGTGTGCTCCAATAAAGGTATTAAATTACCAATAGACTGAATGTAAGTGATCACATGACTGAATTTATGACTGAAATAAGCGTGAAAAATGTAAGTGGTCACATGACCAAGTTTAAGTTGAGATCACATGACTGTATGCAAGTGACCAAATGACTGAATGTAAGATGTCACATGACTGAGTATAAGTGATCACATGACTGAGTGTAAGTGATCACGTAACTGAATGTAGCAGTATTAGTGAGCAAAAAAATAATTGGATACATATGTAGCTGACTGGTTCTTACCAGTTGGATGGTACCAAGTACATTTGGTATGTACCCGTAGAGTACCGTGAGATATCCCCCCCCCTCCGCCCCCACCAAAAAAAAAAGGCCCGTGTTTAAACGAGCGTATCGACGTAATCATGAACGCAGCTGCTTGCTATTCTTTAAAATCCTGTTGGA
>OX442431.1:7064652-7173788 GCA_949361645.1 Spongilla lacustris | reverse complement strand
CTTAGTACATGTACCATTGCCCTTAGTACATGTACCATTGCCTTAGTACATGTACCATTGCCCTTAGTACATGTACCATTGCTCTTAGTACATGTACCATTGCTCCTTAGTACAATGTACCATTGCCCTTAAGTACATGTACCATTTGCCCTTAGTACATGTACCATTGCTCTTAGTACATGTACCATTGCCCTTAGTACATGTACCATTGCCCTTAGTACATGTACCATTGCTCTTAGTACATGTACCATTGCCCTTAGTACATGTACCATTGCTCTTAGTACATGTACCATTGCTCTTAGTACATGTACCATTGCCCTTAGTACATGTACCATTGCCCTTAGTACATGTACCATTGCCCTTAGTACATGTACCATTGCTCTTAGTACATGTACCATTGCCCTTAGTACATGTACCATTGCCCTTAGTACATGTACCATTGCTCTTAGTACATGTACCATTGCCCTTAGTACATGTACCATTGCTCTTAGTACATGTACCATTGCTCTTAGTACATGTACCATTGCCCTTAGTACATGTACCATTGCCCTTAGTACATGTACCATTGCCCTTAGTACATGTACCATTGCCCTTAGTACATGTACCATTGCCCTTAGTACATGTACCATTGCCCTTAGTACATGTACCATTGCTCTTAGTACATGTACCATTGCCCTTAGTACATGTACCATTGCTCTTAGTACATGTACCATTGCCCTTAGTACATGTACCATTGCCCTTAGTACATGTACCATTGCCCTTAGTACATGCACCAGTGTAGCAATGGATGTGTAATCTTGCAACACAACCAGTGGAAGAGTAAGACAATTTCCCCCAAGTGCGTGAAGTGCAGTTGCAAAATTTAAGGTTGGTCACACACACACACACACACACACACACACACACACACACACACACACACACACACACACACACACACACACACACACACACACACACACACACACACACACACACACACACACACACACACACACACACACACACACACACACACACACACACACACACACACACACACACACAGGGCTAAAAGAGTATGATAGTATGGTAAACATGAAGGTTATTGACTCAGCTAGTATGCTTATATACAGAGAAACATAGTAAATGGGGCAAAAAATTGGGAGGGGCCACATAACAAAGGGGGAGGGGCCACACAACAAAGGGGGAGGGGCCACACAACAAAGGGGGAGGGGCCACACAACAAAGGGGGAGGGGCCACACAACAAAGGGGAAGCCCTGGGCCACATAACAAATCCATATAACTTGCTGTTAACTTTTTTAGATACATTGTGATGCATATAATTATTATACATGGAGGATGGGGTGTTGGGTAGAAGGAAGGGGCGGAGGGGAGTGTATGACTCACTGTCGCCTTTATTGAGTAGACTTCCCCCCTTTCCCAAGTTGCTCTCTGCAGCCTCTACAAAGCCTGAGTGAGTGAGGGGGAGTGAGTGAGTGAGTGAGTGAGTGAGTGAGTGAGGGAGGGAGGGAGGGAGGGAGGGAGGGAGGGAGGGAGGGAGGGAGGGAGGGAGGGAGGGAGGGAGGGAGGGAGGGAGGGAGGGAGGGAGGGAGGGAGGGAGGGAGGGAGGGAGGGAGGGAGGGAGGGAGGGAGGGAGGGAGGGAGGGAGGGAGGGAGGGAGGGAGGGAGGGAGGGAGGGAGGGAGGGAGGGAGGGAGGGAGGGAGGGAGGGAGGGAGGGAGGGAGGGAGGGAGGGAGGGAGGGAGGGAGGGAGGGAGGGAGGGAGGGAGGGAGGGAGGGAGGGAGGGAGGGAGGGAGGGAGGGAGGGAGGGAGGGAGGGAGGGAGGGAGGGAGGGAGGGAGGGAGGGAGGGAGGGAGGGAGGGAGGGAGGGAGGGAGGGAGGGAGGGAGGGAGGGAGGGAGGGAGGGAGGGAGGGAGGGAGGGAGGGAGGGAGGGAGGGAGGGAGGGAGGGAGGGAGGGAGGGAGGGAGGGAGGGAGGGAGGGAGGGAGGGAGGGAGGGAGGGAGGGAGGGAGGGAGGGAGGGAGGGAGGGAGGGAGGGGAGAAATAAGGTTAGGATGCAAGGGAAATTACCAAGGGGTGGGACTAACCTGTGACATAGCTAGCACATCCAAAGATATTGGCAACATAGAATATAACACCAATGGCGCCACCAAACTCTGGACCTACTGATCTACTGATCAAGACTTGGAGAGTTAAGGAAACAGGGAAGAGGAGTTGGAAGGGGGAGGAGAGACAGTTAATCATCGTTTTAAGAGGAGGTCAGGAGACAGCTGAAGGGTACAGTCCACCATGTGACCAGGCTTTCACCCACCTCAATTGACCCAATAGACCTTGCAAGATTCTAAACAGCAGTGTATAGCTCCCGAGACAAAAAAAATAAGTACACTTGTAAGCAAACATGGGAGCCTCATTAGTCAGAGACAGAAAAGTCCTTATGTACATGTAGTTAGGTAAACAGCTCAATACAGTAACTCCAATGTGCTTATAGGTCCACCCAACTACAAAATTTTTAGGATACAGTACACTCCACCCCCTTCCACAGTGGCGCTGGTTACTATGGCTGAGATAGAGAGTGTTGTGGTTACCACGACGGTGTAGCCAATCAGGAGCATGCCCAGTGTGGACACAAAGCCTGCCTGCAGGCACGCATGCACACACACACACACACACACACACACACACACATACACACACACACACACACACATAGTCACACACACAGGACCAACCAAACCAACGCGAGTGTGTGACAAGGGCGAGATGAGGAAAGAAAGATAAGAGCGTAGCGTGGTTATCATGTTCGTACATGTAACTACTAGTATTCTCACTAGTCCTTACTTGTCCCAGGGTAAAGCCTAGTCGAAGAAAGAGGAGCACGCTGAATATGGAGAGGAAGCACGGAAGGGTGACGCCGAAAAGCATACCCAGCTTGTTTTTGTTAGCTGCATGTTGGACAAAGCCATAAGTGTGCACGTACGTCTGAGACAAATGCACTTTTAATTGTACATGTGTAGGCCGGCGCATGTGTGTGCGTTCGCGAGAGTAGCGCTAGGCGTACCTTCCTTATTTTTGGCGGATACATCCAATAAGAGAAGAGGGCGCATCTCTGTGGACGTAGGGAGATCCGTGCTCGAGCTCGCCATGTTGTCACAATCGTTCAACAGGCGTATACATTCCGTAAAAGGTCACGACGAAGTACAAGTTTATATATACTCGACTCCCTTCCTATAGTACATGTATTTCCACAGCGATGGAGGATACAACCACAATTCTCGTGTAGCCTGCCATATGGCTGGGCCGGGGTTGGGGAGAGGGTAGAAAAATATTGTCCCCAGCAAAAGAAAATGTCAGTCTCTACACGGCCAGCTTTTTAACAATGAATCACAGACGTTAACGCTTGCGTAGCGTCTCTACTAGTACGCGGGTGAATCACAAGTTTTCGGGAGCAGCTGTGCTAATACGTCTCTTAAAATATCACGGGTGAATCATTATCAACCGCACCTGATTCATGTGTGAAATAGCTGATGAATCACCCGTGAAATTCAAAGCTATACCGTAATCCTTATTTAGCGCGCATCTAATGTTTTTTTATTCTTCGCTTTAAAATCATTTTTAAAAAAATATTATTTGCAATGCAGTAAACGTTATAACAATACACAGACATGTTTCAAACGCAATGTGTTTTCAGTTACTCTCTGTCGTTTCATCCTGGTAGCAGAGAATCCACAACACACGTTGAGGTGCACTGATTGTACCACTGAAACAGTCCAAACAATGGCTGTTGCACGGGTTGCCATGTGAGGATCCATATGGTGTACCATACAGTAGCGGGTGCTTTCACTTTCGAAGCAGCTCAGTAAGATCCTAACTCCATAAATCTATTATAGCACTATACATGTAATAAAGGACACACTATTTGGTGGACTTACTGGAGATCCATGCAACTCTGTCTACGTAGAGCACAAAGTAACCGACATTAAGTTCTGCTGTCACTGTTGCTTTGCCCCAGGTGACACAAGCTTGCAGTGGGAGGGAGAAGCAGCCTGCAATGAACATGTTCATCTATCGGAGTGGTGATAGACATCTCCCCAAGTTCCTGTGTTTGAAGCAATACAGATCCCAACTGAGTTGGCCTACGTACACTGATCTAGGGTTGCAGAGCATTAGCATAATGTACCAGCACAGTGTTAAAAAAAATTGACTGATCACCTTACGAAGTGCCCGTGACAATAGATGGCTTTATCACATGTAGATGGCGTTCCTGTCAGGAAATCCTGAACCTCTGATGACTGATATACCTGCATCACACCATCAGCACACCTGATGAGGAGACATTATTAAAATACACAAAATGAGAAAAATCAATACTCACTTCATTTCTGATTGATTTAAATGACAGAAAAATCCATATGTGTCTTTGCTACATGTAGGAGCAAGTGTATTGGCATATATGTTACAAGACCTGATCACACCATTACCTTTCAGTGTTGAGCCCTGATGCTCGACCAAACTGAAGCAGTGAAGGAAGGAGATGGAATCTGAACTTCTCCTTAACTTGGTTTATCCACCACAGCTCGCAAGACACACAGACTTCAACCTTGTTCGGTGTAAATCGCTTACAACACACAAGCTTGAATACACCTGTATAGATATGCATTCAGGCACACGTATCAATGAGTAACATACCTTTTAAAGAGCCCACCACACCCACACTTCAGTTTCATTAGTAGGTGTTAAGACGCAATGCAAAGCCAGAGAAAGGAGATGTGGAAATGAGTGCCAAAACTTACTTGCATAGCTGTGGACCATCATGCAGGGAACAAAGTAGATACTTGTTTGGGCCCAGAACTAGAGTGTGCAAGACCGCAAAATGTCAATGAAACTGCATTGTGTAAACCAACCACTTACTGATGTGCATCCACAGCTAGCTCAAGCATTCAGTTTGGTTTGCAACTTGCTCCTAAAGTTCTGTGCCTGCTGCTCCTTCTGCTCCTTCTTAGTTGGCAGAGATGGTATGAGCTAGAGTATCTGGCTTGGTCCTAGCTGAGATTGCAAATGCACTGGACATCAACCTTGACATGAAAAGGACAATTGGGTAAGTGCAGTTTCAATATAAGAGTGGCGCTTACTGTGTAAGTCCTGCAATACATCACCGCTGGTGCTCAGAGCTGATTACATATTTCTGCTAACGAGGATTGTCATAAAGAAGACGGCTAGGCCTACCTACAAAAGCAGGCTTCGAGTTCATCCTCTGGGGCCGGGCCAATATCTGAATTATCAGCATCAGGACATGCAACAGGCGAACTGGCTGAACCACAATCGGTTGGCTGCACATGTGGCCGTGTGACAATACGGCTGTGCTGGTTTCTTCACCTATTATGATATACTGAAGGCATCGTGACGAGCCGCTTGCAGAAGACGCTTCTGAACTCCAATTCAAGCTTGAAGGGCGCTCTTTAACTTTCTCGAACAATTGCAATCGTGGTCACGTGATCAAACATGCTTTACGCGAGCGGTTACCCAGCCGTGTATTCGTTGTGAATTCAAGTTAATTGTAATTAACAATGGATAAACAATTCCACGATCGACTCCAGGTGATTCACACCTGATATATACGGTCTGAATTCCATCACCCCTGCTACGTCTGTAATATCACAACCGTAACGCCCGAGATCATATTATCACGAGAGATTCACAAGTGTGTAGAACTGGTTGTGTAAATTAAAGCTAGGCTATGACTAATGCCACAAGAAAAATGTGGTCATGCAGAGTTGCATCAAAGCCCAGACCACTCGATCCTTACAGCTCTGACAGAATCTGACTCTCATCGACATGTATAGCTACCTGTCAAAGAGTAGGCTTTTTCCCACTTAAATGAAAGAGCTGTAGCTATGTGATCGATGAAGTGTTCTAGCTGCTTCATGGTGAAGAAGTTGGCCATCTACTGAAGTGATGAGTGGATTAAGGTACCTCTTCTATCTTCACTCTGTGCTCCAGACTCAAGAACACTGTGTACAATACTCATAAATGGTAAGCACAAAAGTGCACCAATTTTAAAATGATATTTAGTGTGGCTGCAAATAACATATTTGTTTTGTGTGCACACATTTTTGACTGGTGTCCTGTCAGAAACAGGTAGCTTAATGAAATTAAATGTAAACATGCATTCAGTATCAAATTGGACTTTTTATTAATTAAAGGATTTTCTTCTGTATTGTAAATGACTCACATAAGAACTATTATTGTTTTTTTTACTTATTGGTTTGGCCTTTTCACCAGTCGCCTCATGTCTAGCCATCTGTGCTAATTAACCTGAGTTGAAAGTGTTGGCTGAGCTAAGTGGCCACCTCAGTCTGGTATTGACACATGAGCTATCCTAGCCCTCATCCCCTCAACAAGAAACTGAGCTATATGCATGTGTTACTTGTTCGTTTACATATGTACATTGTATTTATAATATATTTTTTTGCAGGATAATACATTTTTAACAACACTGGAAACAACATCAATACAAAGTACACATCCATGCACACACCACCTAAAATACTAAATTGTCCTTGGTGGGTAAACATCTACCCAGATAAGTTTTGCCTGCCATATACATGTATTTCAGCCAAAACAGGAAGAAGTGGTGGCAATGCAGGATGCGAGCTTCTTTGCCCCAGTGACCATATGTCTCCATGGCGAGTGGGACACAAACCCACCCCAGCTCAGAGAACTTGGGGTCATTGGCTCTGTGTTTTCGCACCTCTGCCTCAAAGTGCTGCTGCCCCCCACTGACATGCTTGCCTCAGGAAGAATGGAGACAGACAAGAGGGATGTGACGGCCACATCAAAGGCCACATGCCTTCATCTGTCCCAATCAAATGCAAGTATGTCAGCTGGGCGAGTATGGCTGTGATTAGGTGTGAGACCTCTGCCTTTCTCCACCCTCACCACTTGGTGGGCACGGCGGCAGAATTCCAGTACCAGATCTCTCAGGCGATTGTGGCGAGAGACCACATCACCACCACGCTTGCAAGTGGCAGTGATCAAGTGCTGTATCTGGGCACAAGGAGCACAAGGTTTCTCTGGCAGTATCTACCCCTAACCACCATTTGACTGCTGGCTGCAACTCATTGGGGTCAAGATGGAGCCAAGTTGAAGCATGTGGAGCTGATGAAGACGGGCACTGTCTACAGGTGTAGATGCCTCAAAAAGTAACTGATGAGAATTGACGATCCTCTATCTTCTGGGAGAGTGCTCTCTGCTGCTTGGGTGATGCCAATATGGAGGCATAATGAGAATATAATTTATTGCAATGTACATTGAATATTGTTCATAAATGTTTGTTTGAGCACTTTGCACAATTGCAGGGATGAGGACATATTTTGAAGATGGATTTGGCTTGTTCCATAAAAAACAAGTAACCTTATCACCTTAATTAATAGCAAACTCTACTTAGACTCTGCATTTCTTTGTCATTGTTTAATAGAGTTGGGCTGACAATCTATACTCCTAGCAGTGGAGATGGAGACCTAAGACATCAAGGGCCTTTTCACAAGTGGCTTCCATCTGTGCAGATGCCTCTAAGGCGTTGGCTAAGCTACATAGTTGGCATTGAGAGCCCAGACATGTGCTATCCTGGCCTGCTCATAGTATCCCTAACAGGTATGTGTGTGTTGTGTTGGGTTTATGTATACTATTGTATAATTTTCAAATTTCAAGTTATAACACAATTTGTTTATGAACAGCAAGTTGTGTGTGGTCCACCACTTGAAATATTCCTTTCCCCTCTTATTATATTTTGCTTGAGGCACGACTGCTTCATCTGTAATGTTTAAGATGTTGTAGGTCCATATCACTAGTTCTCCTTTCTAGTAGGCTTTGTTTTCTTTGAAAACGCATTCATTCAATTAAGATACTAACCTTGATTAAAATCTATTTTTAAAAGTCCTGGTTCAGTATCTGATGTTGTGATAAATGATTGGTGTGAGGGTATATATTTCCAGTACCATAGTATTTAAAATTAAACAGTTTATAATTTATAATACTACTGGCCGGACAAGCATCAGTGCACTCATAAGTGTAGTGTCAGTGATTTTCATGGATAGTTGGAGTTCGCATGATATAGTTTGTTTAATCTTGAAATCTATAGCCAATCAGTAATAAAATAGGGATAGTGCAGCGGTAATTATAAACTGCCGGGAATGGCTTTCAAATGCCTTCGAAGTGCTAGGTGGTACTGGATTTGGAGCTTCCGCAGACCTCCTTGCTGGTTTGGAGGGAGCACGCACCCCCCCCCCCCCCCCCCCCCCCCCCCCCCCCCCTTCCCCCAATATGCATATGAGTCGATATGACCCCCCTAACATAAAATCCCGGCTGTATCTACCGCCCGTTAGGCATGCACGAGCTGAAGTCTGAACGAACAAGCAATGCCTTGTGCTGAAATTCACTGACTGTTAAGCAACCAACTGTGCATGTGTCGGTGATCATGAAGAGGTACCTATTGCGCACTTTTCTTTTTTGCGTAGGCTAGAAACGGCAAACGTCTAATTATAAACTACCACGTGGCCGGACTTCGAGTAATATAATAAACACACTACGTATATTATTATTATATCGCAGGCTACAGTTCTGCTCCGCGGTTCAACAAGCTGGTGGTGAAACTTTGCCTTCTGTATACCTGGAGTGCTTCATTCTTCAGAGGGCTGATTCAAGGTAATTAAGTAACGAACACAACCGCTATACCGCGCCGCAATACACAACTGTTTATCAGTATTATGATGCATGATTTCATTTGTGCCTTCGAAACTGACATGTGAAACTTATTTCTGCATGATATTCTCGTAAAAGCTGCAATCTGTAACGTATATTAGGACAGTATTGGCATCAGGCATATATATCCGTCGGGGGAAAAAAAAAACGGTGGGCTGAAAAAGTGTGATAATTGTCAATTGTTAAGATCTTAAAAGTAGAATACTCCACGTGCAGTGCGACACTACCCTATATCATTACACAACATGTCTCTTTGGACCTCTAAGCTTAGCGGGTTCCAAGAAGCACAGTTTCCAATTGAACGTAGCATTATAAGTGTGCATGCAGTAATATATGCTGTGCCCTCACTACTGACATTGGAAACTGAACTATGGTTGGATTTGCTTAGGCTGTGGTTATTTTATCTGTCAGCTACGCATGCATGTTCCTAGGGACACGCAGGTGCACGTGTGTACAGGAACACATGTGCACAGGAGCATGTGCACAGTGACGTCACTGGTGTGTGTACAGGGACGAAACATTTGCTAGAGGGACATATATATATGGCAATATGGGGATGATGCAACATAACACATATGTAGGGATGTATAGAACAGTGTGGGGTTACAATCATACTCAGTGTCATACTGACTGCACTCCTGGCAATGTATTGCAATGCAAGACCTTGACAACAGCAAACATGCTGAGCAACGCAGGTTGACTAGTGCTATGCTGTGCAGTTCTCTTTTACTTGCTTAAAAATATTATGCTCGGTCCCAGACCTAGTCACTTGCATCATGCGCAGCGTAACGTCTGGAACCGGAGGCTATACATAACCATGGCAAAAAAACTATCAAGGCCATGCGTACTTGTAATATGCCTCTTGCAATGTATGACGTAATTCAATAACATCACAAGCAGCTGGTGGGTGTGGTTTTTGTTGTCTCATCTCCAGTACGTCACCGACTCACAGGATGCTACATGTAAGTAAATTAGCTTAATAACAGCTTCACATGTTTACAAGAGGTCGATTTAAACCTTCCCTCTAGCATAAGACTGGACGTGACGCTTTTTGTAGGCTGGCGAGTGGTGGTGACTCCACACGCTTTTATTGACCGCCGGCTTGTACAAACAATTAAGCCGGGCCCCACGGTCACTAACCCCTCGTTGCTGTAGTTTGCGTCCAAAAAAATAATAAAAAAGACGGTTGCGCTGTAATTTACTGCATCATAATCACTTCACTTTCCTCGCACTGAAAGAGTGCAACAAGGTGACCGCGTACGAAAGCGGTCATTACTAATACCGGTACATGTAATTCACCCCCGCATTACATGGTCATTGTCTGTCCATTTCATAATTACGCGGCTCCAATACATGTCAGTATAACTCCAATAACCCAAACATTTTGAGCGTAAAAAGAGGTTGCAAGTGGAACTAGCTAAAGGCATACTTACCAAAAATAGTCTTCTCTGACCACATGTGACATGCATTGCGGTTCTGCTTCTCATCCCAGCACAAGATACAAACAACACTAATGACATCAGGTCATGCCTTCACATGATAAGTATTTTGTCAGGTCACATGATGTATTTGTCAGGTCATGTCAGGTCATGCCTTCAGGTGATGTATTTCCTTCACATCAGGGCCGTAGCCAGACTTTCAAAAGGGGGGGGGGGGGGGGGGGGGGGGGGGGTTGGATATGCGTGAGTGAGAGACCAAATAAATGGGAAAACGGGGGGGGGGGGGGGGGCTGTCTGGATTCAGCCAATTCAACCAATGGGGGGGCCCGCGGGAGGGAGGGGGGGGGGGTGCTATCCACTTTCAGCCAATTGAAAAAGTGTGTGGTTGTTGTCCGGACCGATTCGAATAGTGGGAGCCCCGCACGTTCAATTAAATCTTATGGTCACGAGTGACCTTCAATACAGGGGGGGGGGGGGGGGGGGGAGGGGGGGAGGGGGGGGGGGGAGGGGGTCGTTCTACCCCATCGAACCCCCCTGGCTACAGCCCTGCACATGTATTTGTATAATGCTTTGTTATGGTCATAAATGTAGTGCAAACCTCATCTACCATGGAGGAGGGTATTGGGATGCTCATATAGCAATGCTATTTACTATGTTTTGTTTCCATTTCAGCATCATGGAACTAAGTGTGTTCAGATGTAATGTAGATACTCTTAACTTCCATATGGTCATGATGCACTGCCAGAGATAGTTTTAGGAGGATGGGACAACTACAACAAAGGAGCTAGTGCCATTGTATTCATGACATTTAGTGTGTAGTTGACACGTTGTCCTTGCAACTTAATTTAGGTCATGTCTACACTTGCATCATGCAACCTAGAAATTTCTAACCATATGTTAATTTCTTTCTTTTTTTCCAGGTAACTGGACTTCTAGTTGTATTAACGACCCTTTTTTTCTTTGCTGCAATGAGTGAAGAAAGTAACAAGATAGCTCCATTGATGCAGGCCTATTTGATACCACATCATACCAACTCAATGGACAGAAGTCTGCCTTATGTAAAGATGTTTTCTGACCTGTATGGCTCCAATTTGTCCAACTCTTCTTACCAGAAAACTACCTCCTATGTACAGATTCCATCGTCTACACATGCAGCCCTGTGCAAGGCTACTACAGAGTTGCATTCAATGTTTGTCAAGGCAACTGAGCACGTGTGTAAGACCCCCGAACTGTGGCCTGCCTTTGGGTTCCCCTCCCAGTACTGGCCCAGGGCTCTGGCTTCATTTTTTACTGGTGACAAAGTTATCTCTGGTTGTTTCGACTTTTCTATCACACCAGAGCACGGCATTAAATGCTTAGAATACAATGCTGACAGTGCTTCCTGCCTGATGGAGTGTGGGCTTGTCCAGGATGCATGGTCGAAGGCTGTGGGTATTGGAGATGTGGGTGTGGATGGAGGTATTGGCTGTGAGGAGAGGCTTGTGAATGCTTGGCACCTTCTCAATCTGCCCAAAGGTACTCTTGTTCACTTTCTACATGATAATGTAGGTGAGGAAATGTACCATGCCATGTACATGATGCATGCCGCTCAGAAGGCAGGCTTTGTTGGAAAATGTGTTTCAAATGTGGACAACTTCACCTTTGATGAAAATGGGCACATCTTGGATGATGAGAAGAAATTGGTAAAATATGTCTGGAAGACGTGGTCCTTCACCACACTGCTCTCACAATGGAATGGAGAGCATCTTAGACGCTCTGGTAAAGTTCGTGTGGTAGATGTTTGCCTCAGTGAGGATGTGATTGTTTTTGAACCATGGTGGTCAGCCATCCCTGCAAACAAGGCCATCCTTCCAGTGCTGTGCGAGATGTTTCCTGACCACCCAAACCTTTTGCACTCCTCCTGGGAGGTGACTGACAGGCTAAAGAAAACAGGTTATGTGGCAAAACCTGTGAATGGAAGAGGTGGGAGAAACATAGTATTGCATAATCCTGTTACAACTACTGAGCCTGAAGTGGTTGAATCTACAGATGAAAGATTCAAAAAGAATCACTATATGTACCAGGAACTGTGCAAATTGCCCATGATTGATGGGGAGTATGTTCAGGTGAATGCATTCAGTGTGGCTGGACACTATGCAGGGACTGTGCTGAGGGTAGACAAAAGTCCAATCATGAATCTGAAGTCTTCTGTCATACCAGTGCGTGTTGTTGATGATGGTTCAGGCACTCCCCTTCCCACAGATGAAATAGTCAATCCTTACCATCACAGGAGGTACATTTCTGAGAAAGAGCCTGAAAAGGTTGTGCCCATGGAGACTGTTGAAGAGATGGATGGCACTGGACCTGATACCCTGGCTGGACGGCCAGCACCCTTTGGTGCCATTATGGGATATGCACCTGGAGGAATCCCCGCCTACTCTTCAGATTATGACACTGCAGATAAAACCATGTACACATCTGATGTACACTTTAATCATCAGGTGGGCCAGCTTTACTATGGGTACCGATATCAGTGTGTGGAGTTTGCCCGACGCTGGTTGATTCATACTACAGGTGTGACATTTGATGAAGTTGGTATGGCCTACGAGATATTTGACATGCTGTATGCGATAAGGGTGAAGGACAAAGAAAAGGTTCCTTGGACAAACATTCCAAATGGATCTACTGAGCGCCCTGTGCCTGGTGCTGTTCTGATCTGGAATGAAGGAGGTGAATTTCACTGGACAGGTCACGTTGCTATTGTGGTGGATGCGTCTGATGAATGGGTAAGAGTAGCAGAACAGAATGTGGATGACGCCTACTGGCCACGTGGTCAGAACTGGGCACGTCAGTTGGCTGTGGAGTATGACAAAGCTAAGGGCACATACTTCATTCAGGAAGTAGATGGAAGTATCAAAGGATGGAAACACCTTCCAAAAGACTTTGCTTCTGATCCAGTGCCTCTGCCAAGAGAATGATCAATGCCTTAGCTATGCTGATAGTTGATATGACTTGCTGTCAATATATTGTATACTCATACATCACTATTGCTATGCATGATCCCCTCATAACAAAGTTTTCTGGTCATCTATCAGTTACATGGCATGTAGCAGGCTAGCAGCAGCTATCCTGTTATGACGTATGTGTGCACATGTGTCGTCAGTGTCTATTTGTTTGTAGCTGCACTGCTGCAGCTAATAGATATAGCTGCTATACATTACATAGCTCTACCCTGTGTAATTGAATTTAAGTTCCCACCGGAGCATGGTACCAGGCATAGCTCGGACTGAAATTTGGTGGTCTAGGCCTTTGCTCTGTCTCACTTCACGCTGCTGCTGCTTTCATTGCATCCCTACCATCCTCCGGCTTTGGCAGTGCTGACAGTATCCATCTTCAGCCGGCAGTAGTGGCATTTAACTCCCGGGTCTCACTTCCCAATGCCATCTCAGTTAATTCTGCTCTGGCCTCTTCCAGCCCTACCCAGAAGGTACATAATACATATGAAATGTGAACAAAAGAAGGACTAACTATTATTAAGTGCACACACTGACACACCGTTTGCAGGCACACACCCACCCCCCCCCCCCCCACACACACACGTCTCAATATGTACATGTAAGTTCTGGTAGTCCAGCTCCATCATCAAATCCTGTCCCGCTTCTCCACTTGGTTCGGGATCCTCGAAGACATACATTGGTGGCTCTAAAGGACAGCCTAGCTCGTATCTATCCTGCAACTTCATAATATATTCTTTTCCATTTATCAGCAAGTTTGTCCGCCAGCATGCAAGGAGCATGGGAGCCGTATACCCGTATGAAACTTTCTGCTTTTCGAATTAATAACTACGTACGTTACTTCAAGCGTTATTAAATTACGTCATGTGAAGTACGTCACCGCACGGTTTATTTTACCTAAAGGGCTGCTTTTGGGCGTCGGTCTTGCTTTTGAATAGCAGCTGTTTCAGTGTTTGTGCCCAAACTGGTACTTATCCTTCTGGGAGAAGAGAAATTTAGAAGAGCCTGAAAACGATCAATGTTCGCGCTTCGCAGTGAGTTTTTGTTTTTACTTAATCCTGTTGAGTAACTAACTGGTTGATGGCCAAACGTTGATCGTATGTACGTGGTTTTCTCATATACTTTAACATAGCTAGTAAAAGGCCCCATTAAGTACAAACTTTTGGCCTACTTTTGCTCCGTATTTAAAAAAAGAAAAGAAAAAAAATGAAAGAAAAGAAAGGGGCGTTTCACACGTGCGTGCTGGGACTAAACCGGATCTGTTTACACAGCTTGTACATGTTCCACCATAGATTAATAGCGTTATTAATCTATGGTTCCACCGAGTGAAATACAACCTTTCCAAGGAAGGCGCATGTCTATTGAACCCCCCCCCCCCCCTTCACCTTTTTTAATTGGGGAGGGTCGTAGCAATCCGACTATGTATTGTATGCATTTCATGGAGTGTTGGTTACGTCCGTTATTTAGTGGGGAGGGTGAGGAAGGGGGTACCCCTCCCTCTTACATAAAGAGTACCACACGCATACATTTTAAAAATAATTACGTAAACGCAATAATTAAAGTGGGGGGGGGGGGGGGGGGGGGGAAACTGCATAAGTGCCAAGAATTCACCTCAGTTAGAACTGTAGTGTGGCCTGCAAAAAATAGTTTATATAGTGTTGTGTTGTATTGCAGCTAACAGTACAACATTATTGGCAGACATTGTGAGCTGAAGGTATGGTGCTTGTATGCCAATGGCTGCTAGGCTCAGAGTATGCATTCAGCTACAAGTTATTTCTTTTCCCCTTCTTCAGTATACATATTTGTGATTGGAAGGATGAGTAGGACAAAGGGAGCTTTCAAATTCTCTTAGCAACTGATTATTCGCTGTTACAGTACAATGAGTAGAGAAAGTGCCAAGATAGCTCCATTGGTGCATGGCAGTGGGACACTTTCACTAGATCACAGTGACATTGCATACACAACTGGATGGACAGAAATCTGCCTTATGTAAAGATGTTTTTTGATATCTGGTCAATTCTCCTGACCAGAAAACGACCACCTACCTACCATCTACACATGCAGCCCTGTGCAAGGCTACGACAGAGTAGTCAAGGCTACTGAGCATGTGTGTAGGACCCCCGAACTGTGGCCTGCCTTTGGGTTCGTACTGGTCGTTTTGACTTTTCCAACACACCAGACTATGCCTTTGCTCTCCAGAGGCACAATGTCAAAGCAATGATTGCAAGGCAGTCATCAATTGTTACTTTTATATGTAAGTGTATGCAATGTTTAAATTTTGAAGAAAATTTAATCGAGGGATGGGGGGAGGGGGGTGCAAAAAACAAAGTGAAAGACACCATCCCCCAACTTTGAAGAGCTCATTGAGAGCATCACGAATATGCTATTATTATTTTCAGGGGGGGGGGGGGGGGGGGGGGGGGGGGGTTCTAGGTAAAAAAAAGTTATGAGTATCAAAGTTGAGGGGGGAGGGGGGGGGTCTTTGCCAAAAAGGAATTTGTGAAAAAAATTCATCACTTTTCTGAAATTTTTTTTATGCACTTTGGCTCGCACTACAGCACTGTAGAATGATGGAATCATATTGTTTGTAGTGTTCATCATGGGTGTTGCCTTCATATACCGCTGTGAGCGATGTACAACAATCAAAGCGTTGCAAGGCAATGTAAAGATAAAGACTATACTAACGCTAGTAAGCCACGAATACACATGTTACTAAGTGACATGTATGCTGTTAAGAGCTCACGTCACTACTAGTATGGTCACAGTCACGTGAGCAAGCCACACCTGCTCTTGTTTAGACACCGAGTCATGAACGATAATGCGTGCCGTTCTTCAAAATCTTGTTGGAGTACCACGAAACCTTTTTTTATAGATGGGGCGCAACACAAGAGACTGAATATTGCGATATTCTAAGGTACAAGCGAAACAGCGTCTCCATGCAGCTGCAAGCAATGAATTGGCAACATATACAACAGCAACCTGCTATGAAGCCTACTTGGCAATGCGGCAATTTGTAATATCCGTCTCATTGTAGGTGTGGTCAATTGTCAATTACATAATGATTTAAGGGGCGTGGTCGAAAAGTAGGCGTGTTAGAAGGCGGAGGGAGGGGGGCTGACCTGGCCCTTGATTTTAAGAATTTAGTGTGTATAACCTTTTTTTTTACCCCCCCCCCCTCGATCTTAATATATAATTATATATAAGAAGCACTACAACTATAATTCACAAGATGTGGTTGGAGGGACACATCTGGCCAAAATTGTCCTGGCATTCTGCCTCATGAGGGTGAGGTGGCTGTAGATGGTTGACATAACCTCATTTAGAGGTCAACATAGCTGGGTGGCCACCTATTTTGGACAGGGTTGAAAATACATTGATGGCTTCATTGCCCCATCCTCCAAACACTTCCACAACCAAAGGGATGCATTCCATTCTCTTAGGGCACATGCCTTATCATTTCTAGAATCAGCTGCATGGCCACAGGGGAAAAATTTGCTAATTCAGTGGATTGATGACCTTTATGTCAAATGCAGCTGGGCATGAGAGGGACCAGTTTGGCACTAGGATGTCTTGCTGGTCTGGATTGGTCTTTAGGAAGAATGCCACTTCCTTTCTCAATTTGTGGGGAAAGGCATGCCTAGTGGCAGAGCAGTCTCTGAACTGGTTGTGTCTGATTATTACATCACCCCCAGAATGACATGTACTAATGTGATGTCCCCAAGCATCCATATTGTGATGTGATGTCCCCAAGCATCCATGTTATGATGATGACAAAATGGGCATGGAGTGCCATCAGGTGTCAAAGGAAGGCCAAGCCACCAGACCTGTGCTTCATTATGTACCAATGCAAGAACTAGTTTTGGTGAAGGCTGCACTTTGAGCCTTGAGGTGCAGAAATAGCCAGCAACCTGGCCTTTGTCACAGTATACTATTTGCATCTGATAAAAGGGAAATGAAGTCAGCTTTTTTAATGTGAGAGGATAGTATATGCTGGTGATCAAGTACACTTTCAACTGAGATGGCATCTGGCTGACTGACCATGGCATTGTAAGTATTGACCGCAGCAAGAAGGTGGTCCTCTGAAGTCACAGAGCAATTGCCTGAAGGCACTGACGTGGTTAGAGATAAGATGTGTGCGTGGCGATGAAGTGAATGCAGACCAAGACCTCCGTGGCTCAGGTTAAGTGTAGCCTGCTTAGCGGCTGGAAGTGTAAGCTCAATTGCTGCAGATTATTCAAAGCAGTAAAGAACATCATTGTCAAATTGACTAAACACTGACTCTTGCAGAACTGCTGGTATCTGGATGATGGGGCTCTGACAGGACCAAGAGATGCACTATCCAGGGCCCTAAGGTTCATAGGCCTTAATGCCCTCTATCATCATTGTGATTTACTATTTTAGATCATGTTCCCCTGATGCAAAATTCAATTTAAAGTGCCAAGATAGTGTAATGCAAATGTTAACTTGAACTTTGAAAATCACATTCCATCTGGTAATTACATATAAGGAGAGTTAGGTCTGGTTTCCTTGTTGAAATTCTTCACAAACAACTCTTACATTAAGCCCTCAAATCATCATAAGGACTTAATAATTTCAAATAATGTTAAAGCCATATATCAAAACTGACTTTGGATATATAAACCTGATGATCTGATCTGATCTTCCTTAGTGGTGTATAACACAATGAGGAAGTTATGCAGTAAAGTGTCCATAAATTTGTACAAACCTATAGTTATGCGCACTCCCTACACACACACACACACACACACACACACATGCACGCACACCTACTAAAATAATCTTTGTATCATTTCTTTTTAACAATTGACTTTCAATATTTATTAGGGATACTTCGTTCCTTCAGTATGATGAGTAGAGAAAGTTCCAAGATAGCTCCATTGGTGCAGGCCAGTGTGACACTTCCACCAGAGCACAGCAACAAACATGACTGGATGAACCACAGTCTGCCTTATGTGAAGGTGTTTTTTGATCAATATGGCTCCAATCTGGTCAACTCTCCCGACCAGAAAACTACCACCTACCTACAGATTCCATCATCTACACATGCAGCCCTGTGCAAAGCTACCACAGAGTTGCATTCAATGTTTGTCAAGGCAACTGAGCACGTGTGTAAGACCCCCGAACTGTGGCCTGCCTTTGGGTTCCCCTCCCAGTACTGGCGCAAGGCTCTGACTTCCTTTTTTAGTGGTGACAAAGTTATCTCTGGTCGTTTTGACTTTTCCATCACACCAGAGCACGGCATTAAATGCTTAGAATACAATGCTGACAGTGCTTCCTGCCTGATGGAGTGTGGGCTTGTCCAGGATGCATGGTCGAAGGCTGTGGGTATTGGAGGTGTGGGTGTGGATGGAGGTATTGGCTGTGAGGAGAGGCTTGTGAATGCTTGGCACCTTCTCAACCTTCCCAAAGGTACTCTTGTTCACTTTCTACATGATAATGTAGGTGAGGAAAGGTACCACACCTTGTACATGATGCATGCCGCTCAGAAGGCAGGCTTTGTTGGAAAATGTGTTTCAAATGTGGATGACTTCACCTTTGATGAAAATGGGCACATCTTGGATGATGAGAAGAAGTTGGTAAAATATATCTGGAAGACATGGTCCTACACCACACTGCTCTCACAATGGAATGGAGAGCATCTTAGACGCTCTGGCAAAGTTCGTGTTGTAGACGTTTGCCTCCATGAGGATGTGATTGTTTTTGAACCATGGTGGTCAGCCATCCCTGCAAACAAGGCCATCCTTCCAGTGCTGAGTGAGATGTTTCCTGACCACCCAAACCTTTTGCACTCCTCCTGGGAGGTGACCGACAGGCTAAAAAAAACAGGGTATGTGGCAAAACCTGTGAATGGAAGATGTGGTGAAAACATAGTATTGCATAATCCTGTTACAAGTGCTGAGCCTGAAGTGGTTGAATCTACAGATGGAAGATTCAAAAATAATCAATATGTGTACCAGGAACTGTGCAAATTGCCCATGATTGATGGGGATTATGTTCAAGTGAATACATTCAGTGTGGCTGGACACTATGCAGGGACTGTGCTGAGGGCAGACAAAAGTCTAATCATGAATCTGGAATCTTTTGTCATAGCACTACGTGTTGTTGATGATGGTTCAGGCACTCCCCTTCCCACAGATGAAATAGTCAATCCTTACCATCACAGGAGGTACATTCCCGAGAAAGAGCCTGAAAAGGTTGTGCCCATGGAGACTGTTGAAGAGATGGATGGCACTGGACCTGATACCTTGGCTGGACATCCAGCACCCTTTGGTGCCATTATGGGATATGCACCTGGAGGAATCCCCGCCTACTCTTGCGACTATGACACTGCAGATAGAACTGTGTATACATCGCGTGTACAGTTTCGTCATCAGGTGGGCAAAATTTTTTATGGATTCCGATATCAGTGTGTGGAGTTTGCTCGACGCTGGCTGATCCATGCTACAGGTGTGACATTTGGTGAAGTTGATATGGCATATAACATATTTGACATGCCATATGCAATAAAAGTGAAGGATGATGAAAAGGTTCCTTGGACAAACATTCCAAATGGATCTACTGAGCGCCCCGTGCCTGGTGCTGTTCTGATCTGGAATGAAGGAGGTGAATTTCGCCGGACAGGTCACGTTGCTATTGTGGTGGATGTGTCTGATGAATGGGTAAGAGTAGCAGAACAGAATGTGGATGACGCCTACTGGCCACGTTGTCAGAACTGGGCACGTCAGTTGGCTGTGGAGTATGACAAAGCTAAGGGCACATACTTCATTCAGGAAGTAGATGGAAGTGTGAGAGGATGGAAACACCTTCCAAAAGATTTTGTCCGTGATCCAGTGCCCTTGCCAAAAGATTCAACGAAACCACTGTGATAGGCTTGGGACATGTATTTCATGTCATTATAAATACAGTTTTTCACATCCACTTTTATTGTATACATGCATTTGTGTTGTTTATTTAGGATCATCCAAGTTGTACACATATTACTACCATAATTTATTTTTTGTACAAGACAAAATTACAAGTAGTTGAAAAGATCAGCGTTACTAATCCATATGTGGTGCGCTCCCCAAAATTGAAGTTGCCTTAATTGCAAATGAAACTGGTACCAAAGGTAGACTAGATCTATTGGGAGTCAATCTCATGCACTAAAGAAGTGTGTGTTTTTTGGGGCCACAAACACCATATATATCTCAATTGCAATTGAGAAATATGGCTGTGGTTTTTTTAATGGTCATTTTTGGATCTTTTGTCATCAGCTATAGACGTCTAGCAGCAATAAGGGTGGATTTAGCAATAGTAATATTGGTACAGTTGGCCTCACATGATTAACTTGATTTTAACACCATCAGGGTGCATCCCATCTGACCAGTCTAAACCTGAGGGGTTCAACATGTGCTGCATTGAAAGCTCTGTGGATGAATGTTATTAATGGCAGCATGGTGATGTACCAGGTCTGCATTGCCCATGGGTAGCTGTCCTGGTGCCACATATACTTCACTTAAATGTGGGGTTTACAAATGAGATTGCCAAGGTGAGAAGACCTGAGCCAAGCTACTGACTCATTAAAGGAGGCAGCAAGTAAACAAGTCCAAGGTGAGCAGAATGTGTACAGTTGTGAAGAAGGGATGTATTATCCCAATACTTCTGCTTACGAACATGAACAATTTATCACCAGTTCATTTGTGCTATATGCTGCTACAGTACCTCCCCCGGAGTTGTGGACTCATTAGACCTGCAAACAGAAAGCACCTACTATTGTGCAACCACAAGCAAACAAACAGCCACAGCTGGAAGCTGCAATGGCAGTAATGGCGGCTACCACACAGGGAACTCATCATCATATAATCACCAACACCACCCCATGACCACCATAATGTCAATTCCATATTTGCTGCCTATTATATTTATAGTATCTGGCTATAGGATCTGTGAAACATTTCAAGCAAGGGATAGAATCTCTGATTGGATGACCATCACTATAGATATACCATATTAATGTATCAATGATAGGCACAGCTCCAAATATGCATGTTCATATATTATCCCTTAATGACATCCTCATGTGTGGGTCCCCAGTCCTGCACCTACAGCTACCTGGGTTGGGAATGGGACCGATGTAGTCGGTCCTATATAGGGATTATGTGCCTATATTTGATACATTAAAAAAATATATAAATAGTATTCCTGATCAAATTTATTCGGTGTGTAATGTGAATTTGTATCAAGCATATTAGTAAAGTTAAAGTTCCTACTTTCGCATAGCCGCTAACAGTAGCCTTCAGTGGTGACAAGTGTCAAAGCTATAATTAAACTCTTATCGAATTGGATCTTTTAATGTATTGGATAAAGAAGTAGGATAAACGTTTTTTTAAGGGTGGAGTGTGCATTATTCTGTTGTCTGAGCTTTCTGAGGCTCAGTACTACATTGTAGGTATTCACTGGCTCTATCCAAATTCCTTTAAAGTACCAATACACATGATCAGATGTATTGGGTTAAAAACATTGAAATATATGTGCACTGGCAGGCAATACAGGTAAGCTAAGGAAGGAATGAGACCTGTGCAGCCTTTGCAATCATGCAGGTCAGCAGGAGAGTGGTTGAAGGCGGCCCATAAATGATCGGGCCCCTCTGATGCACATGATGGAGGAGCGTAGGAGGGAGAAGGAAAGATTACAACGAATCCAATCCATGGTTGAACTACATGTGTGGTCCCACTTTGCTGATAGTTGGGCAGCAATACGTTTGTAAACCACTGTGGCCTCACTTCCTAAGCCTCCAGCGGCAGAGAAGATGAGTGGGGTGAAGGAGGCATGCTCAACTTCGAGGATCCTTCGCTCATAGGCTCGTTTCTTTGAGGCCTCGTGGGTACGGTAACATGCAGATAGGGTCATCTATTTAAGGGAGCATACGGGTTGAAAACCTTTACGTCAAAGAATGCCCTCTCAAAACGACTCCCCCCAGAATCCATCAGCTACATCAAGTCGAGCACCATCCTGGAAGTTGGCTGAGGCAGAGGTCAAAACCTCACCTGTGATGGGATGTAGAAGAAACATTGTGGCAAATTTGCGCTAATCTCATTGTGCCTGATGGAAGGGAAGCCACGTTTTGGACATGACAGTACATGCTCAACAGAGAAGACAGTACATGCTCAACAGAGAAGGCAGCACCACACTCAGATGGTGGGCGTGTTGGCAGGTAACCAGCCATACCTAAAACCTAGTACATCTCGGAAGGCGGTCTTGTGAAGGGTAAACCCATACTCTTCTATAGGGAGCACGGTACATGTAGGTCCATCACTAGCAGGAGATTGGACGGCAGTGTGGCTCTGAGCTGAGTGGCAGCAGTACTGTGTTTGTTGAGCTTCAACTTCGCGCGCGCACAGGAGAAAATGGTCGTATTCCCAGCATGGGTTTGTTCGACGATCCCTGACCCAGGTTGATAATGACTAAATCAACCGACTGTGAATTAATATTATTTTTGTTAAAAACCTATCAACCTGGGATTGACGACGATTCGTCGAACAAAACCCAGGGTAAACCCAGGGCTGGAAATACGATATTTTTTCCCCTGCTATCCAAATAAAGCTAATTTACGCACTGATGACGCTGTGATAAAATAGAGGGTGTGGTTATTTTTTGGCCTGGGAACCTTCAGGTGAACACAAAGAACCCCGAAACGTTTACAGGTTAGCGACCACTTCCGTACAGTTGAGTATGTCGCATGCTGTTGTGGATATCCATACGAGCACGTGCTTAGGACCAGGAATTACTGTCACAAAATACATAAAGTAACGGTAGTCCCTACATGTACGTGTAAGTTCTCTAACCAGCAGGGCGGATGTTGTGGCGGTCACACCTACATTGACATCGCTTGCTTATATTGCAGGGGCGTACGCGGGAGGGGGGGGGGGGGGTTCGGGTGAACCCCCCTTTTGGCTCGGAACTTTTTTATTTTATTAAATATGTGCGCAAGGTAAATATGTAACCAGTAGCGAAGGATAAATTGAATGGCACCGTGGGAGGGACCTTAACTCCGCTCGTATGTTGCGAAACGCAAGGGTCTCCCGCTCGTATTTGGCCCGCATTATAGGTCTTTCATTCCTGTGTCGTTTTATATAACCGCGCTGCCGTAACCCCCCTTTATAAAATCCTGCGTACGCCCCTGTATTGCTATATTCTTAACCTCAGGTCAAGCTGCATAATTTTATTCCTAGCTACCCCAGCACAAGTCAACTCCCCCCCCCCCCCCCCCCCCCCCCCCCTTGACACTATTTATAGTCATTCTGCATCCATATATTAGCCATAGGGGTGTACGAATAGTCCAATGGATTGCTCCTAGCCACTTATCTGATCTCTTGCACATGTCTAGCCTTGCCTGGGCCTCCAAGGCACCAGGTCATCTAGATCTACATGTACTTTACTGGGTTTATTCATTCTATTTTTAGATATTGAGGCATATAGCTATCCAAAACATGCGGCTGACAAATCTATTATGCTTGTCAAGCCAGCACCTTCCAACTCTACAATAAACATTAAAATTATATACATTTAGCGCCAAAGACCTGCCTTACTACTCCCTTCTTCTTGCACGTTGTTCTAATCTTTTGTTGGTACTTGAAGCAATACTATGCATAGCTTCAATTTCGTAAGGTTTTTTTCATGCTAAATGTGATGTAGAATAGCTATTTAAACTCCTTACACTAGAGTATTGGTGCATTAAGATTCAAATTTTGAATCAGCGCATGTCACTAACATGCAAGATCAAGAGTTGTTTCTTTGTTACCGAGAACTGTGATCCATGTATCTACATCCCACATGGATCAATACATCCTGTCAGGAAATGGTATGAGTGAGGAAAAATTGTATGCCTCTTGCTGCTATGGTGACCGACACATGGATGAGTTGTTGCCACTTGCTGCCATGGTGACCGACATGTGGATGAGCTGTTGCCTCTTGTTGCTACGATGACTGACATGGATGAGCTGTTGCTTCTTGTTGCTATGGTGACTGACATGGATAAGCTGTTGCCTCTTGCTGCTATGATGACATTTTCAGCCAAACCTAGCTTGGAAGTGTTCATGATGACTCATCCGTGCTGAAGTTATGCCCCCACTTCTGTTTTGTTCCCTGTGGCTTTCTGTCTTCATGGAAAAACATGAATATTATGTGCTCCCTCTTGCAATGATTGGCAAAGTTCTTGCTGATAACCAAATTATACCTTGTGAGGAATGCTGCATCTCCATACAGTAGTGCAGCTGTGCATTGCTGGCTGTGGCACTCCCATGCAGAACCAGAACCCGTTGCTGCATTAACTGCGTGGATGCTCGCTGTCAATTGTGGACTCAATAGAGAGTAGTCTTGTGCTGTTGGCAGTTGGTGTGGTCATTGGTGAGTGCAGCACCAGACAAACTATGACATTCATTCCCATCGCCAAAGTTGATGCTGTTTCATTCATCAGCTTGCACTCTTTGTAAAACCACTGTTAACATCACACTTGAATAATAGCTCATCCACATGTACGTCACCATAGCAGCAAGATGCAACAGCTCATCCACATGTACATCGATGAAGAAATGGCAGTTTCCTCTAATAAGGTGCCGCCCTACTTGATGGCGGAGCAGTCCACCAAGGCACTGCAATGTCTCCAGTTCTTCTACCACAATACCAAGGCACTGCAATGTCTCCAATTCTTCTACCACAATACCAAGGCACTGCAATGTCTCCAGTTCTTCTATCACAATACCAAGGCACTGCAATGTCTCCAGTTCTTCTACCACAATACCAAGACACTGCAATGTCTCCAGTTCTTCTACCACAATACCAAGGCACTGCAATGTCTCCAGTTCTTCTACCACAATACCAAGGCACTGCAATGTCTCCAGTTCTTCTACCACAATACCAAGGCACTGCAATGTCTCCAGTTCTTCTACCACAATACCAAGGCACTGCAATGTCTCCAGTTCTTCTACCACAATACCAAGGCACTGCAATGTCTCCAGTTCTTCTACCACAATACCAATGCACTGCAATGTCTCCAGTTCTTCTACCACAATACCAAGGCACTGCAATGTCTCCAGTTTTTCTGTTTTTTGTTTGGGGTTTTTTTTTCATAGAAAAATACCCTGTGCTTCCCAGCACTAGGGTCATGCTGAGTTACCTATTGTCTTTTTATAGTGTTTTTTTTTCATTCTTTCTTTTTTTTTTTTTTGAATAAAAGACCATTTCTCCAGTATAACCAATTTTTACATGTAGTTCATTCTCTGTTCATATGGGTTTGCATTTTATATTGCGCCCTACATGTATGTGTAGGACATCAGGGGATTAAGGTTGTTCATTAGTTTTCTTTTTTTTAACATTCATTTCTGACAGGCACATCAGTGTAATGAGTAAAGAAAGTACCAAGATAGCTCCATTGGTGCGGGCCAGTGTGACACTTCCACCAGATCACAGCAAGAAACATGACTGGATGGACACAAGTGTACCTTATGTGAAGGTGTTTTTTGATTTGAATGGTTCCTCTCTTGAGTGGAGAACTGCCTCTTATGTACAGATTCCATCATCTACACATGCAGCCCTGTGCAAGGCTACCACAGAGTTGCATTCAATGTTTGTCAAGGCAACTGAGCACGTGTGTAAGACCCCCGAACTGTGGCCTGCCTTTGGGTTCCCCTCCCAGTACTGGCCCAGGGCTCTGGCTTCCTTCTTTACTAGTGACAAAGTTATCTCTGGTCGTTTTGACCTTTCCATCACACCAGAGCACGGCATTAAATGCTTAGAATACAATGCTGACAGTGCTTCCTGCCTGATGGAGTGTGGGCTTGTTCAGGATGCATGGTCGAAGGCTGTGGGTATTGGAGGTGTGGGTGTGGATGGAGGTATTGGCTGTGAGGAGAGGCTTGTGAATGCTTGGCACCTTCTCAATCTGCCCAAAGGTACTCTTGTTCACTTTCTACATGATAATGTAGGTGAGGAAAGGTACCATGCCATGTACATGATGCATGCCGCTCAGAAGGCAGGCTTTGTTGGAAAATGTGTTTCAAATGTGGATGACTTCACCTTTGATGAAAATGGGCACATCTTGGATGATGAGAAGAAGTTGGTAAAATATGTCTGGAAGACATGGTCCTACACCACACTGCTCTCACAATGGAATGGAGAGCATCTTAGACGCTCCGGCAAAGTTCGTGTTGTAGACGTTTGCCTCCATGAGGATGTGATTGTTTTTGAACCATGGTGGTCAGCCATCCCTGCAAACAAGGCCATCCTTCCAGTGCTGAGTGAGATGTTTCCTGACCACCCAAACCTTTTGCACTCCTCCTGGGAGGTGACCGACAGGCTAAAGAAAACAGGGTATGTAGCAAAACCTGTGAATGGAAGAGGTGGTGAAAACATAGTATTACATAATCCTGTTACAAGTGCTGAGCCTGAAGTGGTTGAATCTACAGATGGAAGATTCAAAAATAATCAATTTGTGTACCAGGAACTATGCAAATTGCCCATGATTGATGGGGAGTATGTTCAGGTGAATACATTCAGTGTGGCTGGACACTATGCAGGGACTGTGTTGAGGGTAGATAAGAGTCCAATCTTGAATTTTGACTCTTTTTCCATAGCACTGCGTGTTGTTGATGATGGTTCAGGCACTCCCCTTCCCACAGATGAAATAGTCAATCCTTACCATCACAGGAGGTACATTCCCGAGAAAGAGCCTGAAAAGGTTGTGCCCATGGAGACTGTTGAAGAGACGGATGGCACTGGACCTGATACCCTGGCTGGACAGCCAGCACCCTTTGGTGCCATTATGGGATATGCACCTGGTGGAATCCTCGCCTACTCTTGTGACTATGACACTGCAGATAGAACTGTGTATACATCGCGTGTACAGTTTCGTCATCAGGTGGGCAAAATTTTTTATGGATTCCGATATCAGTGTGTGGAGTTTGCTCGACGCTGGCTGATCCATGCTACAGGTGTGACATTTGGTGAAGTTGATATGGCATATAACATATTTGACATGCCATATGCAATAAAAGTGAAGGATGATGAAAAGGTTCCTTGGACAAACATTCCAAATGGATCTACTGAGCGCCCTGTGCCTGGTGCTGTTCTGATCTGGAATGAAGGAGGTGAATTTCACTGGACAGGTCACGTTGCTATTGTGGTGGATGTGTCTGATGAATGGGTAAGAGTAGCAGAACAGAATGTGGATGACACCTACTGGCCACGTGGTCAGAACTGGGCACGTCAGTTGGCTGTGGAGTATGACAAAGCTAAGGGTACATACTTCATTCAGGAAGTAGATGGAAGTGTGAGAGGATGGAAACACCTTCCAAAAGATTTTGTCCATGATCCAGTGTCTTTGCCAAAAGATTCATCGAAACCACTGTGATAGGCTTGGGACATGTATTTCATGTCATTATAAATACAGTTTTTCACATCCACTTTTATTGCATACATGCATTTGTGTTGTTTATTTAGGATCATCCAAGTTGTACACATATTACTACCATAATTTATTATTTTTTGTAATGTTTTGTACAAGACAAAATTACAAGTAGTTGAAACGATCAGTGTTACTAATTCATATGTGGTGCGCTCCCCAAAATTGAGGTTGTCTGAATGGCAAATGAAACTGGTACCAAAGGTAGACTAGATCTATTGGGAGGCAATCTCATGCACTAATGAAGTGTGTGTTTTTTGGGGCCACAAACACCATATATATCTCAATTGCAATTGAGAAATATGGCTGTGGTTTTTTTAATGGTCATTTTTGGATCTTTTGTCATCAGCTATAGCAGCAATAAGGGTGGATTTAGCAATAGTAAGAATGTGCTAATTAAAAGTATTGGTACAGGTGGCCTCACATAATTAACTTGATTTTAACACCATCAGGGTGCATCCCATCTGACCAGTCTAAACCTGAGGGGTTCAACATGTGCTGCATTGAAAGCTCTGTGGATGAATGTTATTAATAGCTGCATGGTGATAATGCGTACCAGGTCTGCAATGCCCATGGGTAGCTGTCCCGGTGCCACATATATGTGTGGTTTACAAATGGGATTGCCAAGGTGAGCAGACACTGACTCGTTAAAGAAGGCAGCAAGTAAACAAGTCCATGGTGTGCAGAATGTGTACATTTGGGATGAAGGGATGTATTATCCCAATACTTCTGCTTACGAACATGAACAATTTATCACCAGTTCATTTGTGCTATATGCTGCTACAGTACCTCCCCCGGAGTTGTGGACTCATTAGACCTGCAAACAGAAAGCACCTACTATCGTGCAATCACAAGCAAACAAACAGCCACAGCTGGAAGCTGCAATGGCAGTAATGGCGGCTACCACACAGGGAACTCGTTGTCATATAATCACCAACACCACCCCATGACCACCATAATGTTGCTGCCTATTATATTTACGCATTTTCATAGTATCTGGTCACAGCATCTGTGAAACAATTCAAGCAAGGGATAGAATCTCTGATTGGATGACTATCACTGTATACCTTATTAATGTATCAATGACGGCCACAGTTCCAAATATGCATTATCCATATTCATATATGTGCCTATATTTGATACATTTAAAAATATATAAATAGTATTTCTGATCAAATCTCAATGGTATCCATTGGGTGTGTAATGAGAATTTGTATCAAGCATATTAGTAAAGTTAAAGTTCCTGCATTGTGCTCTAGTACTTACGCATAGCCGCTAACAGTAGCCTTCAGTGGTGACAAGTGTCAAAGATATAAACCTTTTATCCAATTGGATCTTAAGTACCAATACACATGATGTATATATGGAATCAGTGGGTTAAACATTGAAATATATGTGCACTGGTAGGCAATACATGTAAGCTAAGGAAGGAATGAGACCTGTGCAACCTTTGCAATAATGCAGGTCAGCAGGAGAGTGGTTGAAGGCATGGCCCATAGATGATCGGGCCCCTCTGATGCACATGATGGAGGAGCATAGGAGGGAGAAGGAAAGTCCAAGCCATGGTTGAACTATATGTGTGGTCCCACTTTGCTGATAGCCGGCTGGGCAGTGATACGTTTGTAAACCACTGTGGTCTCACTTCCTAAGCCTCCAGTGGCAGAGAAGATGAGTGGGGTGAAGGATGCATGCTCAACTTCTAGGATCCTTTGCTCATAGGCGCGCTTTTTTGCATGAGAATGGTAACAGGCAGATAGTTGAGGTCGTCTATTTGAGGGGGCATGAAAACCTTTACGTCAAAGAATTCCCTCTCAAAACGACTCCCCCAGAATCCATCAGCTACATCAAGTCTAGCACCATCCTGGAAGTGGCTGAGGCAGACGTGAAACCTCACCTGTGATGGGTTGTAGAAGAGACTCAACTGAAACATTGTGGCAAATTTGACAAATGATAAGCTGTACAGGTGCTGATCTCATTGTGCCTGATGGAAGGGAAACCACCTTTTGGACATGACAGTGCATGCTCAACAGAGAAGGCAGCACCACACTCAGATGGTGGGCGTGTTGGCAGGTAACCAGCCATACCTAAGAGCTAATGCATCTCGGAAGGCAGTCTTGTGAAGGGTAAACCGGTAAACCCATACTCTTCTATAGGGAGCACGGTAAGCCAGCTGTATGCTCCTTTACATGTAGGTCCATCGCTAGTAGAAGATTGGAAGGCAGTGTGGCTCTGAGCTGAGTAGCAGCAGTACTGTGCAGCGGCGTAGGAAGGGAATATAAAGTGCAGCGGCCAATAACGGTGGTTCCCCCGCCTCCCCGGGGAGGGTGCGGGAGGGGGGCACCCCTGCTGCCCAGCCAAGGGGTATGGGGGAGCGCTGGAAGCCCCCCCCCCCCCCCCCCCCCCCCCCCATAGGGGTCTGGGTCCACAAATAAACTCCAAAAACTACGCAAAGACTATCAGAAAGTTAGTTTTGAGACCTTGCCTCTGTGCATGTAGTACAAAACAGCTATAGTGTAGCCAAGGCCACTTGTGGTAGCAGTTGTAAACTACGTACAGTAAAAAAAAAAAATTTGTGTGGCAGGAAGGGATAATCTAACGACACCCACTGAAGCCATGTTCCGGATCCTGAAGAACTTCAAATTGGTATAATTTTTTCATTGGTTTGTGGTCACCTCACCCAAAATACCTTGGTAACAGTAAACACCTATTTGACGCCTATTTGCGTCTACAGGAATTAATCGGTTAATACCAAAGTTTTGCTTTTGAAGCCGGGTATAATATAAGCTAGCTAGCTTAAGCTAGCGTCTCGCGATCGATTTTAATGTAATTAACTAGCTAGCAGCAAATTGCTCAGCTAATTAAATTGATACATGCGCGCTTGTATCATATTATTATTCTTTTGTTGTTAATGGAAAAGTGCAGCGGCCATGCTCCTACGCCACTGACTGTTGTCTGTTGAGCTTCAACTTCGCGCGCACAGGGAAAAAAATCGTATTCCCAGCGTGGGTTTTGTTCGACGATCCCAGGCATTGAGGGTGAGAAAGGCAAGTGTGAATTTTGTTAAAAACCTATCAACCTGGTCGGGATCGACGATTCATCGAACAAACCCAGGGTAAACCCAGGGCTGGAAGTACGATTTCTCCCCCCCCCCCCCTAATCTGCGCACTGATGACGCCCTACAAAAGGTGTGATAAAATAGAGGGTGTGGTTATTTTTTTGGCCTGGGGACTGTGATGTACACAAAGAACCCCGAAACGTTCACAGGTTAGCGATCACTTCAGTACAATCATATGTCGCATGCTGTTGTGGATATCGATCCATACGAGCACGTACTTAGGACCAGGAATTAAAAATAAAAGATGGCACTGTGAACCCAATTGGTAGAGAAGGTAAATACATAAAGTAACGATAGTCCCTACATGTACTCTCTAACCAGCAGGGCGGATGTTGTGGCGGTCACACCTACATTGACATCGCTTATACCATCCACCGTTATTCTTAACCGCAGGTCAAGCTTCATAATTTTATTCCCCCCTTTGACACTGTCATCCATAGGGGTGTACGAATAGCCCAATGGATTTTAAACACCCACAAGCACAATAGCCTGAACCAGTGACGGATCCAGGATTTCAACAAGGGGGTGGCGCGCAGCGGGACTGATACGGGGGGGGGGGGGGGTGCTGTCCGTTTCAGGCATGATACGATAAATGATTGATATCTCCCCTGCCTACGGGCCTGGGCAATCTCCCCTATAGCTACGGCCTGTGTAGCTCACGTATGATGATATAATTCGGTGACTTTACTTAGTTAATCGGGCCCGAGAGGACTGCGCACACCTGAGGGATCCGCCACTGTGAACTTTGAGGCTGTGCTACATTATTAGACGCTACATGTGTACCGGTATATACTAGCATACATAGATCCAGCTAGGTTGCACCTACATGCATGTAATTTAATATATTGGTAAGGTGCTCCTGCCCCCTTGCACATGTCTAGCCTTGCCTGGGCCTCCAAGGCGCCAGGTCATCTAGATCTACATGGGTCTATTCATTCCATCTATCCAAAACAGGCGACTGACAAATCTATTGCACTTGTCGAGCCAGCACCTTCCAACTCTACAATAAACATTATATACATTTGTCTTTGCAAAGCGCCAAAGACCTGCCTGCCTTACTACTCCCTTCTTCTTGCACGTTGTTCTAATCTTTTGTTGGTACTTGAAGCAATACCATGCATAGCTTCAATTTTGTAAGGTTTTTTCATGCTAAATGTGATGGAGAATAGCTATTAAGAATAATTAAACTCCTTACACTAGAGTATTGGTGCATTAAGATTCAAATTTTGGATCAGTACATGTCACTAACATGCAAGATCAAGAATTGTTATTTTGTTACCGAGAGCTGTGATCCACTGAAACATCATGTGTCTACATCCCACATGGATCAATGCATCCTGTCAGGAAATGGTACGAGTGTCACCCTATTAAGGAAAAATGGTGTACCTCTTGATGCTATGGTGATGGACACATGGATGAGCTGTTGCCTCTTACTGCTATGGTGACGGACACATGGATGAGCTGTTGCCTCTTGCTGCTATGGTGACGGACACACGGATGAACTGTTGCCTCTTGCTACTATGGTGACAGACACGTGGATGACCTGTTGCCTCTTGTTGCTATGGTGACTGACATGGATGAGCTGTTGCTTCTTGTTGCTATGGTGACTGACGTGGATGAGCTGTTGCCTCGTGCTGCTATGATGAAGTTTTCAGCCGAACCTAGCTTGAAAGTGTTCATGATGATCCGTGCTAAAGTTACTGCCCCCACTTCTGTTTTGTTCCCTGTGGCTTTCTGTCTTCATGGAAAAACATGAATATTATGTGCTCCCTCTTGCAATGATTGGCAAAGTTCTTGCTGATAACCAAATTATACCTTGTGAGGAATGCTGCATCTCCATACAGTAGTGCAGCTGTGCATTGCTGGCTGTGGCACTCCCATGCAGAACCAGAACCCGTTGCTGCATTAACTGCGTGGATGCTCGCTGTCAATTGTGGACTCAATAGAGAGTAGTCTTGTGCTGTTGGCAGTTGGTGTGGTCATTGGTGAGTGCAGCACCAGACAAACTATGACATTCATTCCCATCGCCAAAGTTGATGCTGTTTCATTCATCAGCTTGCACTCTTTGTAAAACCACTGTTAACATCACACTTTGAATAATAGCTCATCCACATGTACGTCACCATAGCAGCAAGATGCAACAGCTCATCCACATGTACATTGATGAAGAAATGGCAGTTTCCTCTAATAAGGTGCCGCCCTACTTGATGGCGGAGCAGTCCACCAAGGCACTGCAATGTCTCCAGTTCTTCTACCACAATACCAAGGCACTGCAATGTCTCCAGTTTTTCTGTTTTTTGTTTGGGTTTTTTTTTCATAGAAAAATACCCTGTGCTTCCCAGCACAGGGGTCATGCTGAGTTACCTATTGTCTTTTTATACAGTGTTTTTTTTTTTCTTTCTTTCTTTTTTTTATTTTTTTTAATAAAAGACCATTTCTCCAGTATAACCAATTTTTACATGTAGTTCATTCTCTGTTCATACGGGTTTGCATTTTAAGTTGCGCCCTACATGTATGTGTAGGACATCAGGGGATTAAGGTTGTTCATTAGTTTTCTTTTTTTTAACATTCATTTCTGACAGGCACATCAGTGTAATGAGTAAAGAAAGTACCAAGATAGCTCCATTGGTGCGGGCCAGTGTGACACTTCCACCAGATCACAGCAAGAAACATGACTGGATGGACACAAGTGTACCTTATGTGAAGGTGTTTTTTGATTTGAATGGTTCCTCTCTTGAGTGGAGAACTGCCTCTTATGTACAGATTCCATCATCTACACATGCAGCCCTGTGCAAGGCTACCACAGAGTTGCATTCAATGTTTGTCAAGGCAACTGAGCACGTGTGTAAGACCCCCGAACTGTGGCCTGCCTTTGGGTTCCCCTCCCAGTACTGGCCCAGGGCTCTGGCTTCCTTCTTTACTAGTGACAAAGTTATCTCTGGTCGTTTTGACCTTTCCATCACACCAGAGCACGGCATTAAATGCTTAGAATACAATGCTGACAGTGCTTCCTGCCTGATGGAGTGTGGGCTTGTTCAGGATGCATGGTCGAAGGCTGTGGGTATTGGAGGTGTGGGTGTGGATGGAGGTATTGGCTGTGAGGAGAGGCTTGTGAATGCTTGGCACCTTCTCAATCTGCCCAAAGGTACTCTTGTTCACTTTCTACATGATAATGTAGGTGAGGAAAGGTACCATGCCATGTACATGATGCATGCCGCTCAGAAGGCAGGCTTTGTTGGAAAATGTGTTTCAAATGTGGATGACTTCACCTTTGATGAAAATGGGCACATCTTGGATGATGAGAAGAAGTTGGTAAAATATGTCTGGAAGACATGGTCCTACACCACACTGCTCTCACAATGGAATGGAGAGCATCTTAGATGCTCCAGCAAAGTTCGTGTTGTAGACGTTTGCCTCCATGAGGATGTGATTGTTTTTGAACCATGGTGGTCAGCCATCCCTGCAAACAAGGCCATCCTTCCAGTGCTGTGGGAGATGTTTCCTGACCACCCAAACCTTTTGCACTCCTCCTGGGAGGTGACCGACAGGCTAAAGAAAACAGGGTATGTAGCAAAACCTGTGAATGGAAGAGGTGGTGAAAACATAGTATTACATAATCCTGTTACAAGTGCTGAGCCTGAAGTGGTTGAATCTACAGATGGAAGATTCAAAAAAAATCAATTTGTGTACCAGGAACTGTGCAAATTGCCCATGATTGATGGGGATTATGTTCAGGTGAATACATTCAGTGTGGCTGGACACTATGCAGGGACTGTGTTGAGGGTAGATAAGAGTCCAATATTGAATTTTGACTCTTTTTCCATAGCACTGCGTGTTGTTGATGATAGTTCAGCCACTGCCCTTCCCACAGATGAAATTATCAATCCTCACCATCACAAGAATTCCACTGCAGAGAATGAAGTTATGCCCATGGAGACTGTTGAAGAGATGGATGGCATTGGACCTGATACCCTGGCTGGGCAGCGAGCGCCCTTTGGAGCCATTATGGGATATGCACCTGGAGGAATCCCCGCCTACTCCTCCCTCTATAGAACTGCTCGTGTAGGCCTTCACTTTCGTCATCAGGATGGTGAATTGTACTATGGATTGCGATATCAGTGTGTGGAGTTTGCCCGGCGCTGGTTGATTCATGCTACAGGTGTGACATTCAGTGATGTTGGTATGGCCTATGATGTATTCGACATGCCATATGCGATAAGGGTGAAGGACGAAGAAATGGTTCCTTGGACAAACATTCCAAATGGATCTACTGAGCGCCCTGTACCTGGTGCTGTTCTGATCTGGAACAAAGGTGGCAAATTTCGCCATACAGGCCACATTGCTATTGTGGTGGATGTGTCTGATGAATGGGTAAGAGTAGCAGAACAGAATGTGGATGACACCTACTGGCCACGTGGTCAGAACTGGGCACGTCAGTTGAATGTGGAGTATGACAAAGCTAAGGGTACATACTTCATTCAGGAAGTAGATGGAAGTATTAGAGGATGGAAACACCTTCCAAAAGACTTTGTTCCTGATCCAATCCCTTTACCAAATGAGTCATTGATATCTGCTAGAAATAGATCTAGTTGCATTTGCTTTTAAATTATTTTTTGAACCATTTGTGTCCATGGACTCCATTGGGCATATACTGTTTTTTTTCCAGCCCCACTTTGGTTGTACCATGATTATAATAGTATCATTTTTTTAAAAGCTGGTTGAAAATAGTATGATTGGTATAAGAGCAATGTATTCAAGGAAATGTCATTCTCTACCTATTACTGTAGCAATAGCTTCTAAGAGTCTCTGGCAAACTATTTGTTATGGAGATGGTATTCTTTCAGAAGTTATTCAGTGTCCATCGAGGCATCACTTTCTTTTATTACAACGTGATGGATGCCATGGAAACCTTGGAATGTTAGGAAATTTAATGAGCTAATTCAAACCTGTGTAGTGTATATTTGGACAGCCTGCCAAGGCTGTTAGGTGCATTTCAAACTTCGGGGGGAAAAATATGAGGACTGTAAGATAACTGAAGTAAATAAGTGAAAAGACTCAAGGAACTATATGAGTGCATGGAGTAATGCCTGGGAGACTATGTGCAGGAAGAAGAGACTGACAGCCGGTGATCATATGGAAGAAAGTAGTTTGGTTGCCCATCCCATGCAACTACTTGATTTCTTGAACTCTGCCTTCTATGCTCCTGCCCCCTATGGACAAACCCACTTCAGTTAGCCAATCATTGCTTGGCTTAATCATCTATCCGTTTGCAAGTTGTTCATGAAATTGGCTTCAGTTGTCTCACCAAGAAACCTGTTCAGCTATCATATGAAGGGGTGGGTATGTTTTAAATTGATTTTGTATTCTAGGCCTGCATGGGTTCTAGTATTGTAACAAGTAAGTAAAGAACATTCTCTACGAGAAAGTTGGTGGCATTAAAAGGGCTGGTAGTGTAAAAAGCATGGAAATAAGGGCATAAGCCTATATTAATTTAGACACATTTCTCAGCATGCACTATTTTATAAAGTGTGTGCTGCATGCTAAATATTGGCGCTGTAGTTTCATTCTCGATGTGATATACCTTTCGGGATAACATATGGATATATTTTGAAGTGATTGGTACTATTGCCATTCGTAAAACCGTTCAGTCCTGGGATCCTAACAGTAACTCTTGACGACGACGACCATTTTGGGGACTGGACATGACAAACTATATAGTATATATTAAATGTCCCACAGCAATGGTGTACACACAGAAATCCATGAGAACGTTAACCGGCCCATCTGTTGAATTGTCTGTAAATGTCTGTATTTCCTGGAAGGACAAGAGCGCCTCGGGTGAATAGCTGTTGTGCATGTTTACCTATACCAGGATTGAAGCATAATGTTAGCGGTTATGCGGAAGCACTAGAACCAACAAGTTTGAAACTTACTGCCGAGTTGGATTTATTTTATTATTTTCATAAGGGAAGTGATGCTTGACACAATTTTGATCTTTACATGTACAACTTAGTTTGGTTAGCAATATAAACCCACAACAGAGTTTATCGGCCCGGGGAAGACATAAAAGTTACGATTGCTTTTGGTTGAAGACGTTATTTTAGTCACGTTTCTCCCAAATGCTTCATAGACGTGCCTGGTTTGTTTTCTTTTAAAGAGAAAGGAATCGTGCTAAGAAGATTGCCAAGTTAAAGGATGACAGTACTGGTTGTGCTGACGAGTCGCAAGATAATGAATGTGAGGCACGGTTGTTTGCGGCCATACATTTTGTGGACACTAGGTTATTTATCCGGAATATTGAAATGATTACGTCGTGCCTTAGCAACGCCCATGGCAACCACATAGCAGAACAAAAACGTGAGCCAGCACAAAACAGATTGGTTATTGTCGCCGTTTGAAACCACGAAATAAAGCCAGCATCGTTTTTCTATTTACAGTGCTTACCTCATGCTACAGGTTCGTTGCCACTCTGCGTTATAGCTCGTAAAAGCGGGTAACCCGCGATGTACCTCTCCTGTTGGAAGTGAGTTATCTACGTAACCAACCCATAGAAAGTCGAAATCAAAGCTGAATCTTGAAGTAGCTAGAAGGTACAAGCTGATAATGGTATGTGCTAATAGCCACCTTTTTTTTGGTTAGTGATATGTAGTACCAAAGTTACGCGTGAAAAGCGATATGGTCATTGCTGAATTCGCTTGGGTCCAGTTGGGAGGAGGGTCGCTGCCACATTTTGTGGAGCCACGGAGGGTAGATGCTCTACCAATTGCTAAACTTTGTCTGGTACTGAATAAGGGGGCCATGGTACGTCTGTTGAATGGTGCGTCCTTTGAACCTGGCATGTATGGATTCGGCTCCAGCTGTTTTCCCATGCAGGAGGCCAAAGCACTTTAATTTCCTTGCCCGTGGCACGTTTTTCTGTTCTGCAACTTGCTGTCCTGGTAGGCCTGGGTGATATGGCATAAATGTAAGGTCTCATAAAAAAACAAAACAAAAAAACTAATAAAAAAACAGTGAATTTTAATTAGCTGAAAGCATGTTAATGCCAACCTTTGGGGCAGACAAGATGTCATCTCACTTCAGGCTTTATTGCACTGGTGTGCGCCATACTTAATATCCTTCATACACTCAGGTGCTATCTCATTAATAAGTGTGTGGATCAGTTGTGGTGCTGCCTTTAGCTGTGTTGCAGGTAGTGGAGTGTCTATGAAGTAGCATGAACATATAACCCCACTGCAACTGAACACCTTTAACCTTGCACATCAGTGCCCTACACAGGAGCTGTAAACCCCTCAGGATTATGAGACATTGTAGCTGCTTCAAAATTAAAAGGGACTATACTTGTAAATGGTGTGCTGCTGATATTGTGCTTCCAGCACAAGATGTTCTCTGCTAGATCTGTCATTGCTGGTGTTAATAGCAAAGACAGTGTACAAATGACCTGCAAACTCTTGGCAGGTATATGAACTCCTTGATTTTATTTCCCTAGCCTCCACCAAGAACCAGCTACACACTGCAACGCTCTTTGCCTTTCGGCATGTGGTGCTCCACACCAATTATTCATAAAATACTGATGCCCGGTTTAGTGGTAAAAAAAAAAGGTGGCTAGTTCTGAACATCATATATATGCTCTCCCAGGTGTGTTGTTGAGTGTTCTTGCTTACCGACCTGTTTAGTGGGTTGGTTCGGCCGTACAACGAGCTGGAAGTAGACCCTCCAAAGTTACATGCGCGTAAAAACGGCCTGCGCATAACTATTAGTCAAATGAAGTGCTCTTGCGCGTTGATAACTTTGTTGACTAGATTGGTAGGGTGTGTGCGGGAGCTATTTGTTTCAACGGAACAACTTACAGCATGTGTGGTATATGGCTCGCTAAAAACGACTTTGTTAATGAGGTACGAACATTACAGCTTTTGGGGCGTATACCGTATTGTCTAATTATCAACCTATATAGTGTCCAGCCGCAAACAGCCGTGCGAGGAGCGTGCCAGTTTTCAAGAAGCGCATAAAAAAAAAAAAGAAGACTTGCGACAAAGCCGATCCTGGGAGTAAGAAGGGCAGCAAGGAGGCCCTATACTGGCTTGATCCGGAAAGTAAGAAGGAGCTAGAGTCGAAGGCCTACTACGGTCAAAATCGAGAACTGATCATGATTTTAGCCTCCAAACAAAAGGCAAAAAAAAAGGCCAAGAGAGATATCTCAAGGATAAACAGACACAGGAAAAGAAATCCTATGAGGTAGGAGTGTTTGTAATGTATACCGTTTGGGTGCAATATGTCCAACTGGCAAGTTTTATTCACGCGCAACGGCGCAAGGGACCCGTATATCGTGTGCATGCGTTCTTGCGAGTCGTCCGCGAGATAGCAGGAAACGAATAACGCCCACAACATATACTATGTGCGTGAATAATTAATGATTTTAAATTTGCTCTGCCCGTACGGTAGCCTACAGGACAGCTTTGTTCTTAATTGACATGCTCTGAGGAAGGTATGTTGCATTCATTCAAATGTGTGTATCTGCCAGATGTGAGCTTTTCCTAGTAGGTGGAGATGGAAAAGAGGCAAGCTGGTGGGTGTATGTGTATGTTTGTGTGCACTATGCATGTCCCACGGATATGTTGCCAAGGGGTGTACTGCTTATCTATGTTACCTGTGCTTGCTTCTCCTTCCCCTCCTCTCCCCTTCTCTTTTCCTTTCCCTCCTCTCTCCTCTCCCCTTCTCTTCTCTCTTCTCCTCTCCTCCCTTCCCTTCTCAATCCCCTCTCCTTTTCCTCTTCCCCCCTTCTCTTCTTTGGCCCTTCCCCTCCTTCACTTCCTTCTCCATCTATTAACCCCAATCCTGATGCCTTTGCTACTGGCTTTGATGAATTAGCCTGGTGTATGAGTATCTTTGAACAGTCAAGAGATGAGGGCTTTGAATCCTGTGAGGATAGTTGTGATGAAGATTCTTGGTATGACATGTGCAGCTGGGGGTGTGTGTGCTGTGCTTAGGTTGATCCTGATAAACCAATATTGGTAGCTGGTGATCCAGAGCAGTTTTATGAAAGGCGTGTCAGGCGGGCATTAAATATCACGGTGGTCTTTTTGGAGCCATTGTAAGGGCATTATGGTTTGAGCACTATAATTTGTTCCTTCACTACTAATACCTCCTTTCCTCCACTACTACTTTGTTTAGGGATCCCCTCACCTTCCGTTAACTGTTTAAAAGAAATTGCTTTCAAGATTGGATGTGATTAGCAGATGAAAGTGTCTTATTCTACATATACTGCCATCTGCTGTGATATGGTGCAGGTAGTATTCCAAGGTTCATAGTTTAATAGTGCTAAAGCAATGCTGGTAACTGCAGGCTTGTCAACTTCAGAAGCCATACGTAACGCCCCTCTTCTGCGGCGCCTATCACATGACTAGCACATGATAATTTATTCATTGTACCGCGAGAAAAAGATACAGTACCGACTCACACATGGAGACTTTTCACACCTCGCTCTTGGAGAAAATACGCAACATTCATTGCAACCTCGAGTAAACTGTTAGTTTTTACTAGATGCCCCACGGAGGGTTACTAATGAGATTCAATTTGTGACCACGGTATCAACAAACCTTGCCTGTGTCAACCTGTTGTTGATTTTCTCAAGAGATAGTTTCCAGGTTTACTTGTATAGCGCTTCGTAATCCGCCCCTTTTCTAATATTACATTTCCTGTGTACGTTATTCCTGCATGCTCACTTTGTAGTCAGAACAAGCGCTTCAACCTTTGCTTTGAAGGAATTGACACAACCTGAATACCCAACCCAAAGAAGGAAACTTTCACTATACAGTACACTGTTCCTTTAATTTTACCTCACGTGTTCACTTTCTTGATGATACACAATTGTTCTCTTGGTTACGCACCTTGGTTGGGCATATGACCATGTAACACATCCGGCTGAAAGGACCGGAGTAGGTATGCATTAATAGATATGTACCTGTAATATCTGCAGTCTCACTGCAAGGTTCTGGAAGGGAGGATTATTGTTATCTCAGTCCCACCATACCATGATAACTTATCTTAGTTTTGTCATTGAGCACCCATTTTCTACTATGCGAGGATGAAAAGCATGACACAACAAAAAGGTATAGAGGTGTGTGGAGTGATGGTCTTCTTTATGCTCACACAATCACACATATGCAACATTTCGATGGGTATGGTGATTTGGTATGACAAGTGTGTATGGTACCATACAAATTGTAGCTGCAGCATCACATGTCGAAACGGGCCACCAGAAAAAATGCTTTATATTTAGGACAGCTTTGCCAACCATTCATACAGAGAACACAGATCAATTGCGTTCAGGTCTCTGGCTCATTGAGGCAGATGGACGTTGCGGACAAATGTCTGTGGAGTACGATCAGGTCAGGCTGGCTGCCACGGGGATCTAAGCTACATGTAATGCTGCTTCTTTGTATGTGTAGGAACCATACACACTTGTGCATAGCTCTACGTGTACATCGACTAATCTAAAGCAGTACAGTACATGTATGCACACATTTAGCCATATTGTATACTATGCATGCATGACATTCAAATGTACGATCATAAATCGCGAGGGCTGTTGCTTACTTACCCCCATACTGGCTGTAACGAGGCCCTTATCCTCTTGGCTTCATAGTGTCTCATGCATCTAACCGCGTGTAGGCAAAGCCACGAACACGTTGCTGTGCATGTACGTAGCTCTGAGGTCATATTGTCCTAAGGCGACCACGTGCACTACAGTGTGAAAACAATCATTCACTTACCTCATAGTTTCACACGTATGCTTACAAAGTGAGGCTACTGCGATGTAGATGACAGACTGCCTGTATACTTTTGGCCGCTATAAAAGTGCTCATTCATTAGAATGTGCTTCCAAGTTCCACGATTCTAATGAATGAGCACTTCAATTGGAATTTATAGCGGCCGAAAGTACACAGGCAGTCTATCATCTACATCGCACTGCGTACAGTAGCCTCACTTTGTAAGCATACGTGTGAAACTATGAGGCAAGTGAATGATTGTTTTCACACTGTAGTGCACGTGGTCGCCTTAGGACAATATGACCTCAGAGCTACGTACATGCACAGCAACGTGTTCGTGGCTTTGCCTACACGCGGTTAGATGCATGGGACACTATGAAGCCAAGAGGGTAAGGGCCTCGTTACAGCCAGTATGGGGGTAAGTAAGCAACAGCCCTCGCGATTTATGATCGTACATTTGAATGTCATGCATGCGTAGTATACAATATGGCTAAATGTGTGCATACATGTACTGTACTGCTTTAGATTAGTCGATGTACACGTAGAGCTATGCACAAGTGTGTATGGTTCCTACACATGCAAAGAAGCAGCATTACATGTAGCTTAGATCCCCGTGGCAGCCAGCCTGACCTGATCGTACTCCACAGACATTTGTCCGCAACGTCCATCTGCCTCAATGAGCCAGTGACCTGAACGCAATTGATCTGTGTTCTCCGTATGAATGGTTGGCAAAGCTGTCCTAAATATAAAGCATTTTTTCTGGTGGCCCGTTTCGACATGTGATGCTGCAGCTACAATTTGTATGGTACCATACACACTTGTCATACCAAATCACCATACCCATCGAAATGTTGCATATGTGTGATTGTGTGAGCATAAAGAAGACCATCACTCCACACACCTCTATACCTTTTTGTTGTGTCATGCTTTTCATCCTCGCATAGTAGAAAATGGGTGCTCAATGACAAAACTAAGATAAGTTATCATGGTATGGTGGGACTGAGATAACAATAATCCTCCCTTCCAGAACCTTGCAGTGAGACTGCAGATATTACAGGTACATATTTATTAATGCATACCTACTCCGGTCCTTTCAGCCGGATGTGTTACATGGTCATATGCCCAACCAAGGTGCGTAACCAAGAGAACAATTGTGTATCATCAAGAAAGTGAACACGTGAGGTAAAATTAAAGGAACAGTGTACTGTATAGTGAAAGTTTCCTTCTTTGGGTTGGGTATTCAGGTTGTGTCAATTCCTCCAAAGCAAAGGTTGAAGCGCTTATTCTGACTACAAAGTGAGCATGCAGGAATAACGTACACAGGAAATGTAATATTAGAAAAGGGGCGGATTACGAAGCGCTATACAAGTAAACCTGGAAACTATCTCTTGAGAAAATCAACAACAGGTTGACACAGGCAAGGTTTGTTGATACCGTGGTCACAAATTGAACTCATTAGTAACCCTCCGTGGGGCATCTAGTAAAAACTAACAGTTTACTCGAGGTTGCAATGAATGTTGCGTATTTTCTCCAAGAGCGAGGTGTGAAAAGTCTCCATGTGTGAGTCGGTACTGTACGTGGGGGTAAGCCACTCCCCCAGCAAAACGTTATACTGCCGTCCGGCCTACGCGAATCACGAACCTACCTGATGGTTCTTGGCTCTCTCTCTCTCTCTTTTGGAACGGTGAGTGTGGTCTTAATTCGCATGAATTGTTGTCTCACCGAACTGGTCATGCATGCGCAGTGAATGGGAGCAACAGCAATTCTACCCTCACGGTTGGAGAGGCGAAAAGATATGTCGCTATCTACTTAACGTCCGCAATAGTAGCCATTCTCGTCAACGCAGCCACCATCATCCTGATCGTGGCTACGAAGAGTTACAGCCAATTCATCCACCGGCTTAAAATGTACCTAGCGATCGCGGGACTACTGTACGCCATAGCGATAGGGCTGGAGGTACTACCAGTGAATCTTAACCAACCTGACACCAGTCCCGTTGCACTCAAAGAACGCTGGGACTTAGCGTGTGTGTGGGTAGGAGCCGTGGCCCAGTACTGCGGATGTCTCAACGTATCGGTGGTCTTCTGGACTTCAATGTACGTTTTCGTGTTCGTCACGACCACGAAACGGTTACAGCAAAGCAGACTGGAGGCTAAGGGAGTTCTGATCATTATGTTGGTGCCTCTCTTGTTCACGTGGGAACCGTTTATCGGGAATTCTTACGGGTTGCTTGGAACCACCTGTTGGATCTCCGGCGACCCTAGCACACTCGGATCAGTCATGCGATTGGCAGTCGGTATAATTCCCACCATCTTGGCTACCACAATTAGCCTCGGTCTGCTCGCCGCTGCGAGCGTGCGCGTGATATTAGTCAACAAGGCCTCGCTACTGACCAACCATCTGTACAAGACTATGAGGGAGATCCTCCCATTGATACTGTACCCTGCTGCGTTATGTACGATCTTTGTTGTCCGTATTATCATCGTCCTGTCGCAACATCCCGGTGTATCAAGTGACAGCGACGCCATCTTCGTGGCCCTTGTACAAGTGTCGTCCATCTTCCTCCTCGTGTCGCTTTTTTTGCACTCGGACATTCGGCGAGTAGCGCGCTGCAGGCCGAGGGCCTCGTCCCCAGACAATTCTTTGTACACGAGTTCCGTTTCAACAAGTACTAGTGCATTTGTTTAATCATCGCAACTACCATACTCTTTGTTATTTATCATACTATAGAGTAGTCTCGTACCCAGACCCACACCACAGCAGCGGGTGGATTACATCACCGCTACAGGGTCTGGAGAATTTCTCGGCAAAATCGTGGCCAGTGGCGTTCAAATCTGAACGTTCCAATCGGATTGCGAGCATGCGCAATTAGTGATTTTAATTGAATTTTTCGCGTGACAGTCACACGTTGCTTGGGTGTATATCTGCTTCTGAAAGCTAGCAGTTATTGGAGCCTTTATGTTGTTTTGATGTAAGTCTTATTTGTTTCTTTGCCAACTGGAAGCGCGAGGTCCTTCTGCCTGGCAGTGCCTGCCTACACTGTCGGACAAACGAGCGGGAAAAACAGATAGGTCAGTAGTAGTTGGGCGTAGCCCGACCTTCGCGTATTGGCGGAAGGTCGGGTGCCAAACCCGCAGTTTTTGTACAGGCGTATTATGCAATACGTCAATGAATAGTGGCGTGTTATGCAATCGGTATCAATGAATAATGGTGTAAAGGCTGCCTAAATCAGATTGGCTTTACAGTACCGACTCACACACGGAGATTTTTCACACCTCGCTCTTGGAGAAAATACGCAACATTCATTGCAACCTCGAGTAAACTGTTAGTTTTTACTAGATGCCCCACGGAGGGTTACTAATGAGATTCAATTTGTGACCACGGTATCAACAAACCTTGCCTGTGTCAACCTGTTGTTGATTTTCTCAAGAGATAGCTTCCAGGTTTACTTGTATAGCGCTTCGTAATCCGCCCCTTTTCTAATATTACATTTCCTGTGTACGTTATTCCTGCATGCTCACTTTGTAGTCAGAATAAGCGCTTCAACCTTTGCTTTGGAGGAATTGACACAACCTGAATACCCAACCCAAAGAAGGAAACTTTCACTATACAGTACACTGTTCCTTTAATTTTACCTCACGTGTTCACTTTCTTGATGATACACAATTGTTCTCTTGGTTACGCACCTTGGTTGGGCATATGACCATGTAACACATCCGGCTGAAAGGACCGGAGTAGGTATGCATTAATAAATATGTACCTGTAATATCTGCAGTCTCACTGCAAGGTTCTGGAAGGGAGGATTATTGTTATCTCAGTCCCACCATACCATGATAACTTATCTTAGTTTTGTCATTGAGCACCCATTTTCTACTATGCGAGGATGAAAAGCATGACACAACAAAAAGGTATAGAGGTGTGTGGAGTGATGGTCTTCTTTATGCTCACACAATCACACATATGCAACATTTCGATGGGTATGGTGATTTGGTATGACAAGTGTGTATGGTACCATACAAATTGTAGCTGCAGCATCACATGTCGAAACGGGCCACCAGAAAAAATGCTTTATATTTAGGACAGCTTTGCCAACCATTCATACGGAGAACACAGATCAATTGCGTTCAGGTCACTGGCTCATTGAGGCAGATGGACGTTGCGGACAAATGTCTGTGGAGTACGATCAGGTCAGGCTGGCTGCCACGGGGATCTAAGCTACATGTAATGCTGCTTCTTTGCATGTGTAGGAACCATACACACTTGTGCATAGCTCTACGTGTACATCGACTAATCTAAAGCAGTACAGTACATGTATGCACACATTTAGCCATATTGTATACTACGCATGCATGACATTCAAATGTAAGCATACGTGTGAAACTATGAGGTAAGTGAATGATTGTTTTCACACTGTAGTGCACGTGGTCGCCTTAGGACAATATGACCTCAGAGCTACGTACATGCACAGCAACGTGTTCGTGGCTTTGCCTACACGCGGTTAGATGCATGAGACACTATGAAGCCAAGAGGGTAAGGGCCTCGTTACAGCCAGTATGGGGGTAAGTAAGCAACAGCCCTCGCGATTTATGATCGTACATTTGAATGTCATGCATGCGTAGTATACAATATGGCTAAATGTGTGCATACATGTACTGTACTACTTCAATGTGGTACAAGTGTGTATGGTTCCTACACATGCAAAGAAGCAGCATTACATGTAGCTTAGATCCCCGTGGCAGCCAGCCTAACCTGATCGTACTCCACAGACATTTGTCTGCAACGTCCATCTGCCTCAATGAGCCAGAGGCCTGAACGCAATTGATCTGTGTTCTCCGTATGAATGGTTGGCAAAGCTGTCCTAAATATAAAGCATTTTTTCTGGTGGCCCGTTTTTGACATGTAATGCTGCAGCTACAATTTATATAGTACCATACACACTTGTCATACCAAATCACCATACCCATCGAAATGTTGCATATGTGTGATTGTGTGAGCATAAAGAAGACCATCACTCCACACACCTCTATACCTTTTTGTTGTGTCATGCTTTTCATCCTCGCATAGTAGAAAATGGGTGCTCAATGACAAAACTAAGATAAGTTATCATGGTATGGTGGGACTGAGATAACAATAATCCTCCCTTCCAGAACCTTGCAGTGAGACTGCAGATATTACAGGTACATATTTATTAATGCATACCTACTCCGGTCCTTTCAGCCGGATGTGTTACATGGTCATATGCCCAACCAAGGTGCGTAACCAAGAGAACAATTGTGTATCATCAAGAAAGTGAACACGTGAGGTAAAATTAAAGGAACAGTGTACTGTATAGTGAAAGTTTCCTTCTTTGGGTTGGGTATTCAGGTTGTGTCAATTCCTCCAAAGCAAAGGTTGAAGCGCTTATTCTGACTACAAAGTGAGCATGCAGGAATAACGTACACAGGAAATGTAATATTAGAAAAGGGGCGGATTACGAAGCGCTATACAAGTAAACCTGGAAGCTATCTCTTGAGAAAATCAACAACAGGTTGACACAGGCAAGGTTTGTTGATACCGTGGTCACAAATTGAACTCATTAGTAACCCTCCGTGGGGCATCTAGTAAAAACAGTTTACTCGAGGTTGCAATGAATGTTGCGTATTTTCTCCAAGAGCGAGGTGTGAAAAATCTCCATGTGTGAGTCGGTACTGTACTACCAGCTGCCGCAGAATGTGGCTCCTGCATTCTGATTGGACTGCAATCCCCGTTGCAGCTTGTACAAAAACTGTGCGGGTTTGGTACCCGACCTTCCGCCAATACGCGAAGGTCGGGCTACGTCCAACTAGGTCAGTAGTTAGTTAGTCCCTTACACACTTTACTTAGTAATGAAGGACCGAATAGAAACGTACGCTAACGAGAAGAGGAACTACGGCAGCATATGCATGAGACGCGAACAGCAATGCTATTGCACTATGCAGGGTTGCGGAAGGATGTTGTTTTTCAGCCCAGAAATGATGCTGACAGAACAACAGTGGCGCGACATGATTGTCTCACCAGTGTACAAGGACAGTCTGGTAGCTTTGAGTTTCAGCGCACTGTTGTGTCAAAATAATTCTAATTACAGCCCACCTGAAACTTGTACCCATTATATATCTTTCGCCCCATTTTCTGTCATCTATATACATTCTCCCGCTCATCCCTGCTGTTTCAAGTAGATCCCTATAAGCTCGAACACGAGCTGCTGGATCTTGCTCAGCCGAATCTAGATCCTACTTCAATGTGATGCTTCTATCATAGATAACATCTCATGCGAAGCACATGGGAATATGTGAACTACTGAGGTGTTGTGCAATCTCGTTCTTTACCATCTGAAAGCCTGCCACACATAACATACAAATCGATTATCTTAATTGCCCGCTGCGCGTGACCTAATGTTAATGATTACATTCCACTGGCCACGATTTTGCCGAGAGATTACGTAGCGGTGATGTAATCCACCCGCTGCTGTGGCGTGGGTCTGGGTACGAGACTAACTATAGAGTTGTTGTCTATTTTATTTTTCATATGATACTGATCCATACATGTAATTATGTCTGTTAAATTATAAATTTAAGATGCCATGCATATACGCATACAGTACATGTAGTCCTGTAACAAAACGTGAATCTTCGTCTTGCGATAATAGCTTGCGTACATTTGGGTCTGGATACGAGACTAGGACAGAACTTTAGACGTGCAGCAAAAAAGCTAAAGAGTGTCGCCGGATCCTTAAAATTCTCTCTGAGAAAGTTGGGGGTATATAGGATTTGAAGGCAATGGTGGTGTGAAAAGGAAGGGAACAAGGGATCACTAATACTGAGTCCTATATTTAGCAGGCTGTGAGGCTGCTATCCATGAGCTTTTTGAGCTTCCCTATACAGAGGCAGCAATTCTGGTAGATGCCACTAATGCATTCAATTCTCTAAACAGAGAAAATGCTCTCAGAAACATTTAATATTTATGCCCTTCCATCTCGATTGCGTTGATTAACACCTATCGTGAAAATGTTAATCTATTCATTGATGGTCAGTTGGTCATACATTTTCTTGTACAGAAGGAACAACTCAAGGGGACCCATTAGCCATGGCAATGTATGCATGTCCTAGGAGTTCTTCCATTAATACATCGTCTTTCCACCAATGCTATCAAACAGGTCTGGTACACGGATGATGCTACAGCAAGTGGGGAACTGATCTTGGTGGGAGCAGCTGGTTCTCAATATGGCTACTTTCTGAATGCATCAAAATCCTGGATGGCTGTAAAGAAGGAAAAATTTGAAGAAGCACAAACTGTATTTGAAGGAACTGGTGTTAATGTCACACAAGAAGAAAAGTGATATCTGGGAGCGACTCCTGGGACTAGGACCTTTACCTAGAACTTTGTTTCTGTGGAGAAAGTACTAAAGAGATTGAAGTGCTATCTACCTTTGCAGTTAGCCAACCTCATGCATCCCATGCATGCTATACTAATGGACTATCCAGCAAGTGGACCTTTCTCTGCAGGATGATTCCCAACATACGTGAACTTCTTCGTCCCCTGGAGGAAGCCATCAGATACAAGTTTCTCCCTGCCATAACTGGTTAATCAGCACTCAGTGATGTTGAGCATTTCCTACTAGCCCTGCCATCTCACCTAGGTGGCCTTGGTATTATAAACCCTGTAACTTCAAGTGATTTCCAACACCTCACCTCTTATAACTTATCTGCTCCTCTTATGTCACTTATCCTTCAACAATCACACACAAGAGAGAACTTGAACAGAGCAGAGTATTAATAAGCTACTACCAGTTACCAAAAAGCCCTGCCCTTCATCAGTGAAAAAGGTGCACAGTGCTGGCTCACAGCCCTTCGGCACTATCTGAAGATGGTTACGCTCTGCATAAAGGGGCCTTCAGAGATGCCCTTTGTCATCGATATATGGTTGGCCTCCACCACTTTTACCATCTCACTGTGTCTGTGGACACAATTTCATAGTCGAACATGCTATGAGCTGTCCAAATGGAGGTTTCCCTTCAATCCGCCATAATGAAATAAGAGACTTAACAGCTAAGGTTCTCACAGGTCAGGATTGAGCCACCACTACAGTCAATAAATGTTGTCACAAAACTGCAAATTCTTAAAATGATGCATGCATGGCTAGATATTGCAGCTGACAATTTTTGGGGAATGACAGACAATGCATGCACTTTCTTTGACATGAGAGCATTCAACCCACATGCCCCATCTTATCGTAATAAGTCTCCAATGCAGTGCTATAAGTTGAATGAGCAAGAGAGAAGAAGAGAGGGTGGGAGAAATTGAGCATGCCTCCTTTGCACCTCTTGTATTCTCTATCTCAGGAGGTATGGGTCCAATAGCCACAACTGCATACAAAAGAATGGCCTCACTCATAGCTGAAAAACATAATCATCCATATAGCTCAACTCTGTTTTGGCTAAGATGCAAGCTGAGTTTCTCCTTATTGCGATCTGCAATAATGGGCTCAAGGTCCTCCTATCACAGACCAACAAACTTGTTCAGTGAGGCCATCTATCTTTCCTGCTCAGAAAGCAGCTAGGATCTCCAATTGAACATTAAAATGCTTATCATGTGTCCATTTGTGCTGTATCTGTGTGTTCATTATTAGTTCAATTATCTCACACTTTTGTAGTACGTTGCTAAATATAGAAATATTCAAATTATTTGTATTATCGTTGGACGTTGATCCCTTGTTTCCTTCCTTTTTACACCCCCACTGCCTTCAACCCCCAACATTCTCAGAGAGAACGTTTTTTATAACTTGTTCCGATCTTTTTTTTTTTATTATTATACAGGGACTATAATGCGAAACCTCATTCAGAAATATATACAACACAAAGCGCTGCTGCCCTATATCAAAACTCGTGCAAAAACTGCTTTTTCTGCCTTCTAGTGAGGCTGCACCGCCGAGAAATATCAAGTACGAGTTCGGTATGAAGAATGAAGACTACCAGAATCGTTGTCCTTCGTGCCATCGTCTTCTGACAAAGCGTATCGCCGGGTTGCAACCTGATACGCTTAAGGGCAAGGATTGTGGTAGTATTCATTCTTGCTGGTGCTTAATCGCTGCCATTTCACGTGCATATTAAGACAGCCTTTTAAACGTTTTTCTATCTCTTTTAGGCCATGCCAAAGCCAAACGTCCCTCCCACATTTTGAGTCCTCAAAATTCGCAGGTATTTAGAGACGCAATGACGTTTAGAAAGGCCTGGGTACGCGGCAAACTTATACACTAGTGCACATTCCTGGTTGCTAAGGAATTGTGCCGTCGGTCTTGCGTTTGGAAAGTGAGACGAAGAACCATTGCACTTGAGCTAGACACCAAAAAGGGTCATCCAGGACACATTCTACCGGTACTTGAGGCGACGGGAGCCTATACTAGTAATTAGAGGTCGGAGCGTTCTCACTTCTCACAGGTACGTGTATTTAGACGGCTTTGTATTGCAGGGTATGATTATTGCGTTACACATACAGTGCATCTATAGCAGGGATTGGCATGGCAACTATGCAATGGCGTTTCGTATTAAAATAATGATTATCCTTGTGACCTCGTTTCTACTGTAGTAACTATCTCTGCTCTAACTAGTCCAAGCAAGCACGCATAATTATCAGGTGTTAATAGCCCACAGCACTATCAGATGGGTACAAATCCAGGTATAGGCTTGATACCCGACCTTCCGCCAATACGCGAAGGTCGGGCTACGCCCAACTATGCTAGTACTACATTGCTGCTTGAGTCTAAACCAATAGCTTAACTTGCTTAATGGAATACAACCAGTTACTTTGAAGGTCCGGTGGCGATAAATACGACCATATGAAAAGCCTTTGACTGTTGGTGTCTGTAAAGGCAAGACTATTGGATTGTTGTGTGACAGCTTCTCTTCTAGGCCTGATAACTATACTCTTCAGACTGAGGTTGGAGGAGAAGGAGGTGGTGGGGATCTTCACAATAACTCACCAACCATTGAACCTCTGAGGCTAGTCTGGCGTAGCCACACCCTTGCATATATCCACATAGGGTCTGGGGAAATGCCTATTCTAATGAGCAATTTTATTGCGTTACGTCACGCCGCGTCACGTCACGCCGCGTCACGTAATAAGGAATGCATCGAAATTGGATCAAATTGGCTTGCAAATTAGCAAACAACACCCACGTGAACATGGCAGCTAGAAGATAGACAAAACAGGCTACCCAGTGGCAGATCCAGGGGGGGATCTAAGGGGTCTAAAGACCCCGACCAGTATGAATAAATTAACGTATGAATAATTAATTACATGATTGACGAGTTGAAAAACGAAGCGTTTAGTGAACGCGAGTGAAGTGAACTGATTAGCGAGTTAGCATTCGACCCAAAGTGTGTGTGAGTGTATGTGTGTGTATGTGGGGGGGGGGGGGGGAGGGGGTCTAAAGCCAAGGCCCTCCAAGCGTGCAGTGTTTAATTAGTATTACTTCTGCGCGATGGAATGGTGCGAGCAAGAAGTAAGGGATCAAGAAGATAGTTTACCTCAGGAAACAGGTAGAGCTAAATCAAGTAGGTATATAATACTATTAAAGGTAAAACTGACGTACGTGTGTGTCGTTTAGACCAGAATACGGTCACAATGGCTTTGCGTAGAGTTTTCTATTCGCTATCCTTATCCACGTTCTCGTATTAAATAATTAATCAATTCGAATATTGCGCTTGCTAGCTATCAATATTGAATACACTTTGAAAGTATGCTTATTTTCATGCTAAATGAACGCAAAAGTGAAAAAGCGGCTGGGGCTTTGCCCCAGGCCCCACTGGGGGAGCTTACAGCGCTCCCCCAGACCCCCTTGCTGTTACGGGAGGGGGCCCACGCCCCCTCCAGTACCCGCCTCCGCTTGTGAATATAGTTATTAGACCCCCCCTTCCAGAAATCCTGGATCCGCCGCTGCTCCCGGGGTATTTCTGAACGATCACACCGTTTCAGTTAGTCGAATACCCCCGGCAAGCATCCATTATTACCCATAGCAGAGATTCTTGTCATATCCGGCGGTAAAACAGCAAATACATTCCGTCCGCACACATGGTGGTTGAAGGCAGTTTAGAAATGGTTGTAGTTGAAGGGGTGACAGAGCTGGGCTGATAAAAATGTAACTCCGTGTGGTAGTTGAGTTCGTTAGTGGACGGAATGTATTTGCTGTTTTACCACCAGATATGACAAGAATCTCTGCTATGGGTAATAGTGCATGCTTGCCGGGGGTATTCGACAAACTAAAACGGTGTGGTCGTTCAGCAGTACATGTAGTCTGTTTTGTCTCACGGACTTATCTTCTGCCACGTTCGCGTGGGTGTTGTTTGCTGATTTGCAAGCCAATTTGACCCAATTTCGATGCATTACTCATTACGTGACGCGGCGTGACATAGAACGCAATAATAGACCCTTCCTTTAACGGCGTAAGGAATGCAATTATTCTTAATTGCGTCACTTCCGGAGTTCATCCTGTGCGCGAATACTAACACTGTACCAGGTTGTTGATAATTTAATTTTCGACCGACCAAGCCTCTGTCACAACAGTACTCACAGAGGCAGACATCCCAGGTGCATCTCTCGAGGAGCCACTAGAAATCCGTAGTACGGCAGCGCTCCAAAGGTGGCTAATTTGCCACGGGATAAAAATGCAATCGGCTAGCCGAAAGCAAAGCCTAATAGATAGGTCAGTGTTGCCAAGACATTTATGTACTGTGTCGATATCAGCCTTGCTAGTCTCGTTCCCAGACCTATATGACGCAATGTTGTACTTTGTATAAACAAGCTCGTACTTGTATAAGTCTGGTGTTTCGAATGCTAAACCTTAGAATTCGTGCGCTTATACGCAACGTTGCCCTCCTACTTCTTACAGTACATAGATACACCCTTGTTGTCCACCTTGCGAGTCATTTTACACATGACACTTTACATCACCAGCAGGAAGAACTCCGGACGTGACGTAAAATTAGCAAATTGCATTCCTTACGCCGTTAAAGGGAAGGGTCTATTGCTCATTACCGCTTATAGGCATTTCCCCAGACCCTACATGTATGTGGATACGCAAGGGTGTGGCTACGCCAGACTAAACTGAGGCATTGTGGGCTGCTTTTGCAGCTCAACAATGTGGTTGCACTGCCACATAAATAGGCATGCATTTGTGTGTTTATGTTTGTGTTTGTGTGTGTGTGTGTGTGTGGACCAATGTGTGTAGTGACTTCCATACAACGTGTGTATAGCACAAACTTAAGACTCAGAGAATTAGTACTGTGCTCTGCACTAATCCTAAGAGGACAAGTTGCAACATCTCAGTGCAACATGCCCTTAGTGCAACATGTCCTCAGTGCAACATCTCCTCAGTGCAACATGTCTTTAGTGCAATATGTCCTCAGTGCAGCATCTCCTCAGTGCAACATGTCCTTAGTGCAACATGTCCTTAGTGCAACATGTCTTCAGTGCAACATGTCCTTAGTGCAACATGTCCTCAGTGCAACTATCTCCTCAGTGCAACATGTCCTCAGTGCAATATGTCCTCAGTGCAACATCTCCTCAGTGCAACATGTCCTCAGTGCAATATGTCCTTTGTTGCATGCTTCCATGCACAAGAACAAGCTATAGATCCACCAATCAACCTCTTTTTTTTCTCCTTTTCAGTATGTGAATTAAATCATTTTCATTTTCGGTGGAGTAAGTGCATGCAGTTAGATGTAACTGTGGGAAATTTGCCAGAATGTGAATTAATTGAATCTAAAATTTCCTAGGAGATTAATATTCTTTTCAGTAAGGCAATGTTCCTACATACTATTATGAATTTTTGTGCACTAGCACAAGTAAGGCAAACCTGTTTTCTGTACATGCGTGCTAGCCCCACCTCACCCCAACCACGGAGGCATGTAGAAATGCACTGTCCTATAGCTCAACAGGGAAAAAACACGTCTAATCATAATTAGATTTTACAGACGATTTGTTGCTTTAAAATCATTTGAAGTATCAGCTGGTGATCTATAAGCTAATTTAAGTGAAAATCAATGAGAATCATGTGCAAATAATTTGGATGATTTTTATGTGGATAAATCTTATAAGGATTTGATGGATGATTTATAGGAAGATTTTTATGTGGAATCATTCAATAAATCATTGAATGATTGCACAGATGATTTTCCAGAGTATTCTGTATGCTGACTAGTTCATTAGATTTTGTAATGAATGATTTCATAGAAGATTTTAGATCGAATATTACAAAAATCACCTACAAATCATAAATAACAAGAATCATGCTAAAATCAGTTTAAAACAATTCCTTCAGATTTTTCCGGCCATGAAATTCTTTACTTTGCTTAGCGATGATGGCTTGAGCAAAATAAATAACTACAAATGAGATTCTTCGTCACTATTTTTATGTAGAGAAATAGGCATTTGGTGCCAGTCATCCCTTGCTGTTGCTGCAGCAGTTACTAATGGTGTAGTTGGTTCAGCCAGTTGCTGTAGGTGGGTCAGCTGGAACAGTCCCCTTTCTACTCAGGGTCTTCCTTGTAGCACCAAACAAGTTAATATCCGTTTATCAAATGTTGCACATTCCTTGTCTTGAGCTGATGTGAACTCTGTGACAGGAATGGAATTTCTGAGTTCAGTAATACAAGTTTATGGCATCACCATCCTGAAGCCTTACTATTTTAAAGGTATTCTTCACTACTCTGTATTGAGATGCCTGTATAATAAACATGAATAAGTTAGTCGATTTCTTCTGTACAATATAGTACTCACATAAGTCAGTCTGCTTCTCTTGGACCTTTTCTTCTTCAGGATCTCCCTGCTTCAACGTTTTGGTCCTCGCCTTGAAGTGTAGTACTGTACATTGGGCCAAATAGTTTGTTTCCGTAAGTTTGAGCAAGGTCTATAGTGGGTACCATACAAAAAAATGACATTTCCTACAATTGCTGGTATCAATATCTGCCAGCTTCTTCTCAATCTTGTCTGCTGATCTCGAAGCTGGGTCACACATGACTACTTCTTGAGCCAGAATCACTTCTAGCAGCTGAAGGTACTACAGAAGGCCTTTTTTCCAGTTAAGACAGATGGACTGCCGTCTCAGTCTGTACTGTCTTATCACCAGCTTATTGCCCCCTTCACCCCCACCACAAAGGGCGATGAATAATGACATTGGATCTCAATTTCAATGCTGGCATGTGTTTCGAAACTGATCCATGCATGTGGATGGTATTAAGTGTGGTCTCCAAACCTTCGTAAAAAAGGTTGTTCAGCTCTGATGCGATTGTGCAACATGCAAACAAGGGGCGGTCCTTCTATTCATACCGTAAGACATTGGGATCTTCAATGAGATCAGCCGTGCACCTAGGCGATAATTGTTGTTTGGAATTATGATTCAAATCCGCTTGATGTGATTTCATTGTGTGATTCCTCCAATTATGAATCAAGCACTATCTTCTCATTAATCATGTATGAATCCGGTGCTGATTCTGCACATACAATTGGCATTATGTTTCACTAAAGATTTTTTAAATTTGTTTAAAGATTTCAAACTGAATCGTTGCACGATTTTTCAAATTCTAAATCAAGCACAAATCTTCCTACAAATCATTTACGAATCCAGGACTTGAAATGTGGCTTTGAAGGCATGATTTCTTGGATTCCAAATGTTCTGCTAAATCATCCAGCACTGATTCTGTACATATGCAGTTGGCATTATGATTTGCTGAAGATTTGTCAAATCCACTTGAAATTTTACATGTAATTATGAGTCTGGCACTAATTCAACAAGCTAGTGCAATTTTTTTGTCAGTTGCGTTATGATTACGATAGATTTTTTAAATCACCTAGAAATTGGGCACAAGAGTTGATAGTGAATATCTTATATTGTGTGAATCATGCTAAATCCTCTATAAATTGAGTACAAATTTAGCCCTGGTTTCACATGACGTTGTGTCACTGTGTGTCTGATTTACTATAGAATCAACATTGCTCTTATTTTCTTCGAATCCGACCTGAATCCAAAAGGGATTCCTAAATCATGCGATAAATCAATTATAAATTGTAACCCGAATCTGCTGGTTTGAATCTTACTTATGATTATGGCTTAAATCATGGGTGGTAGTATCGTAAAGATCGCATGTTGATTTAGCAATTGATTTAGGCAGTCACTGGGCAAATCTTACAATTCCAAACTACAATAGAAAGAATCTGACAAATATTTAGAAAATCATCTGTAAAATCTCATTATGACTCGACACTTTCTTTCCTGTGATAGAACATGAGGTGATGAATATTGGCTACCTGTAGTTATTAGCCCTGAACATCACAATAAAGTTGAACAGATTGGCTTCTACCCAACTCCTATTGGTTTCAATAAAACTTATCATTTTTTGCTCTATAAATGCATGCTATGCCGTTGTATTCTGCTTTGACATATTCTAGTTTTTGCTAAAGAAGTCCTTAATTGAACTTTCAACCTTCAGCAATGTAATAAAGGCTTAACACTCGTACCAGAGCTCCGGTTAACAGGTTCACCATCAATCAGTTCTATTTCGGCTAAATCACTGGTTCCATTTCAGCTAAATAACCGCTTCAGTCAGTTGTTAAAAATTTTTAACAACCTCAACCAACGGGTTGGTATTTTATAGAGGAGTTGCAAGTGGCGTCACATGCGTCTACCACCTTGTAATAATGCTGAGCACTAGAAAACAATAAGCGGACAAGAGCGAACAATGGACAATCATACATATTTATAGCACCTTTATTATGTATTGCTCTTAAGTATATAAAGCATCATACTGTTTTTATAGTAATTAATGACGTGGTTAAAAATTTTTTTAACACACACACACACAATCTCTATTCACCCTAATGGTGAGTCCATGTGCACTGTGTCTCAGTTCAAACACAATGCACCATATAGTTTGATACAACGATACTGATGATATACAATTCGATTAGCTATTGTATTAAGACACCGATGGCCTCCGGCAGATGATAAAGATTTTATTTTACCATTCCCCTTCATCTCCACTAGGGATACTTTGTTGCTTCAGTATGATGAGTAAAGAAAGTGCCAAGATAGCTCCATTGGTGATAGCCAGTGTGACACTTCCACCGGATCACAGCAATATACACAACTGGATGAACCACAGTCTGCCTTATGTGAAGGTGTTTTTTGATCAATATGGCTCCAATCTGGTCAACTCTCCCGACCAGAAAACTACCACCTACCTACAAATTCCATCATCTACACATGCAGCCCTGTGCAAGGCTACCACAGAGTTGCATTCAATGTTTGTCAAGGCAACTGAGCACGTGTGTAAAACCCCCGAACTGTGGCCTGCCTTTGGGTTCCCCTCCCAGTACTGGCCCAGGGCTCTGGCTTCCTTCTTTACTGGTGACAAAGTTATCTCTGGTCGTTTTGACTTTTCCATCACACCAGAGCACGGCATTAAATGCTTAGAATACAATGCTGACAGTGCTTCCTGCCTGATGGAGTGTGGGCTTGTTCAGGATGCATGGTCGAAGGCTGTGGGTATTGGAGGTGTGGGTGTGAATGGAGGTATTGGCTGTGAGGAGAGGCTTGTGAATGCTTGGCACCTTCTCAACCTTCCCAAAGGTACTCTTGTTCACTTTCTATACGATGCTACAGGCGATGAGGAAATGTTCCATGCCATGTACATGATGCATGCCGCTCAGAAGGCAGGCTTTGTTGGAAAATGTGTTTTAAATGTGGATGACTTCACCTTTGATGAAAATGGGCACATCTTGGATGATGAGAAGAAGTTGGTAAAATATGTCTGGAAGACGTGGTCCTACACCACACTGCTCTCACAATGGAATGGAGAGCATCTTAGACGCTCTGGCAAAGTTCGTGTTGTAGACGTTTGCCTCCATGAGGATGTGATTGTTTTTGAACCATGGTGGTCAGCCATCCCTGCAAACAAGGCCATCCTTCCAGTGCTGTGGGATATGTTTCCTGACCACCCAAACCTTTTGCACTCCTCCTGGGAGGTGACCGACAGGCTAAAGAAAACAGGGTATGTAGCAAAACCTGTGAATGGAAGAGGTGGGAGAAACATAGTATTGCATAATCCTGTTACAAGTGCTGAGCCTGAAGTGGTTGAATCTACAGATGGAAGATTCAAAGATAATCAATATGTGTACCAAGAACTGTGCAAATTGCCCCTGATTGATGGGGAGTATGTTCAGGTGAATACATTCAGTGTGGCTGGACACTATGCAGGGACTGTGCTGAGGGCAGGCAAGACGTCCATCATTTCATTAGAATCTCATATTGTAGCAGTGCGTGTTGTTGATGATGGTTCAGGCACTCCCCTTCCCACAGATGAAATAGTCAATCCTTACCATCACAGGAGGTACATTCTCGAGAAAGAGCCTGAAAAGGTTGTGCCCATGGAGACTGTTGAAGAGGTGGATGGCACTGGACCTGATACCCTGGCTGGACATCCAGCACCCTTTGGCGCCATTATGGGATATGCACCTGGAGGAATCCCCGCCTATTCCTGCGACTATGACACTGCAGATAGAACTGTGTACACATCGCGTGTACAGTATCGTCATCAGGTGGGCCAAGTGTACTATGGATTTCGATATCAGTGTGTGGAGTTTGCCCGGCGCTGGTTGATTCATGCTACAGGTGTGACATTTGGTGATGTTGGTATGGCCTACGATATATTCGACATGCCATATGCGATAAGGGTGAAGGACGAAGAAAAGGTTCCTTGGACAAACATTCCAAATGGATCTACTGAGCGCCCTGTACCTGGTGCTGTTCTGATCTGGAATGAAGGAGGTGAATTTCGCTGGACAGGTCATGTTGCTATTGTGGTGGATGTGTCTGATGAATGGGTAAGAGTAGCAGAACAGAATGTGGATGACACCTACTGGCCACGTGGTCAGAACTGGGCACGTCAGTTGGCTGTGGAGTATGACAAAGCTAAGGGCACATACTTCATTCAGGAAGTAGATGGAAGTGTGAGAGGATGGAAAAATCCTCCAAAAGGCTTCGTCCGTGATCCAGTGCCCTTGCCAAAAGAATAATTTAGCATCCTCGTAATGGGCAATGGGTGTTGAATGTAAAAATGTACACTTTTCAATGTAGATAAGTTGAATAGTTAGGTTGAATTTGTTAGCTGCACATTTGTATCTGCAATAATATTTTGGGAATTGCAAATTTTATTAACTAACAGGTTAGTACCTGGTGGTGTACTGATATCAGAACGTGCATGTAACTGGTGCTTTGTAGATAGATTCACCTGGTGGTGTAGATATCATAACCTACATGTGTACCCGGTAGTGTAGTATCACTCTACTTCCACGTACATCCGCAGGGTCTAGGTATGAGACTAGAATGGGATGGATCTCCTCAGAAAACAGGTGTCTAAACTGAACATGTATTTCAAGTACCGGCTAAGATTAGTACAAGAGTCGTTTAGGCCATATTTCAAGTACTAAGATTAGTACAAGATATATATGAGTAGCTGGTGGCCACGTGCACGCTCGGTTTGTCTCGTTCCCAGTCCCGCATGACGTAATGATTCTCACAGCATTATCGCTTACAGTACAATAGTACCATAGATATGATAGTACGTACGTACGGAGGGTGGTTAGTGGTTACCAGGGATATTAAATACATGGATTGGAAACGAGGCTGATATACGGCTGAATTACGGTATTCCTAATTTCCATCCGTGTTGCGCTTGAGGGCTATTCTTAGAGTCGCGAAATCGCAGAAACGAAAAGCTACACTTGGTAAGTTGGTTTCTTTCTAATTAAGAGGCAGGTTTTACTAATGGGATCAGGCAAGCTTTACTTTTGAAAGCAATGCATAAGCCTGTTAAAGCGTTCGGATCGCTTAAGCTTCGAGTAACGAAATCTCCTGAACAACTTACCGTACAACAGATCTGAAAACTTTGAACTACACCCCTGAAACCCGTCCACTGGGGTCAGCATCCATGTCATATTCGTCCGAGTCAACAGCAAACTCACTAATTCAGAATCCATGTAGGCGCAACACGGATGGTTTTCCGGTACACGTAGATTACGGAACCGTTTCCAATCATGTATTTAATATCCCTGGTTACGTTATCACGATAAAACTTGAGGATGTTTATTAAGTAAGCCACAGTGAGAAAAGGCTATACCACCGCAATGATACTCGATCAGAGTGGTGAACGCGATGGGCTGAAAAGCGAAAAGCGATTCACGACAGATTTTAGACGTACTTCATAACGAGTCCTTTCCTACTGAAATGGCTTTAATTACCTCCGTTTTAAACACATGTCCAGATATCACAACCTTAGCCGCGCACGCACGATCAAGCACCAGGCTCCTCTCTGTAATTTCATGCTAAACAAAAACAAAAGCGGCTCACTGGGGGCGGGGAGCTGAGCGGCCGGGAGGGGGCACGCCATCCCGTACCCTCCCCTTGTGAATATAATTAATTACCCCTAATGCCCTGCATCCGCTGTTGTGTACATGTATGTGTGCTGAAGGGTTAACATTTTACGTGGATACAAATTATTAAGGCAACGGGATCGAGGAAACTGATCAGTACGGCTATACAGGTTGGTGACCGTATTATAGACGGCTTTGTATCATATGTAACCTTGTAGCCGCGAATAAGAAGTCAACACACCACGGAATAGTCTTGCCGCTCTTCTAAACTGAATACATGTATTTGATAACCAATTAACCATAGGCTACAGAATTTATCGGTGAGGTAAAAGCTAGGGCACAGCTGCACATTCCAATCATTCCTTAGTTGGGCGTTCGCGATCGCGTTTTGGCGGAAAGGTCGGTATACCAAGATTTCTGTCCTGATACCACATGTATGTATAGTTGGGCGTAGCCCGACCTTCGCGTATTGGCGGAAGGTCGGGTACAGTAGGCGCTCACAAATAAGACCACATGTATCTGTAAATGGTCTTAAATGCGAAAAACCACAAGTAGGCTTTAATTCGAGCTGATAAACAACAATGTAGGAGTATGCTGCCTATACTAGTAATTAGTTCTTACCAGTACTCTATAAGCTTTGGGAATGTTTAGCTTGCAGTGTGACTTTGGCTCGGGCATGCATGCGCACTGAAAGATCGAGAAATACAGGATCATCTAACTTGCCAGCAATCAAATGGACCGAAAGCCGGTGACGAAGCTACAATTTACTAGTATTACTAGTAAATGCATCATCTTCGAATTCGTCGAACGCGCCTGTTGTGTTATCAGACAGCATATAAATAGCCACTAATGACGTGTCACTACAGCTTTCTTGGTCTCTCATTGCTGGATACTAAAGCTGAGTCGGCAAATTCTGTACGTATTTCTCCAAGCACTCTAACATCTTCAGCAGCCATGACTTCTGGATCCTTTTCGATGTTTATCGATATCGCCGCTGAACAAAAAGGCCCTGTTTTTGCAGCAAAGAGCATATACGATAGCGTCGAGGAATCGCAGCGGTGCGTGCGCATATATGAAGAAAAGGTGCTCTTGTACATGTACATGTATTACGATAATGCCTAAATTCCTTGAACTGTTTACAAACCCGCCCCCTTTACATTCACGCAACGTGGTCGTATTAGACTTGGTCTTACTTGTGGAATTGGTCTTATATATGAAGAGGAAGTAATGAATAATTGGTCTTATTTGCAAGTGGTCTTATTTGTGAGCGGCTACTGTACCAAACCCGCACAGTTTTTGTACAGGCATATTATGCAATACATCAATGAATTGTAATCCGTAATCAATGAATAATTGTGTAAAGGATGTCAAAATCAGATTGGCTTTACTACCAGCTGCCGCAGAATATATTTATTGGGCTCCTGCATTCTGATTGGACTGCAATCCCAGTTGCAGCTTGTACAAAAAACTGTGCGGGTTTGGTACCCGATCTTCCGCCAATACGCGATGGTCGGGCTACGCCCAACTAATGTATGTACATGTAGGCCTACATGTACCTGGATTTGAAGCGCGTCACGTGATCCCGGATTGGATTGTCGAATGTACGTGTTCGCTTAACACTGGCCCTCTTATTTGGACAAGTAAATAAAAACATTCTCAATGAGAAAGTTGTTGGCATGTAGGATCTGCATGGAAACTTTAGAGGGTGAAAACGTTCCCAAATATTCAGATTTTTCCCACAAATGTTATTGTTTTGGGGCATCATTAGTTCGTCCACTCAAAAGCATTTGTACCAGATCTATATTGTAGTGTTCTCCCAATTCACTAAAGTGTTCTTCACAGCTATATGCCTTCCAGATTGATCAAATATAATCCAGTATTTCAATAATTTATTGAATAAATTAACTCCAGTTTAATAATGATAGTGATAGTTGCAAAAATTCTTAATGTCCTCCGCAGCCTCTTCCCTGATCTCCTCTTCCCCAGTGGCCACTGCCTCTAACTGCTGCTGGTTCTGGCTCAGGGCCGTGGCAACTGCCACACAGGCCAGGGTAGTGGCAGTGACCTCACAGGCCAGGGTGATGGCAGTGACCTCACAGGCCAGGGTGATGGCAGTGGCCTCACAGGCCAAGGAGATGGCAGTGGCCTCACAGGCCAGGGTGATGGCAGTGGCCTCACAGGCCAAGGAGATGGCAGTGGCCTCACAGGCCAGGGTGATGGCAGTGGCCTCACAGGCCAGGGTGATGGCAGTGGCCTCACAGGCCAGGGTGATGGCAGTGGCCTCACAGGCCAGGGTGATGGCAGTGGCTTCACAGGCCAGGGTGATGGCAGTGGCCTCACAGGCCAGGGTGATGGCAGTGACCTCACAGGCCAGGGTGATGGCAGTGGCCTCACAGGCCAGGGCGCTCAGTAGATCCATTTGGACCACGCAACAGTGTGTGTGTGTGTGTGTGTGTGTGTGTGTGTGTGTGTGTGTGTGTGTGTGTGTGTGTGTGTGTGTGTGTGTGTGTGTGTGTGTGTGTGTGTGTGTGTGTGTGTGTGAGAGAGAGTGTTTGTGAAGTTAAGATTGACAATATCTTTTTCTTTAATTAAAATTGCATTAACCGGCTTCATGGATAGTTTTAAGCAATGACCCTGCATTTGCTCTTTGTGCACTCAGTAATGCTTTAGTGAGTAATGCATCTGCACTAATCTTACTTACTGCTGCATGGGCAGATCTAGTACACCTTTGAGCTAGCAATGGATGGGTCTTGCAAAAGGCATCATTTACTGCACTTATCAGCTCATTATTCCTAAGAATATCTTTTTAAAGACCACCATTATACTCCACTAGTGCATGAGGCTACATGGGATAAGGAAATGGCAGTTGTAGTCATTAATTACTAATTTTACCTAGGTGCACAAAAAAAATCAATAACAGTGTAATTAATTCACGTGGGCATGCATGACCAGGTGTTAAATAGTGAAGTCATAAACCTAACATGTACAACAATGATCTCACAAAATGATGTCACCAGTGCTGAGAGCTTTTTAGTTATCTACACATTATGCATGCACATAATTTAAAGTGCCATACATGTAACCAGATCATGCTATTACATACCTTTTGGTGGTAGTTTTGTTGGTAGTTCTAAGACCCCTACGCCTCTTTGGAGCTTGCTTTCAGGTCTTGTGTTGCATTTTTTAGCAAATTGGACAGCTTCAGGGTCTTTCCAATGTGGAAAAATAAAGCTATAAGTTTTCATACAAACATTTAATGCCATCGGTTAGTTATTACGAAAATGGGTGCAACAATTAATGGAGAGGTCCTAAGTAGCATATTGTTGCTACAACTTATGACACCAGGGGGACCAACCATGCCGGCACCACTTTAAGCTGTGCAGCAGACAAACAATAACGATGATATAATATTAGCATGTATAGTGTCTGGGGACCACTTATTGTGTTAAGGCCCCCAGCTGATGATAAAGATTTTATTGTACTAGTTTTTTACCATTCCCCTTCATCTCCACTAGGGATACTTTATTGCTTCAGTACAATGAGTAAAGAAAGTGCCAAGATAGCTCCATTGGTGATAGCCAGTGTGACACTTCCACCAAATCACAGCAACATACATGACTGGATGAACCACAGTCTGCCTTATGTGAAGGTGTTTTTTGATCAATATGGCTCCAATCTGGTCAACTCTCCTGACCAGAAAACTACCACCTACCTACAAATTCCATCATCTACACATGCAGCCCTGTGCAAGGCTACCACAGAGTTGCATTCAATGTTTGTCAAGGCAACTGAGCACGTGTGTAGGACCCCCGAACTGTGGCCTGCCTTTGGGTTCCCCTCCCAGTACTGGCCCAGGGCTCTGGCTTCGTTCTTTACTGGTGACAAAGTTATCTCTGGTCGTTTTGACTTTTCTATCACACCAGAGCACGGCATTAAATGCTTAGAATACAATGCTGACAGTGCTTCCTGCCTGATGGAGTGTGGGCTTGTTCAGGATGCATGGTCGAAGGCTGTGGGTATTGGAGGTGTGGGTGTGGATGGAGGTTATGGCTGTGAGGAGAGGCTTGTGAATGCTTGGCACCTTCTCAACCTTCCCAAAGGTACTCTTGTTCACTTTCTATACGATACTACAGGCGAAGAGGAAATGTTCCATGCCATGTACATGATGCATGCCGCTCAGAAGGCAGGCTTTGTTGGAAAATGTGTTTCAAATGTGGATGACTTCACCTTTGATGAAAATGGGCACATCTTGGATGATGAGAAGAAGTTGGTAAAATACGTCTGGAAGACATGGTCCTTCACCACACTGCTCTCACAATGGAATGGAGAGCATCTTAGACGCTCTGGCAAAGTTCGTGTTGTAGACGTTTGCCTCCATGAGGATGTGATTGTTTTTGAACCATGGTGGTCAGCCATCCCTGCAAACAAGGCCATCCTTCCAGTGCTGTGCGAGATGTTTCCTGACCACCCAAACCTTTTGCACTCCTCCTGGGAGGTGACCGACAGGCTAAAGAAAACAGGGTATGTGGCAAAACCTGTGAATGGAAGAGGTGGGAGAAACATAGTATTGCATAATCCTGTTACAACTACTGAGCCTGAAGTGGTTGAATCTACAGATGGAAGATTCAAAAATAATCACTATATGTACCAAGAACTGGGCAAATTGCCCATGATTGATGGGGAGTATGTTCAGGTGAATACATTCAGTGTGGCTGGACACTATGCCGGGACTGTGCTGAGGGCAGACAAGACTTCCATCATTTCATATGAATCTCTTATTGTAGCAGTGCGTGTTGTTGATGATGGTTCAGGTACTCCCCTTCCCACAGATGAAATAGTCAATCCTTACCATCACAGGAGGTACATTCCTGAGAAAGAGCCTGAAAAGGTTGTGCCCATGGAGACTGTTGAAGAGACGGATGGCACTGGACCTGATACCCTGGCTGGACAGCCAGCACCCTTTGGTGCCATTATGGGATATGCACCTGGAGGAATCCCCGCCTATTCCTGCGACTATGACACTGCAGATAGAACTGTGTACACATCGCGTGTACAGTATCGTCATCAGGTGGGCCAAGTATACTATGGATTCCGATATCAGTGTGTGGAGTTTGCCCGACGCTGGTTGATTCATGCTACAGGTGTGACATTTGGTGATGTTGGTATGGCCTACGAGATATTTGACATGCCATATGCGATAAGGGTGAAGGACGAAGAAAAGGTTCCTTGGACAAACATTCCAAATGGATCTACTGAGCGCCCTGTACCTGGTGCTGTTCTGATCTGGAATGAAGGAGGTGAATTTCGCTGGACAGGTCACGTTGCTATTGTGGTGGATGTGTCTGATGAATGGGTAAGAGTAGCAGAACAGAATGTGGATGACGCCTACTGGCCACGTGGTCAGAACTGGGCACGTCAGTTGGCTGTGGAGTATGACAAAGCTAAGGGCACATACTTCATTCAGGAAGTAGATGGAAGTGTGAGAGGATGGAAAAATCCTCCAAAAGGCTTTGTCCGTGATCCAGTGTCCTTGCCAAAAGTATGACCACTGTGATGGGCAATGGGGAAAATGCACTTACCTTTAGATTGAATGTAGAAATGCAGTTGAATGTAAAAAAAAAAATGCACTTAGGTTGAGTGTAAAAATGCACTTAGGTTGAATGTAAAAATTACATAGTTGTAGGATGTTGCACTCTGTGTACATGTACATCTATATGTTCTGCTCAAGTTTTGTACATTTGTATCTGGCTACATGTATCTTCTATAATGTTTTTCAATTGCAAATTTTATGGTATTAATTAGAAAGAAGTTCAGTAATACAGACATATAAACGCGTTATGTAATAATTCATACATGAGTTTGCCAGTATAGAATGGGGAGGAGGCTTTGGAGCCAGCAGATCACATGAGGCCAACTGGAGTGAACTATTGTTTAAAAAGAGAAACTGATTCTGAGGCTGATAATTTGAACAAGGTAAGAGGGTGTTCTTTAAAAAAAAAAAGAAGCTATTAGAGATGTTGCAGTGGGACTGAGTCCATGCTCAACTTCTCAGTCGTACTCTTAAGTTCATATGACCTTTGCTTGTCCTGTTCAAGGCGGTGATGAAACTGAGCTAGTGGTGTTTTGACATAAGATTTTGAGAAGGGATTAAACACCTTGACATCAAAGAAAGTGGTTCACACACCAAATGTTTTCTGCCACCACATCTAAACGAGCTTCACTGCATCATTCACCGTTTCAAGATGTACTTAAGATGCTCACCCAATACGTTTTGTTCCCACTGCATGGCACACCTCAGAGAGAAGAAATACTGTGATATCACATAACTTATTGTGACAAATTGAGTGAAATCCACCAGAGGGGTCAGTTCATAGCGTGCTCTGCTGTGAAAGAGTGGCCACATACGAGTATCAAACTAAGCACTTACACCACCTTTACAATGCTTCCTATCATAATCCTTTGTGTAAGGTCGTCAGTTGTGCAGATCTTTTATTGTGTTTGGTCTTCCATCTTTACTATCATCTTGGGTGAACTGAGAAACTAAGGACAGTCTTGTGTGCAGTACTTCAACCGCCTGCAATGTACTATTGGTGTCATCACATACAGTGCGGTTCATTCTCATCGTATAGGCCGGAGATCATGTACATGTAGTTCAATAATTGGCATGTTAAGTAGTATAGAACGGGTGGTAGTCTGGTACATGTACATGTATGTAAAATTAAAAAAAAGCATAGACTAGAATCAGCCCGTGATTTTTCACAGGGTCAGCCTATTACCAAGGACATTGGGTTTATTACAACAATGATTGTAATTGTAATCGCTCGATTGTGTGTAATTGTACAAATGAAAATGTCCTTGGTATTACATAACTTGCCCTCAGATATCACGTGACCACATTTTATGTACATGTATTAATAATTATGTGTATATGATACACGGGCAGGAATTGGATTGCGATACGGATCCGGTATCGCGAGCGTTACGTCGGCGATGTAATAATTAAGTGTCCTTTTGGGCGTACAAAACCTTAACGTGGCGTATCGCCGGCGTGCACGCCTTCAATACACCAGCATTACGCCAGCAATACGCCTCAGTACCTTGTACGCCCCCTATACGTCGGCGTCATAGTTTTGAATGGTTTTTATTGCTCATCTCTAATTATTTGCGTTAGACATACATGTACAATATCGATTAAAGCAATATTTATTATTGTTCCAGTTGTGTTCACACTAATCAGTTCCCTTTCCACTTGTGAGGTTGGTCATTTTCCAGCCATCCGCAGCGTGAATCACAGACGAATCTGTTCTGTTGGGCATCCACTATGGGCTCCATGTGGCGTATTACACGTGTAGAAGGTTCCAAATTCAGCTTGAAATGAGCCACAAAAAGTTCCTGTTTCTAGCTGGAAGTGAGAAATTTATATAAACAATTGTGGACAACTATTACAACTTACTGAATATTGCTTCTCTAAAGTCTAAACCACAGGTCACACAGATTGATAACTTCGCCATCTGTCCCAATGACAGCCTTTGCAAATGACCAATATTTTAAAGGGAGATACCAGGTGGCAATAGCAGAGTGAAATCTCAGAGGTCATATAATCAAGTAGTATTATCCAGGTCCGGAGCATTCAACACAATAGACCACAACTCTGAAGAACCCTCATGCTGTAAAATGATAATACTACTATGCAGGAGCAGAACTTACATATATACATACTGACCTTTCATAATGTATACACTGTACCAGGTTGCAGATGTTCCTCCAAGATAGCGTTGCACTCCCATTGAGCGATAAAGTGCTATGAGATCATCTCCACACCCTATAAGAAGTAAAAAATACATGGATATGTAAATAGTTTAAAGAAAAAGATTTGCAAACTCAGAAGGGGAATAGCTACTTCCTGCAAATGCATGCAAACCCGGCTGATCCTCTCCTGAAGCGAAAAGCTATTAGCATGCAGTATCTTTGCTAGGGGCTTGCCTGTTACTGTAAATATTCCTGCACTGATCTTATGTAGTGAATTGTAGCTCTCACATCTTAGGATAATAATTAATTAATTAATGCAGAATTTTTACGGCATGGAAATCCACAAACCTTTCGGTGTTATAACAAGATGTCGGACCAAACATTCGCATATATTCAGGAAGATGAAGAAGCAAGTGGATTTTTGACTTCCTCCGTAAAGTAGGAAAATGCTATGTACTAGTATAGCAACAAAATGTTTTCATAATAACCATACTGTCTGGATTGACTCTGTCACAGTAAGCGATTTTATAAACACCTGCATGAAGTGTTATATAAAGAATATTGTATAAATGCTCAGGTCTTACCTTTGATAATGCTAGCCACACTTCATGAAAGGACAAAGAGCTATCTGTGCCAGTGCCTTAAAATTCCTACCAACAAAAGACTTGTAATACTTTGCAATGTTTCTTGAGATTCTACTGACCAGTGAAGCCAGATGATGGAAATGCACACAAAAGAGTGTGTTGTTGTTTTTTTTTTTTTTTTTTTGACAACTTAGCAATCATTGCCCACAGAAGATACTTGTATGGTCCTAGAAGAAGTGTGTGTAAAACATCAAGTGGCTAGCCGGCAGAAATAAGAGGGATATAAGTATATCAATATATACTTAATGATATGCATACCTATGTAGATTCATTGGGAGGTGAAGAAGAGCATTCTCTACATCAGTAATACCATGCTGTTTCCACAGATCTTGCTTCTGTCTCTTTGTCTGAGAAGATTTTATATGCTGGCTTTGTATGAGATACAGTTGTACTTTGTTGCCTACTGCTACAAACAATATCGAAGGTAGACCTAACATCAGCCTTGGAAAGCAATGCAAAACATGTGAAAAAAAAATACATGTACATGCACATATTTCTTACATTGCATATTCTGCAGAACATATTAGAGCCGGGTACATGTATAGCCGGGGCAGCCCCCATGTGACTGCACAACTGTGAAGCACAAGGATTGTCATGCACAGAGGAAGCACAAAATAAGGTGCAACAGCTATCACATCACACTGCAGTAATGATATATTTCCCTACGTATTAGTATTCATTATTTATAAATAACATGTTTTGTACACCATACCTATACTCAGATGAAATGATAGGATATCATACAAGGTTGTTTGCTATATCAAGTTTGGCTAAACACACCTTTATAGTGTGTTGACATAAAAAGGAATGTTTATGTAATACAGAAGTGTGTTAAATTAGTTTGATTAAATGCTTACTTTAGTTGAAACCCTGGAAATCGAAACTTCATACACGATGGCACAGATGACACAGAAGAATGCAAACATGCATCTTCAGTAGAGTATAGAATACAAACTCTAAGTTTATTTGTATACATGTATGTACATAGATGTGAATAATTATATAAGATTTCATCTCATCTAAGCCTGAACTAACCATTGGCCATGGACTGTGTGCTAATAGCCGGGTATGCCATTGCCACCACATTGGACTTGTAATTTCCTTTGCTGTCAATATTGGACATCATTTCTTCTTATGCTAAGACATAATAAGAACGATTTATATGTAGGACAAGTATGGGCATAACAAATGCAACGTATTGTTTACCGTCATTATCATTTTCATCGCTGCTTCAGTGCTGTCTCATTCATAGGGTCAACTATCGATAAGGTTTTGAGCTTATCGGTAATTATCAGTAAGTAAGCACCTATTATCGAATATTTACTGAAATTATTCTACGCCTATCGATAAAAAACTTATCGATAAGCTTTCTTACTGAACGGTAATGATTACCGCTAAGGTAATAGGCGTGTCCAAAGGGTATCTGTTGGCATCTTAGTATCATTTGCAATTGGCATCCGTGGATTCAGGGTTGTGGCCTTCCTTATTAGTTCCTTGCATGCATTCCTTCATAGCCTGCAAGGTTATTGATGGGTTCCCAAGTGTTGTGTGCGGACTATTAACGGTCCTTGGTCCAACCTACCCATTTAATCTCGTACTTTCGTTGGCCTTCGATGGCCAATAATTAATCTCCTTCGGAATAACCTGATATTTTGCAAGGAAGCTGCAATGGCAACTTGATCATATGGACCCTAGGTTTTGTGATGACGAAGCGTTTTAGCCTATTGTGTTTCTTATCTAGTAGCTTTATTTTTATACATGTAAGTTAAAAACGTCAAGTCTCTGTAGTTGTTTATTGTACACCAGTACCAGCGGACCGTATATTGATTTATATCGGTTACGTGTGTCCGCAAACGCACAGTTTGTTGCTTTGACGTCACAGTGCTAGAAACAACTTCTATCTATTCAAACATGTACTCATGCTGTACATGTGCAGTGCGAAAATTCCCTCTTGTAATTATTCATAACACTAATTCGCCCACATGTTGTCGTGAATAATTATTTGGAAGGCCAGTACGAGAAATGTCAAAAATCAATAAGAAAGCCGAGTGTTACCGATAATATTCGGTTAGAAGTTATCTCTTACTGAAAGGTGATGATAAGAAAAGTGTCTTACCGGTTGCTTAACGGTATCGGATAACCGGTAAGCGGTAAGGACAAACCTTATCGATAGTTGACCCTACTCATTCAATTTAGTTGTTCAAACCCAGCCTTGATACAAACTGAAAGTGTGCTAGGGCCAGCAATGGTACTTTTGTAATCGCTATGTGACTGCAGGATTAGGGTCAACTATCGATAAGGTTTTGAGCTTATCGGTAATTATCAGCAAGTAAACACCTATTATCGAATATTTACTGAAATTACTCTACGCCTATCGATAAAAATCTTACCGATAAGCTTTCTTACTGAACGATAATGATTACCGCTAAGGTAATAGGCGTGTCCAAAGTGTACCTGTTGGCATCTAAGTATCATTTGGCATCCGTGGATTAAGTAGGTTGTGGCCTTCTTCATTATTAGTTCCTTGCATGCATTCCTTCATAGCCTGCAAGGTTATTGATGGGTTCCCAAGTGTTGTGTGCGGACTATTAACGGTCCTTGGTCCAACCTACCCATTTAATTTCGTACTTTGGTTGGCCTTCGATGGCCAATAATCTCCTTCGGAATAACCTGATATTTTGCAAGGAAGCTGCAATGGCAAATTGCATGATCATATGGACCCTAGGTTTTTGTGATGACGAAGCGTTTTAGTCTATGGTGTTTCTTATCTAGTATACATGTAAGTTAAAAACGTCAAGTCTCTGTAGTTGTTAATTGTACACCAGTATACCCGCTGGTACTGGTGTACCGTATATTGATTTATATCGGTTACGTGTGTCCGCAAACGCACAATTCGTTGCTCTGACGTCACAGTGCTAGAAACAACTTCTATACAAACATGTACTCATGTTGTACACGTGTAGTGCGAAAATTCCCTCTAGTAGTTATTCATAACACTAATTCGGTTAATTTTGCCCACATGTTGTCGTGAACAATTATTTGGAACAATAAATATAAAAAAATCAATAAGAAAGCCGAGTGTTACCGATAATATTCGGTTAGAAGTTATCTCTTACTGAAAGGTAATGATAAGAAAAGTGTCTTACCGGTTGCTTAACGGTATCGGATAACCGGTAAGCAGTAAGGACAAACCTTATCGATAGTTGACCCTATGCAGGATGCTACTAAGGCAATGTGTACTGAGTATTTGCAACTCCGGGCGCGTGATCAGCTTCATCAACAGGCTAGGCGGGTCGCCTCGGGGATGTTGTATTGAGAATAGTCACAGTCACCTGAAGATAGTTCCTCACAGTCAATGTTAAAGAGGTGCTCCCTGGTCTTAAATGCTTACCGTACTTCGATTTATTACACAGCCAGAAGTTTTTTCTTGACTCAAACCTGTACCCAGTGTTGAATCAGATTGTTTACCAGACCTTCGTAGACTTGGTGGAAACCTTTGGCTCAGATATGTGGGAGTAAAATTGATCCAGATTGTATTACCATAGTATTTCCAAATGTCGCTATCAATCTGAAATATGAGTCTGAATCAACGCGGTATCCGATGAAGACCGGGACGCATTTACGTATGTTTACCGCGTTCCCAGCCCTTAATGTTTTTTATTTTATTTATGGTTCGATTCGCAAAAGATTACAAACAAAAACAATACAATACACGTTACAAACAATACACAAATACACATCTAAGCAGTACAGCATATTACTCCAATCCCGTTAGAGTCTTCTCATTGGCGAGTTTCTGTTCAATCTCTCTTCAAATTTGCGAACATAACAGTTGGGAACAATGGGAACAGCAGGCCTGTTTAACCTAGTTACAATCCATGGTAAAATCTTATTGGTAAAAAATGCCAATTTACACGTACCTAGTGTTTATTCCTGAATGACACAGAGCTGAGTTGAGGCTTACTGTGTTGGCTGAGTTGAGTCTGCCTGAGTTAGAACTCTGGCATGGTGCAAGACATTAAACACTCTCCTGGGAATATAAAACACATCATATTTTTATATTAAGGTGCACAGGCGTTATGCTCTTACCTGACAAAAGATGGATGGAACGATACCCACAACAAAATCCTCTGGTAGGCTGTGCAAGATTTGCACTATTATAGTTCTGAAACCCCTTGATAGTTGTGTAGTTAAGACCAGCAGTCGCCAGAGTGATATGCTAAGCCTATATGAAACACATATGCCCATGTATATGAAGGTGAACGAGTTAACCTAGGTTAATGTGGGAGGTACCTTACACATGCGCAGTCTGATAGAAGAAATGTCTCGTGGCGTGTGAAGACACACTTGGTTGGTGATTCCTTTATTTTCTTTCTTTCTCCAGACCATCACGGTCTGTGATTTCTAGGGGAGAAAGGGAAAAGGGGGGACCGCCTCCCCCAAGCTGGCATAAGGGGTGGGGCTATCCCCTTCCCACCCCCATCCCTCTCCCTCCATATCAGAAATGTATATAAAGATGTGCTTACATTTTGAAGTGCTCCTGGACAATATAAACCTCTGCAGGCCTACACTGAGTTTCTCAATGGAAACATTGTTGAAGATCTTCAAACCATCACCACACCTAAACAAAAGAAACATTTATGTGTTTTCTGTACTATAATACAGGCTCTTAAGCTCACCTGGAATCTGTGGTAAAGGCATCAGACAGGTAACTCTTATGCTGCTGTACAGATAAATGATGAAAGTCAATTGCGTTAAATATTCTGTGCTCTGACAATTGCATTGAATAACTCAACCTAAAACATAAAAGATTGTATAAACACATTTGTAACATCATGCACACAAATGTACACACACACACCACACACACACACACACACACACACACACACACACACACACACACACACACACACACACACACTCATGGCTTGTAGTAGTAATAGTTAATTGGACATCATCACGTGAGATTATCGAGTGATCTTAGAACTACCGGCTAGGTGCGTGCTTTGTGTCAGTTGTATATCTATTGCAATCGGTCTAGTGTTCGGTCCATTGTCATCGTATTGTCAATGTTACATGGTGTCAGAAGTGTCTATCCACAATGGAGCAACTGAAACTACCGGGCGAAATGGATTTTACAACCACTGATAGCGTGTCGTTGGCAGAAAAATGGAGGCGCTGGAGACAAACAATGGAACTGTACTTAGACTTGAGTATACCTGACAAACCAGAGAAGGAAAAGTGCAGTATATTCCTGTATCTCATTGGACAGACTGGAAGAGACATTTACAGCACAATGACCCTAGCTGACGAAGAAAAAGACAAAATAGGAGTACTGTTCAAAAAGTTTGAGGAACACTGCCTTGCACAGCAAAATGTAACGATGGAACGGTACAGATTTCACATGCGTTGCCAAAGGAAAGACGAGACGGTGAGTCAATTTGTGACCGCGCTCAAGCTTCTTGCAGCCAGTTGTAAGTTTGGTGAGCTTATGAATGACATGATCAAGGATCGTATTGTGTGCGGAATTAGCTCTGAACGTGTCAAAGAGAGACTATTGAGAGAGACCAACCTTACGCTGGAGAAGGCTATAGGTATAAGTCAAGTGGATGAAGAGTCAAAGAAGCAAGTGAAAATTCTGAAGGACGAAACGACTACAGTGGAATCAACAATGGCAATCATGAAAAACAAAGAGGAGCAGAACAGCCGAAAACGTCACAGAGAAGAAGAAACGGCAAGAGAGCAACACAGGTGCAAGAAATGTGGCACTATACACAAATGGGGTGAGTGCATTGCGTTTGGCAAAAAATGCCTCAAATGTGGCAAACTAGGTCATTTTGCCAAGTGCTGCAGGGCACCAAGAAAAGTGGAGGCAATTACTGACAAGGAAGATCACTTACAATTTGTAGGAGGAATTAGTCAGAAAGCAAAGGCAGACACTGATGAGAATGGATGTTATGTAACTCTGAACACACAAGACACACCAATCAGATTCAAAGTCGATACAGGCTCGCAAGCAAATATCATCCCACACTCCATATTCATGAAAATGAAAAATAGACCCGAACTGAAGCCGACAAACACGAAGCTAATAAGTTACACTGGCGAAGACCTCAAGATATCAGGATCGTGTGAATTGAGATGTGGTGAAAAGGTGTTAAACTTCTTCATAGTAAGGACAAGCCAATGTCCCATCCTCAGTTTCAAGGCTTCGCAGGAGCTGAACCTTATCAAAGTGGTGATGGATGTGAAGAAGACACAGGAAAATTTAGAGGGTCTAGTAATGGAATACTCAGGAGTCTTTGAGGGATTGGGATGCCTGGACCAGCCTTATCACATAAAGACAGACGATACAGTGCAGCCCATAATATGTCCTCCACGGAACATTCCTGTGGCACTGAGAGAGCGGGTTCGAGAAGAAATTGGCAGAATGGAGAAGTTAGGAGTACTGAAAAAGGTAGACGAACCGACAGTGTGGGTGAACTCATTAGTAGTGGTAGAAAAACCCAAAACAGGAAAGCTAAGGTTATGCCTAGACCCCAGACACCTAAACAAGGCAATACAAAGAGAGCACTTTCAATTGCCAACAATAGAGGACATTTCTACCCGGCTCACAGGTGCCAAAGTGTTTTCCACACTGGATGCCAACCATGGATATTGGCAAATCCCTCTGGATCAGGCAAGTCAACGACTGACGACTTTCAGCACACCATTTAGAAGATACTGCTACACCAGGATGCCGTTTGGTGTCAAATCGGCCCAGGAGATATTCCAAAAAAGGATGGTTCAACATTTTGGGGATCTACCAAGAGTAGAGACAGATATAGATGACATATTGGTATGGGGAACCACCAAGGAGGAACACAACCAAAGGCTAAAGGCTGTGCTACAGAGATGTAAGGACATAAACATGATGCTGAACAAGGAAAAATGCCGTTTCGGGTCATCCAAAGTGGTGTATTTGGGCCATGTAATCAGTGCAGAAGGAATATCTCCAGACCCAGAAAAAGTAAAGGCAATCAAAGAAATGCCTCCACCTGAGGACAAGAAAGGCATGGAAAGACTTCTGGGCTTTCTGAACTACGTAGCTAAGTTCATTCCCGACCTATCCAGCATCACCCAACCCATCAGGGAGCTATTAAAGAAGGAGTTCATGTTTCATTGGGAGCAAGAACAGGAAGCAGCTTTTCAACTGATCAAGAAAAGAATGACATCAGCACCGGTACTAGCTTTCTATGACGTAGGGAAACCAGTCATGGTCAGTTGTGACGCATCCAACTTTGGTCTGGGTGCAGTGCTGCTACAGGGAAACAAACCAATAGCATATGCATCACGTGCACTGACTGACACAGAAAAAAGATATGCACAGATAGAAAAAGAACTCTTGGCTGTTGTCTACGCTCTAGAAAAGTTCAATCAATATGTGTATGGCAAGACCATGCAAGTCGAATCTGACCACAAACCCTTGGAGTCGATAACAAAAAAGTCACTGTGCCAGGCTCCACCAAGACTACAACGGATGCTCCTTCGATTGCAGAAGTATGACTTTACACTGAACTACAAACCGGGCAAAGAGATGGTGATTGCCGACACACTATCAAGGGCATGCTGCATTGACACCAACACGGACCGCATAGAAGAGGAACTATCATGTGCAGTACACATGACAGTGGCACTGTACAACACACCAACGTCTGATGTACGACTGCAGGAAGTAAAAGAAGCAACCGAAAAAGACAGCACCATGCAGTTACTGAGGCAAACTGTGCAGTCAGGATGGCCGAGGAAAAGAACACAGGTACCCAAAGAAGTGCAACAGTACTGGAATGTAAGGGACAAGATATCCGAAACAGATGGTCTACTCATGAAAGGTGAACGACTGGTAATACCCACTGGCTTACGGGCAGAGATGCTGAAGCGAATCCACATGGGCCACATGGGGATAGTAAAGTGCTCCCAGCGTGCCAAGGAACTGATGTTTTGGCCAGGCATGTACAAAGCCATAGAAAGCATGGTGAACCAATGTGACACGTGCCAGGAGTACAGAGGTTCGAATCAGAAGGAACCAATGATCCCAGGGCCCACCCCGAGTCATCCTTGGGAGGAAGTTGCAACAGATCTGTTTCACTGGGATGGCCATGACTACCTAGTCATAGTGGACTACTTCTCGCGATACATTGAAGTTTGCAAGCTGGAAGACACAAGCAGTAAATCCGTCATAACCCACACGAAATCTGTATTGGCCCGACATGGTATACCAATGGTCATCAGAAGTGACAATGGTTCCCAGTACACAGCGGAGGAATACCAACGTTTCACCAAAGAATGGGGTATCAAGCATGTGACCACCAGTCCATACCACCCACAGGCCAATGGGCTTGCAGAAAAGTCAGTCCAAATCATCAAGTCCCTGTTGAACAAATCCAAAGCAAACAACCAAGACCCGTACCTCAGTTTGCTAGAGTATCGCAACACCACTGTTGACAATGTTGGCTCACCTGCACAGCTACTAATGGGTCGAAAACTCAGAGCAACACTTCCTGTCACAACCTCACAACTGAAACCGAAAATCATCCCCTCAGAGGTAGTGCAGCGCACACTAACACAGAAGCGCTCCACTCAAAAGTGGTACCATGATCAGGGAGCAAAACCCTTGCCAGAGCTGAGGATAGGTGATGAGGCATACATGCAAGTAAAGGGCAAATGGCTACCCGTAGTAGTCACTGATATGGCCAAGACACCACGCTCATATGTAGTGAGAAGACCAGATGGAAGAATGTACCGAAGAAACCGCAAACATCTGCGTGCCAAGATCCAGGCAAGGAATAATGACCACAAAGCCACAACACAAAGTGAGGGAGACAAAGGGGGTGGAGCAGTGCAGAACAAAGATCCACAACAAGCAACATCAACAGAAGAGAAAGACACAGATGTGGGAGGTGAAGTGCAGCCAGAGCCCGAAGTGACACAGAATGAAGACCAACAACAGAAAAGCCCAACAGAAGAGGATGTGGAAAGTGAAATGCAGTCTGTACCTAAGGTTCAACAAGCACAAGAGAATAAGGAACCTGGAAGACCTAAAAGAGCAATGAAACCACCACAAAGATACATGGATTACGTAAAATCATAAAAAGGGGGGTTGTAGTAGTAATAGTTAATTGGACATCATCACGTGAGATTATCGAGTGATCTTAGAACTACCGGCTAGGTGCGTGCTTTGTGTCAGTTGTATATCTATTGCAATCGGTCTAGTGTTCGGTCCATTGTCATCGTATTGTCAATGTTACATGGCTCCCCCTCCCCAATCTTAGATAAAGCAGGGCCGCCAATACGGTCCTACACGAAAATATATACATATACACAAAAATACCTTTTGGTTATCAGCAGCGTGTACAGCTTCTCTAATGGATGGTACACGTGGCGAACGTCCTCAGCTTCCACAAAAGCGTTTTTCTTATATCGTCAGTACTTTTAGCACGTGTCGCTTCTATAAATTTGCATAACAATGCTACGATGTGACCCAGAAACAAAGAGGAGTATATAAGCTCGCCCTAATTCGTACCAACCAGCATACCTTTGCCCTGTTATGCACACACCGCGAGTGTGCATTATTTAGATAAATTATCAGACATTCCCAAATCCTTACCATTGACATATTACATTTCACGGGGAAAACGATCACGGAAAGAGAGCCAGGCGCGCGAGGAGGTCGAGATGTGATCTTTAAGGCACTACAATACCACAGAGCTCGAGTGTGTCGCACCATACAATAGATCAGAGAAAGAGTGCTCAGATATTTCGATTTACGGTTCAGTGCTAGTATTGCAACAGTGGTCTGGAACGAGGGAGCACAATCTTGGGTCAAACTGTTTACCAATCATGGGTCAAGCTGTTATTAAATTGTGGGTCAAGTTGTTATACAATCTGGATCAGATTGAGGCTGCAGACCACAATCAGATTGTTGTTATCTGTTACTCTGATTCAGATTGTGACCCACCCTTGGTACAAACTGAAGAGTCCCACCAGGTTTGAATCAGATTGGTAACTTCTGGCTGTGTAATTAAAGGCGAATCCTTTTATGCACACACATCCATTCCGTCGCCATTTCAATTCTTTGACGTCAGAAGGTCACGTGAGTAGAATTGCCAAAAGCTATCCCTAGGCCCTCGGTTCAAGCGTACCCTGGACGTAAATAGGAGGCGTTACGCCTACGTAACGATTACACCAGTTAATGGGCTACGCCGGGGCGGCCAGGGCAGGATATAGGACCAGCTCTAGAAAACCACCCCCCTTTAACTACACCCCCATGTGACTGCACGCACCTAGCAAGGGTTTGGCAAGTGCTGGGCTTGATTCCCCAACTCCCATGTCAAGCAACCCGGAACTGGGACCTGTGGTGGGTCGCAAACCGCACCCCAACCTGACTTGGTAGGTGCCCAGCATGGGATATGGCTTGGGGGAGCCAGGGTAAGACCCTGGAGTGCCCAACACTGTTTACGACTCAAGGCCTAACAGGCCAGTAAGCCGGAGAGATGTGTCGATACAAATCCGATGCTAGCTGAATTGTCGCGGGGTGGGCGGCGGTGCGCAAATACACCACTCCGTTCCAATATCTCGTGCACCCACAAGGGGCAATGCGCATGCGCAGGCCCAGCCGCCCCTTTGGCCCATTAACAAACGTTAACCTCTATTTACGGTAACGTAAATCAACAATGCCCCGCCTCCTATACGCCATTATATATATAAAAGGCGCCGTAACGTAGATAACATACGCCGGCTTTACGGTAACGTAAATTCCTGGCCGTGTATTGAGGCATGGCGGAGGAAGAATTATCGGAAAGCGTGCGCATGAGCGAAACGCATCCGTTGACTGGAGATGCGATTATTGAAACAAGACTTCAGCGAAAACGAGAAGGTCTGGGCATGTTCGTACGTGCGCGTGTGTGCCTCCGTGCGCATGTATGTCTCCGTGCGCGTGTGTGCCTCCGTGCGCGTGTGTGCCTCCGTGCGCGTGTGTGCCTCCGTGCGCGTGTGTGCCTCCGTGCGCGTGTGTGCCTCCGTGCGCGTGTGTGCCTCCGTGCGCGTGTGTGCCTCCGTGCGTGTGTGTGCTCGCCGTGCAAAGGGGCAGTGCAGCCTCGGTATTTAGTTGTGTTGTATATTGCTTCAAGGACACTTAATTATTAACAAGTAAATCAAAAACTTCTCTATCGAGAAAGTGATTGGTGGGATGTAGGATTGGTGGTGCAAAAGGCAAGGAAACAAGTTATAGTATGTTAAAGTGAGGTTTGGTAGGATCCTACAACTCACAGTCCTGAATTTGCAAATGAAGAAGTCTAGGGTAAATTAAGGTAATTTCGCCAGGGGGGAGTGTTCGCCACCCTTAACTTCAAACGCGGCGCTAGGGCTTACCTGACGTTTTAATATCGCAGCAAAATATGGAAATATTAGTACATGGAGTCTGTGCTTACGGCCCACAATTGAAGTTCTATTAGTTATTTCGGTTCATACAAAAAAATATCAAAAACTAAGCTACCTCAATTTTCGGCAAAAGTGGTGCGGTAAACAACGCGCAGTTTACCTGGTGCAAGTCGCTGTCCGTAAAATACGTAGTCATGATCTGTTTAAAATCTTGTTATTAGAGAAGAGTGGTTATTTCTGTACAATATATGTAGTTCTATTTGTTATGAAACTTACCAGCTTGGGAATTAGGGTGGGTGGCGGAGACTCCAATCGTAAATTACGCTATTAAGCAGTAGTCGCCACCCCTGGCGACTACTCAAACTTTCTGAAATGACGAAGTGAGAATAGCCAAAATAGCTACCATTAGGCCTATAAATGTTTGCTACCAATTATATATAAGTACTGTAAGCTGTTCATGTTGGGAAGGAGTGTTCGCCATGGGGGCGTGGCCTTCTTTCCCATACACACAGAATGGGATGTGCATAATTTTTCCTGACACTTCATGCTTCAAATGGTTTCTTTTTGTTTCTGGCCTTCTAATTAAACTCAGTTCAGTTGCTTGAGCCAACTCGAGCCCTTGGATCTGTATGTTTTAACTAACTGCAAGCCACGGATGTACAAATGGAAGCCGTTCTATCCAAAAAAAAAATACAGCATCGCAAAGAAAGACTCCCAGGGCGTTTAAAGGATAGTATGCACGATTTGCGAAGGAGATTTACAATGAACATGTTTTGTGAATATTCACGTGAAGAAAAGTGAAAAAATCATGCAGAGTACAAAATATCATGTAGGTCTTTATATTCTAAACGAAATAATCAGTTATAAATACATGCAATTAGAATGAGATATGTTTCCTCTGGGAATTTAAATGATAATTTTATGCATTGTCAATCATCATTCTTCGCATGGGGTATGGCACTCCCATTAAACCTTCACGTGAAGAATAACTCTTCACAAAATCTTTTACATGGTGTATGTCACTCATGTAAAGCACATGAAGAAAACGTTTTGCATGGGGTATGGCATTCATATAAAACCTTCACGTGAAGAAAATTTCTTCACAAAGTTTTGCATGAGGTATGGCTTTCACATAAAACCTTCACGTGAAGAAAATTTCTTCACAAAGTTTTGCATGAGGTATGGCATTCACATAAAACCTTCACGTGAAGAAAATTTCTTCACAAAGTTTCCATGAGGTATGGCTTTCACTTCACGTGAAGAAAATTTCTTCACAAAGTTTCCATGAGGTATGGCTTTCACATAAAACCTTCACGTGAAGAAAATTTCTTCACAAAGTTTTGCATGAGGTATGGCTTTCACATAAAACCTTCACGTGAAGAAAATTTCTTCACAAAGTTTTGCATGAGGTATGGCATTCACATAAAACCTTCACGTGAAGAAAATTTCTTCACAAAGTTTCCATGAGGTATGGCTTTCACATAAAACCTTCACGTGAAGAAAATTTCTTCACAAAGTTTGCATGAGGTATGGCTTTCACATATAACCTTCACGTGAAGAAAAATTCTTCACAAAGTTTTGCATGAGGTATGGCACTCATGTAAATTGCCAATATGCTCAATTAACCTAATACAACTATGTTGGGGAGAAAATGTACACTATCTTGCCAACATTCTAGTAGAGATTCTAAATACACATGGAACTGACATACTACAATGAACACATGCATCACTCCATACTAACATACCTTTGGGTTATATTGGTAGATTCCTTTCTAAGGCCATGGCGGTTGAATGAGATATACCGACGTGTTGGCTCGGAGTTCTTGTCATATATATAGTAATACTGCTTTTTCGTTTCTTTCCCCGCCATTTTCTTCGTAATTAACGAGCATCTAATCTGACGATCGATATCGTTCTTTTTCGAGATATGTCGCTCGTCCTTTAGCTCTGGACGTGATGGACAACTAAATTAGAGGAACAAGTAAATCAAAATAACTTCTCTGTCAAGAAAGTGATTGGTGGTATCTAGGATTAGTGGTGCAAAAAGCAAGGATCCTATATACAACTATATAATATTTGCAAATAGGCTTCTTCATTTGAGAACTGCATGTGAGTTGTAGGATCCTATATATATATATAATTGGGACAGTTTCCACGAAAATGGCCCTTCGTTTATAATTATAAAGTCTTATAAAATTGCTTTGCATTTGATTCGTAATAACTTCCGAACGATTAAGGGTATCGACTTCCTATTTTCAACCCTTCATACCACACCATTTCTCTACGGTAGAATACATTTTGGGGTCTTGCACTTGCTCCGTGCCAGAATTGCAACGTCCGATACCCCACCGGGTTCAAACTCAACATAACTTTTTGTAGGAGTTATGAAATCGCTTCAAATTTGGTTTGTAGGTGGAGAGGTCCTATACCTATCGATTTGTTCTGTTCGTTAATTTTTATGCCATCTGTTACCGAGATACAGTTGAACAAACTACGTGCACGTTTTCCCGCTTGATTCGCGCCAATGTTATAATCCCCGCCTCCCCATACATTGAGCGGAACGCAATTTGCCCAAATCATTGGCGCGAATCGAGCGCGAAAATGGGCACGTAGTTTGTTCAACTGTATCTCCGTAATGGATAGCATAAAAATCAACGAACAGAACAAATCGATAGGTATAGGACCTCTACACCTACAAACCAAATTTGAAGAGATTTCACAACTCCTACAGAAAGTTATGTTGGGTTTGAACCCGGTGGGGTATCGGACGTTGCAATTCTGGCACGGAGCAAGTGCAAGACCCCAAAATGTTTTTTACCGTAGAGAAATGGTGTGGTATGAAGTGTTCAAAATAGGAAGTTGATAGCCTTAATCGTTCGGAAGTTATTACGATTCAAATGCAAAGCAATTTTATAAGACTTTATAATTATAAACGAAGGGCCATTTTCGTGGAAACTGTCCCAATTATAATATTATATATATATATACAAACCTCACTTTAACATATGTTTTCAGTCTTGCATGCTTTTTGCACCTCCAATCCTACATACCACCAATTACTTTCTCGATAGAGAAGTTTTTGATTTACTTGTATAGTCTCTAGCTTAGTAGCTCTTTACTATCATCTTGGGTGAGGAAACTAGTTATGTATACTACTTTAATAGGCATCAGCACTGCTTTATAGCCGGATATGTGACTTGACATTCGTGAAAATGCATCATGCAATTTATGCTTACGGCCTTCCATCAGATCATGATCAAATGGCGCCGGCGTTAGCCCAGTTAGAGAATCGCATTTTGATACGCAAAGAGTGCACCATCCTGTCAAGTCAGTAGTTCTGCATTAATAAGTTTGATCAACGATCGCTGAAGCTGCGAACCAACCATTTACCTCCTGCAGTTGGTTAATTTTACGCGCGTCTAACGTATAGAAAATTAGCTTCAAAGCTTTGGCCTAAGCACAAGGACTTAATTAAAAAGTTCTATATAGGAACGTTTCTATAAAGTAGGTACTTTAATAAATTTTTGAAAATTAATATGACGAGAACTTTTAAATATAGCCTAAAGAGCAAAATGAATGCATCAAAAATATGCTTTTGCCAATGAAAACAGATTAGTATTTCAAAAGTTATAGCGCATCGCCGGTGACTAACAATGTACGCAATGTGCATGGACCGCGATATAAAAAACTGACCATGCACTTGACTTCTCCGTGCAGCTGCTGTACAAGTATTCAAGATAATGATGCCACAATTGCATAAAATACAACATAGATACTCTTGATAAGGCTCACAGTGTCAAATATACATTGCAACTAAATTTATATACAATCCACTGCCAATAGCCCATATAGTGATATTGTAATGTTTTCTTCTTCATTCATAATTACTTTAGGACTTCTTTGATTGCTTTACACATATTATATAGCTGCACCATAGCTGTTCAAAATACAGACCATTAATAACTGCATGACTGACACATGAAATAAATTATTGTATTCCTTTTACATTCCGAGGTATCTGGAAATTCATTTGATAATTCAACTTCCTTTTGTGCCACACATTGCAACTTCTTTTCTATCTTCCTCCTTAAACTGCTCCGGCTCATCAGGTCTCTGTTCTTATAATATAAAAATGTTGTTTACTAACTAGATTTAACTGTATTTTCTTGCTCGCTCTGGGAGTGTACACACAACCACTGCATTGTCCCATTTTACTTTTCCAACAAGGAACCCTACTTTAATATTAGACGCTTCTAGATCTCCTATATCATGGTTGCATCACCCAATCCACTTTTTGGTGCTGTAGATGCCGACACCATACAAAGCGTCACATGACATGATCCTAATACTACTAAGAACCTACATACAGAGCAGGGACTAACTACCTATACAGCTAAAGGCTTTTGATTTTGTGCCTACTTATTTAGAGATGGTGGGCCCATACCACCTTAGGGGAAAAAACCTCACTGAAATAAGGGGAAAAACCATGCTGGCTCTAGTCAAACAAAATATTGCGACATGGCATATAGCCACAACTGATATACATTTGTATTATAATTAAGAATCATGATGCTTCCTGATCTGTTGCAACTGGCCTGCTTCTTCTCCAGATCTCTAGAAGCCTGTGCATAAGATACAACACCACTGGGGGGGGGGGGGGGGGGGGGGGTATAGTGACCGTGCACATGACGCCTAGAATGCTCACATACATGTACATGTATCTGCAGAAACCATCTCTTATGCCACATGGCACTATGTGTATGCATATCGAACACTCATTAACAGCCCAACACAGAGGCCATGACATTGTATCCAACATACCAGGATATCAACACCCTTCAACAGCTATACCTTAACATACAATCTGTTAGTCGCTACACTCAAACTGCATTCCTATAGGAGCATATTTTGCTCCTCTACCGACAGAAAAGTGCATTTCTATAATAGCATAGCCAGCCAGGCCAAGGGTGTGTTAAGCAGACATATTGTCCACTGGTGCTGACAATGTTTGCCAGGTCTATATTAATGTATGGCACCAACCCATTCCTTATTTCAGGAACTAGCAGTTTGTAATGCACATCTGAACATTTGTACAGTTCTCATTCTAAACAGCAATAGAAATAGCATGCATTTCTCAATGTTAATGCATAGCTAAGATACACTAACATGAATATATTGTCTTGAAAAATACGCTGTGTGGGCACCATCATATCACAATAATACAGCTATTTTTAATGACATGAGGATCCGTACAGTTTCAATAACTAACGTGCACCTTGACGAATTTGGTGTGTATTAAATAGAGCTATCAAAAAACTCTTTGGAATAGGTTTAATTCACAGGGCTCTAACACAGAAATACCAAGTTAAGCAATATTATGTCGAGCTCTAAGTAATCCAACAGTAAACACTGGGGTCCAGCTGAAATTCATCATTGTATGACTCAGCAAATCCTTGAAATGAAACCCAACTGTGACTTCTATATATATAATGGTCAAGGCGGCCAGTGACTGAGTGTACATGTGATGGGGGGGGGTGGGGGGGGGGGGGGGCTTAAGACTTACGCAAGGCTACACTGGAAATCTAACAATTTTCTTTTTCAAAGAATATCCCATCCGTTACTTCAACCAGAGATAATATATAAAGGGATTGGCAACGGACCCACTTAACACTTATTAACGTGTGCCATCCGTTGACGAATCCGTACAAATGCATTAAACACTAGAGCTATACATGGACAATAGCCTACAGCTGCTTCCTAATGCCTTTAGACTTCTATGTTGATTTAATTTGGGCAACCTTGTACTTTTCTACCCAAGCACTTGAGTGTGAATAACCACGAACTGTTAGCCATAAATCTACAACCACTTGAAACAAATATTTGCTTGATTCCTCATCCCAACTACAACTTAGCATCGACCAAATGAATAAAACATCTTCATTGCTGGTGCTATATCTGTGATGAAGTTTACAGGCTTACAACCTTGCAAATGGCTACGAATTTCAAGCTCCATTGCTAGAAAAACTTCAAAGGTAAGACCGCTTACAAATGTCAGTAGTAATGACACAGTAGTTGAGAGTCCTGTTAACATTGCCAGAACCATGAATCTGGAACTTGCAGAGCACAAGGGAAGGATATTTGGAAGCTACAGTCCAGGCAGGAAATGGGTTTAATAGGCTGAGATTGCTTGCAAGACGTTCGAGAGACGAAACCACACACTCCAAAATCACTAGTAACGGTATTGAAACACACTGGGCAGGTCAATTGGTGGAGGCAGAGTGATAGTCAAGGATGAAGAAACGGAAATACCGACACTCTCGCGAGGAACAGACACGATTAGACTTCGCTGTACGCGCTCTTCATTCTTCAGATGTGTTGCCCCAATCTAAATTTCCTTTTTCCCATTCCCTTTAAAAAAATACACACCGTGAACCAAACGTGTGGGGCACGCTACAATACTGGACACTAAAATATAAGGAAAGAGCTACAAGCCAATATCCATTTTGCCATACTAGTCTGTCTGGCTACGACGTAACTGTCCCACACGTTTTGCATACCCAATACGCTATAAGGATCGTAACGAGCGCGCTTTGGGCAAAAACACAACATCACACTAAAATATAACCATTGTTTAGGTTAGGCAAACGATCGTATGCATAAAAGATCCGCGGATGCACAAGATGCTGTCCTAGTTGGGCGTGGCCCGCCCTTCGCGTATTGGCGGAAGGTCGGGTTGCAAGCCTATACCAAGATTTGTTCTGGAGTGTTATGTAATATCGTTGTGAATATCGTTATGTATGCACATTCAGGTAGTGATTATTGAGCGTTAGATTACGTGATGATAATGCGGTTTGTGTGTCTGCAGAGCAGCTCATGTACATGTATTGGTTCGGGTGCGGTATCGATGAGTTGGGCATGGCCCGCCCTTTGCGTTGTTGTTCAGGCTTCATAGTAGCAGGGTAGCGCAACTCTTTAGCTGCCTCTGTAACACATTCGCAAACAAAAGCAAAGTTTGTCCGCTCAATCAGTCCATGAAAATTCATATACATGTAAGTTAAATGGAAGAAACAGCTGCCTATCATTACCTCACATCAGCCGCTAATTGGGTGATAATGGGACCCACTTGAACGCTGCAATCGGATTGGACTGCAATCCCCGTTGCAGCAGAACAAATCTTGGTATAGGCTTGCAACCCGACCTTCCGCCAATACGCGAAGGGCGGGCCACGCCCAACTAATGCTGTCCCACAAAAAAGAGCGCTCCTGATATTGTAAAATTTCATTAAACTTAGGATAGTATAAAATCACGCGTCAAAGTCTCAACCCCCGTATAATTTACAAAAAATACCCTCTAAGTCTATTACAACGTCCTTGATCTCAGCAGTGGGTACCGTCTTCCTTCTGTGGTTGCAACAAACAAACGAATTTTGATGCCCGTTTCACACTTACACGCACGTGCGATTTACACCAGGTCGGATGGCACAGTAAAAATCGCCAATCTCTACGGCTCACGTGACGCGTTGCCAATCCCTTTATATATTATCTCTGCTTCAACCGCTTCCCGTTCAGAATCGTAAAATCGAAATCCTGTGCCAACCTTGTTGCCGTACTGAGCGTAGTTGTACATCATGCTGCAATCTAGGCAACGAAGGGAGATCTTTTGGGCTTCTAAAACGCCAGAGCAACGGTAGTATATATTGTGTTCTCTCAAACTACACGAACTAGTCACCAGGCGCAAAACAGATACAAATCACACACACGTGACAAATCACACCCCAACTATTAATTATTAAGTTCAATACACTACAGTTCCTCCCTACTTAATCCACTTTGTAACGTGCAGGTGTTTTTATCACCCGACCGCTTCTACTGACTCTCTGTTCTGGGGCGCCTTTCCTTGGACTTGATTGCACCTTCTCTTGTTTCTCTTCCTTGCTTGCCCCAGCTGCTCCTTTTCCTTCTGGGTTCTCTACCAATTGATCGTTACCTTCCTTTCCTTGTTGCCCAGGCACATTTCCCTCATTATCTTGTTGCACAGGCGCATTCCTCTGTTCTTGTTCTAACTGCTTGCTTCCTTCGTGCCTGGCATCTAATGGTGTTGTCAGGTCATCCTTTTCTAGCAACGGAACCCCTTCTGAATTACCTGAAATCCTGGTCAGTTGCATTTGCTCTGCATGACGCCTCCAAGTATTGCCACCACTGTTAACCTTCACTTCATATGAACGTGTTCCTTTCTTCTGTGCCACGATGCCTGGCTGCCACTTTTCTTGACCAAGCCTATAGTCCCGTACTACCACCATATCTCCCTCTTCAAATTGATCTTTACCTAAACGTCCTTGAATGGCGGCTTGTTCGGCTTGTTTATTCAGGACCCTTCCCGCTACATCTGGTCGTATCAAGGACAACCTTGTCCGCAATGTTCGGCCTAACATCAGCTCCGCAGGTGATGTATTCGTCGTTTCATGCCTTGCATTTCTGTAACTCAGTAGAAACCGCCCCATCCGTTGACTTAGCGTTACATTTCCATCTTTCTTTGAAGCCTTGAGAGCTTGTTTCATTGTCTGCACAAAACGCTCAGCCAGGCCATTTGTGGCCGGATGGTATGGGGCACTAAGGACATGCTTAATGCCATTACTCTTCATGAACCTCTGAAACATATTGGACACAAACTGTGGACCATTATCTGTTACCAACTGCCGAGGGATGCCCCACCGACTAAACATCTCTCGCAATGCTTCTATGGTGTGCAATGCATCCGAGTCTTTCATCACAACCACTTCTGGCCACTTAGAAAATGCATCGACAACCACCAGGAACATGTGGGATTCAAACGGCCCAGCATAATCCACATGAATTCTCCTCCATGGTTCTTCGGGGTATTCCCAGGGATGCACTGGAACCAATTGCTGATTTAGCTTCATCCTCTGACATCCATCGCAGGATTTGGTCGTCGCTTCAATTTCTTGATCAATTCCAGGCCACCAAATATAACTTCGGGCTAGGGACTTCATCTTGACAATGCCCAAGTGTCCTGCATGCAGTTCCTGTAACATTGAACTCTGAAGTGACCCTGGAACTAAGACTCTCACACCCCACATCACACAATCTTGTTCAACTGACAACTCTTGCCGGCGGAAAAAATATGGTTCCATAAGTTTTGGCACTTCTGTAGGCCACCCTTCTCTGGTGTACCGCAATACTAGGGATAGTGTTGGGTCACGGCGAGTCTCCTGAGCCAGAAGTATTGCCGTCACAGGTAAGTGCTCAAGGTGCTTAATAAATGCACAGTCACCCAAGTCTTCATGAGTTTCCTCTCCATCCCTCCCCTCCAAGGGCAGCCGGGACAAGGCATCGGCATTTGCATGCTGTTCGGTACCTCGGTATTTGATTGCATAATCGTACCCAGACAAAAACACAGCATATCGTTGGAGGCGAGCTGCTGCTGTTACCGACACAGTCCGATCTGGTCGGAAGATGGCAGTAAGAGGTTTGTGATCTGTCTCCAACACAAAATGTCTACCATAAAGATAGTGGTGGAACTTCTTGATGCCCCATACAAGTGCTAGCGCTTCCCTGTCAATCTGTGCATAATTCGTCTCTGCACTATTAAGAGTACGGGATGCGAAGCCAATTGGCTTCTCCATACCATCAGGGTATGTGTGTGACAGTACGGCTCCAATGCCATATGGACTGGCATCACAAGCCAACTTTAGGGGAACATCTGTTTGGAAGTGGGCAAGGACTTGATCTGAAGTGACCATCCGTTTTGCTGTATTGAAGGCCTTGTCAGCCTCATTCGTCCATAACCACTGTACCCCCTTCTTGAGTAAATGATACAGTGCTTGTAGTTTTGTTGCCAGGTTGGGCAGGAACTTATGGTAGTAATTCACAAGCCCGAGAAATGCTCGTAGTTGGGACACATTCTCAGGCCGAGGAGCTGACATGACTGCTTCCGTCTTGGTTTCCATCTTATGTAGCCCATCCTTGTCGATTTTGTGCCCACAGAACTCTAAACTGTCCTTCAAAAATTCACATTTCTTCAAGTTTACCTTTAGCCCGTACTTGTCCAACCTCTGCAAAACCATTTCCACGATCTCTAGATGGTCCTGTCCCCCAGCAACTAGGATGTCATCTAGCATACATTGGGTGTGTGGTATGCCCTGCAAAACTTGCTCCATCGTCCTCTGCCAAATGGCTGGTGCTGAGGCAACACCGAACGGAAGCCTGTTAAACTGGTAAAGGCCCTTGTGGGTGTTAATCGTTAACAGTTTGCGGCACTCATCTTCCACTTCCATTTGTAGGTAGGCTAGTTTAAGGTCTATCTTGCTGAATACACTACCTCCGTTCATTGTGGCAAAGATATCTTCGATCCGAGGTAATGGGTACCTCTCAACTTGGATCTCTGGATTCACTGTTACCTTATAGTCTCCGCAAAGTCTCACACCACCATCAGGCTTTTGCACCGCCACATGGGGTCGCCCACTCACTCCATGTCACAGGTGACAGGACACCTATCTGTTGTAACTTCTCCAGTTCCTTTTCAATCTTAGGTCTCATGGTGTATGGGACAGGTCTTGCCTTTACAAACCTTGGGGTTGCATCTGGTTTTAGAGTCAGCCTAGCCTTCATTCCTACTAACTTGCCCAGGCAGTCCTCAAACACACTTGAATAGCGTTCCTTCAGTCTCTTTAACCTTCCTTCCATCTCTGCTTTCTGTTCCTGTTTCAGTTCCATGTGGTTGATGTCCCTCCACTCTATGCTCACAACCCGCATCCACTCCTGTCCTAGTAATGGTGGCCCGGGTGAATCAACTACAATCAAAGGTAGCTGGTAGTATATTCTTCCTTTGATTTTCACATCCACTGTCAACTCTCCCTTGGGTGTAATCCGTTCTCCAGAGTAGGTCTTTAGTTTCACCCTGGAGGGCTTTAATGCCAGGTGGCTGAAGCTTCTTTCATATTCTCTGTAGGGTAATATGGATACCGCAGCACCTGTGTCCACTTCCATCTCGAGTCCCTTCCCTTCCATTGTAACTTTTATAAGCATTGGCTTATTTTCCCTAGTCTTCCGCAACAAGTCTACTCTTAGCCAGTTTACAACATTGAAATGTCCAGTTACTTCACTATCTGATTGTGATTCGCTTTCTTCACTTATTGCATGGGTTTCTCTACTGTTCCTACTTTGTTGAAAAGTCCTCCTTTGTACTTTTCCCTTGTTTCTGCACATTCTGGCTATGTGACCACTCTTTCCACACACCCAGCACCGAATCTCCTTAGGTCTACTCATGTCTGTCAACTGGTCTTTTGAGCGCATTCCATTTGTAGTCCTTGCAGGCTTCTCAATGTGATGGACCAGCTCAGGCTTGGCCTGTAATTGTAGTTCGCTTGCATCTTTTATGGCTATTTCCTCCATTTCAGCTATCTCCAGTGCCTTTGCAAAATCCAGATCTGCTTTTACAAGTAGACGCTTCTGAACCGATTGGTTTCGCATTCCACAGATCAACCTGTCTCTGAGAGCTTCATTCAACGCAGGCCCAAAATTGCAATGTTCCGTGAGTTTTTGAAGCTCAGCCGCGTATTGTTTGATGCTCTCTCCTTCCCGCTGATCACGTTTGAAAAATCGAAATCTTTCGCTGATTACGATGGGTTTTGGGTTAAGGTGTTTTCTTAGCAATTCCACCAATTCCTCATATTGTTTATCTCCAGGCTTTCCAGGTGCTGTCAACGAGCGTAACAGCGTAAACGTTTTCCCTCCAATACTTGCTAACAGCGCGTCCTTCTTTTTATCTTCAGCCACGTTGTTCGCCTTGAAATAATGTTCAATGCGTTCCGCGTAGGTGGTCCAATCGTCGGTTGTATAGTCAAACTCCTCTAGGCGCCCAATTGTCGACGCCATGTATCCCACCCTCGTCGCCAATATTGTGTTCTCTCAAACTACACGAACTAGTCACCAGGCGCAAAACAGATACAAATCACACACACGTGACAAATCACACCCCAACTATTAATTATTAAGTTCAATACACTACAGTATATGACATCCGTAGTGTGGTAGGACACGAGGCGTCGCTGGCAGATGATGCACTCACGGGTAGGTGGAGCAAAAAGCGTGGAGCAAAACGTAGTTGATGTGTTCAGCGCTATGGCCAGTTCACTAGTCAAGTTTGAACATTCTTGGGTCAACTTGTGACAGATAGCTTCGATGTCTGTATCAGAAGCATCGTTCTGCTGGTGTATTGCGTCTCTCATATATGCCAGCAATTGATGATCAGTTAGAGACATTGGCATTCTTTGAGTGGCTATAAGTAGTGGTAGTACGATTCTTGCTCCATAGCGCACAATCAGCCAGGTGAATTTCACACTTTCGTCGATGTTTTTCAACAAGTGACTACTGCACTGCCCGAGCTCAGCGCTGAATAACTCCTGACACGCGGATTTGACTGCAGCTATATCTCTTTTGTTGCTAGTGCTACGTTCTGCTAGCTGATTGAGATCAGTGAGTAAAGGCCGAGATCTTTTTTTTTAGCTGACATTTTTTATTACGTCTAGTACCCAGGCCAGTGTGTGAAGAGAAAAAATGTACTACCGAAATGTCCTTCGCAAATCGTGCAGCATATGGTTTAAAGGGCTACAGTGAACAAGCTTACTTGTTTTAGCAACTTCCTATGTAAAAACCACTTTTTTTACACTTCGCAACAACGAAATACAGGGGGTGGCGAACACTCCAAAATCGACGTGGCGAAAGCCCAACAGGGGTGGCGACTATACCTGAAATACGCTTAATTGGATAAAACCACTGTTTTATTTTGTTTGGAACACTTTTTTGGAGAAACAAAGCGATAATAGTGTAGAATAAGGACTGAGGATCTCTTGAAACCAAGTATGTTTGAAGCACTACCCGTCCTTTTTTTTTAATATGTAAGAATACCGATATCGGTACTCGCGGGTGGCGAACACTACTTAATTGACCCTATTTGCAAATGTAGGACTGTTATAGTTGTAGGATCCTACCAAACCTCACTTTAACATACTGTAACTTGTTTCCTTGCCTTTTGCACCACCAATCCTACATCCCACCAATCACTTTCTCGATAGAGAAGTTTTTGATTTACTTGTTCCCCTAATTTTTTTTTCTCTGCCAGGAGTGTTCAGTCAATATAATATATGGCTTAGTGTATTCGTTGCAATGCATAGGACGCTTAAGGTGGCCATACACTAGGCAACATTTCGGCGCGCAGCGTGTTGCGTGCAACATGTTGCACGCAACAATACCATGCTGTCCATGCAGAACTAGGCAACATTTTGCGCGCGCAAAGCTGATATCGTTCGAGCCTGTGCTGCTGTAATCATAATGGCATTGAAGAAACGAAGGGAAAGGTCAACGTGGGTAAAGAAGTGGTTGCTTAGTCGTGTAGCGCATTGTACGATAATCTACAAGTTGTGCGATCGATGCAGATTTATTTTCTACGCCACGCTACCCAAATCTCCTTCGAACGTATTCTTAATCACGTGAGCAATTACACAATGCAATAACATATTGAAATAAACTGACACTCCCCCCCTTGACTAGCTTAGCTAGTCAATGAAGGTGATGTACTTCTAATCCTTAATTCATCAGTTCCTTCAGCCTGTATTTTGCTACTTGTGCTGCAACTCTTTGAGGGCGAGATTCAGTTCCACTAGCTTGTGCATCATCATCACTGGAAGTGAGACGTACAGTGGGTTGAAATTCGCTGTCAGTGACAGAGTTCGGGTCAAGGGCCACACTAGACTCTAGGGGGTAGAGGTGCTGGATGGGTCGATGCAGATGTGTTGACCTAGTGCCGGACCACACTTGGAGGGATGCTCCCCTCACAGCTCCATCTGACCCTGGTAGCAGCTTCACTACTCTGCCAATTCGCCACAAGGTTCTGGGTTGACCTGGATCATAAATCAATACAACATCTCCAACAGCAATTGAATTATCTGCAGGCTTAGATTTATGACCGTAACAGTGGCTCTCCCTTAATCCATTCAGGTACTCAAATTTCCACCTTCTCCAAAAGTGTTCAAGGATTTGGGTTAAGTGCCGCATCCGTCGGGTTAGACCCTTCTTAGGGTCTGAGTCACCAAAAGTTGGGTCCTCCTTACGATCCGTGAGGTCAGGTAGGGTAAGTAGGCGACGACCAGACAACAGATGAGAAGGTGTTAGGGGTTCTTCAATGTCCTCTGAGGACAGGTAAGAGATCGGACAGGAGTTGAGTGTGGCCTCCACTTCAGCTAAAACCGTTGCTAACTCGTCATACGTCAGAATTGTCTTCCCAATGACCTTCCTTAAGCACCTCTTGACTGATTGGATCATTCTCTCGAAGAATCCTCCCCACCAGGGTGCCTTCTCAAGGATAAATAGCCACTCGATATGCAGGTCCCTGAAGTGTTGCTGCACCTCAGGTGTGTTCAGTAATGACCGCAGGATCTTGTTCGCTGACTTAAATGTTTTGCTATTGTCCGACACGATACGCTGAGGTATACCACGCCTGGCAGAAAACCTTTTCAGACAACAAATAAATGCCCTTGCCGTTAAATCTGGAACAAGTTCCAAGTGTACTGCCCTCACAGCACGGCAGGTGAAAAGGCTTATCCAGACCTTACTGCCGCCCCTTACATACAGTGGTCCGGCGTAGTCAACTCCGGTGGTACTGAATGGTGGTGATTCCTGGACAGCGAAGTTGGGTAATTGAGGAGAGGGTGGACCAGTGAATGGTCTTGAACCAAACCGTTTGCAAATTCTGCACTTGATCAATAGCTTCCTCACAAACTGCCTCCCTCGCACGATCCAATATCTGGTACGTAGCTCTGTAAGAGTTTCCTTAACACCATTGTGCATCACCTTGGTGTGACAGTCTTGCACAACTAACACAGTGAAGTGATGTCTTTTGTCAAGTATGATTGGATGTCTTCCAGCTTGAGGAAGATCAGCATGATGTAGCCTTCCCTGGCATCTCCAGACACCATCATTACCACTGTACAGCCCAAGTTGCTGTTGCCAAATTCCAAACCGTTCATCCTCTGTTAGCATTCCTTGTGACAACCTGATCCAGAACAGCTCTGCATTTTCAACATCCGCCGCTGTTATGGTCCTTGTTACAGGATCACTCTTCCTGACCTTGGACTTGAGGAGTGAGACGAACTTCATCACATATGCTGTTACCTTTAGAAGCCTTCTTAGTGTGCTGAAACGTTCACAATCGATAATTGCTCCACCTTGATGCGATCCCTGGATCAGTAGATTTGAACATGCAAGCCGATCCTTCACTCGCATCTCAGACAAACATTCATCTGGGGGAAGGCGGGGATCAGGGCACTGTGGTTCAAATTTGGGGTCACAGATCCAGGTAGGTCCCATCAGCCACAACATGTTGCTAATGAGTAGTGACAAATCAATTCCTCTGGATGGGATGTCCGCAGGATTGTCTTCACCCGGGCAATGGTACCAGCAGTCAAAGGATACAAGACTTCTAATTTCATTCACCCGATTCTGCACAAACTGTTTCCACTCCTTGTCAAAACCTCGGATCCAGTGCAGCGCAATCATAGAGTCAGTAAAACACATTGGCTTGTCCAAGACCTGCTCTGGTAGTATCGCTGAAGTGATGCTTGATAGGAGTCGAGCCAACAAAAGGGCTGCTAAAAGCTCCAATCGCGGAATTGTCATCATGCCAATTGGGGCAACTCTTGTTTTGGAAGCAACAAACCGTGCAACACTCTTGTTACCTGTCCTTATCTTCAAAAATACTACTGCAGCGTACGCCTTCTGAGAGGCATCACAAAATCCAACCAAAGAGCAGGAAGAAGTCCCAACGACATCTTGAAAGTAACACCTTGGAACACAGAGTGACTGAGATTGCCGCAGACCTTGAGTCAGATGTTCCCATCTAGACAACAAATCTCCTGACAAGGGCTCATCCCATTCCAGCTTGGCCGCACAAATGTCTTGGAACAACATCTTGAAGCAGACAGTCACCGGGGAAAGAAGCCCCAAAGGGTCATAGATCCTAGCTGATAGGCCAATGATGTTTCTCTTGGTGGGCATCATCCCATCGACAGTGCTACAAAGACCACTGATGTCAACTAAAAGTCGGTCGTCCACTGGTCTCCACTTGACCCCAAGGACCTTCACACACTCGGGGCCATCAAGCTTGTCACCTAGAGTATTCTTAGTGTAAGACTCCTCATCACTCATGACTAAGTTGCTCGTGGTCACCATCCCTGTGGAAGATTGGGGTTCTTGGGAATATACGTGATTCTGAAGCTCCATTGAGTTAGAAACAAACTTCCTGAGATTGAATCCTGCTTGAGCCAACCGTAATCTTGCCCTTGTATACAAGGATAGAGCCTCGTCTTCGGTATCCGCTCCTGATGTCAAATCATCCACGTAAATGGATCGGATGAACCTATCCACAAACGCTGGATCACCTTCTCGGTAGTTCTCTATATGGTATCTTAGGGTGGCATTGAGCAGAAATGGGCTAGCTGACACTCCGAATACTACTCTGGTAAATCGCAATGTCATCACTCTTGGAAACTGACTGTGAATGTCCTCCACCCAAAGAAATCGCAGGGCATCACGGTCTTCTTCAGCTACCGAAACCATCAAGAAGGCCTTCTCCACATCAGCGGTCACTGCAACACGAAATAGTCGGAATCGAAGTAGTATGTCCATTATGTTCTGCCCAAAGGTGGGCCCAGCATACAAGCAATCGTTGAGTGATGGTCCATCACTCTTAGCTGAGGCATCATAGACAATTCGCAGTTTTGTGGTCTGCTTGTCTTCCCGTATGACTGCATGGTGTGGAAGATAATGCGTTTTCCCCGCTGGTCCATTGCATGGTGACTCTACCACTTCAACTATATTATTCTTTATCTGATCTCGCATGATGGCATCATATTGGCTCAACAGTTCAGGCGTTTGCCTGAGCCGCTTCAGGAGATTGAAAAGCCTGTCTCGACTGAGATGGTAGTTATCAGGAAGAAATGGGTGTGGCTCCTTCCAAGGAAGACGCACGCAGTAGCGACCATCCTGGAATGAGACACTTCTTGTGAAGTTGTCGTATATTGATTCTTCCTTTTTTATCCCTAGGCCTTCCAGGTCCCAAAATGCTTGAAGCTTCCTGTCTAGCTTGGCAAGGTCATCGTGTGAGGCGCATCCTATGTTCAGAACGTGAGAACAAAGGATGTTCATATTCGTTGTCTCAGATCCATGACAACAACCAGGAACTGGTCCAGATAGCACCCACCCAAATCTGGTCTCAACTGCAGTGGGTCCAACTTGTCCACGTATGATCCTTCCTGTTGTCACCTTCCAATAATAGTCAGCTCCAATCAGGATACTGATCTCAAGGTTGTTCCCAGAGTGTCTGGAATCAGCAAGATCCAGGCCTGCTAAATATGGAAAATGCTCCACTGTCGTATCAACTGCTTGTCCAGTTAGTGGCTCGCAGATGAATGGAACGGCGTACAGAGTAAGCTCAATATCTGTTCCAGTCTTTGTCCTCAGTTCAAGCTTCACAATATCACACGACTGCACTCTCTCAGTTTCTGATCCGAAGGTTTTGATTGACACTGCAACAGATTGCTCCACAGGTAGATTAAGATCGTTCTTCAGCTTCGCACATACGTAGGACTTTTGACTGCCACTGTCAAGAATCAGTCTGGCTGTGATGGCATCATCTGGTCTGGCCTTGTTGTAAACAGCCGTCACTGCTGTCTGCAGGAGTACAGGTGTCTTAACATCAACAAACATCGATAGGGTTGAAGTATTTCTTGACCGTGGTGCTGCACCCAGAGTAGAGGCTTGGCTACGTTGCTCTTGATGAGTTGTGGAATTTGCAGTGGTTTGTCCTGAGGCAATGCAAATACTAGTATGGTGTCGTCCATGGCAGTTTGAACATTTCATGGAAGATCGACAGTCCCTTCCAATGTGGCGTTTCTTCAGGCACACAAAACATCTGCCAGTCCTCCGCAATATCTGCTTTCGTGCATCCTGGTCGATTACTGTTTTGCAGGAAGTAGATGAATGCTGTTCATCACAGTAGCAGCAGATTATAGGAGAGGGTGCAGCTGTGACTAGTGATGTAGCTGTCGGACGATCATGACTACCAGTAGGCCTTCTGATCTGGGCAGCGGTATCTGTACTTGTACTTGCTCGCTCCCTTGCTTCAATTTCCTTTTCCACGATTCCCATTAGTTTGTCAATGCTCCAACTCTCATCACCAATCTGTCTGCTGACTGTCACACAGAGTTCTTGAGGAAGTCGCTTCATGATGATGGATGACAGCAGGCTGCCATATGAATCTTGTGGTACACCAAGCGACTTAAGACTTCGTACATGACCTTCAACCTTGTCGTATAGGCGGCGAAGTCCCTTGAGGTCACGTATAGATGCAACAGCCTCCAGCTGCATGAGCAAGTCCATATGTCTGTTTACCACTTGTTGTTTATTGCCAAAACGTTTCTTGAGCACAGCTACAGCTTCAGCATAGTTTGCACTAGACAGAGAGATACCTGAAATTGCATCTGCAGCAGTACCTTCAAGTAAGGAGTGCAAGTAATTAAAGCGATCGATGTCAGAGAGGTCAGATTGGAGTGCACTGATGATTCGAATACATCCCAGAACATGACCCAGTTGGTAAGGTCACCATTAAACTTCTTCAGCTCCACCTTAGGAAGTTTCACCCTTGTTGCTCTTCTAGCATCGAATGCTGGCTCTACTATCATAGATGGAGGTACTGATGTTGGGGCTGTAAGATCTTGAGGTGGAGTAGCGTTCCCCGTTGGGGTTCTATCCCCATCTAAACTCACTGGAACGTCGCGGTTCGTCGTAGAGGACTCATCTCGTCCAACCGTGCTGGTTTCTTGCGGACTAGAAGCGGAAGATTGCTGACTCTCGTTTGGCTCGTGTCGCTCAATAGCGCGAATCTCAGATTCCAGATCGATAATAGCCAATTCCACCCTTTCGCGGTAAATGTCCGCCTGCTCGATTTCTTCTTTAATCTCGTCTTCTTCCATTATGGCTTCAAGAATCTCTGCATCAAGTTTCGTGACAATAGCTTGCTTTTCCTTAAGAGTTTCAGCCATTCGTTTGAGTACAGCTAGGTTGACTTGAGGAGATTCGATGGTTGTAGATACCTGCGCGATAATTCGGGAGGTGGACGACTTATGTCCAGCCCGGATCCGCTTCCTTTTCGCAACTTGTTCAGACATGTTCTTGGCTTCCCAGGATCGAAAGGACCATGTACGATAATCTACAAGTTGTGCGATCGATGCAGATTTATTTTCTACGCCACGCTACCCAAATCTCCTTCGAACGTATTCTTAATCACGTGAGCAATTACACAATGCAATTACATATTGAAATAACTGACACGCATAGAGCATATGAACATCTTTGAGTTGCAAGAGCTGAAGGTCCTGGCAGTTATCGCAACTTCGTAAGGATGGATGCTGCGACATTTGAGGAATTGCTTGTCAAGGTGGCTCCTTTGATAACTCGCATTACAGTGGCGGATCCAGGAATTCGGCAAGGGGGGGGTCCGATATGAATAATAGATGAGGGGAGGGGCGCGCGCAATTTTTTTGTGCATGTTAATCCATAGAGAGATTGCATGGATCACTTGCACTCAGTTGAACTTAAGTTCTTTTTCCCAGGCTTATGTGGATTTTAAATGGGTGTGTTTAATCTGTCAGTTTCGTCAAGAGCTAGGTGGTTTTCAAACTGCTGGGTATATAGGTCCGCTTAGGATTTATGCAGCTAATGTACAGGGGACGAAATAGAATACTGTTCATTGCTTGATGTAGGTTATTTGAGTATACGTATGATGCAAATTTTAAGTGGCTCAAGTATCAAAGTAACTAAGCGCACGTACAAATCTGGCACGTATATTAAAATGGTGGTCAAGTGAGTCATAGAAAAAAATCGCGGGAATCACATAGGCGACGCATGCAATTTTACGCGTCACCAGAGATAGTATATCGCCTCTATGTCACTGTCGCGTGTACGAACGATGTCATTGTATGAAGTTAAATTAGCTGGCTCCGCCCCCCCCCCCCCGCCCCCCCCCAGGTTAAATTTTGTAATTGACCTTCCGACGCCTATATGATATACGAAGAATGCAAAGCGACGATTTCAACGACGCGTCGTCAAGGAACAATACACCGAGCACCTTTATGCGCACGTGACTGGGGTATTAATAGTAATTATATTCATCATGGGTCCTGAGGGGGGGGGTCCGGACCCCCATGACCCCCTCGCTGGATCCGCCCTTGCGCAAGGACACTAAAATGCGCCAGTGTATTCATCCAGGCGAATGACGAAAACACTAAATTAGGCACCTATGAATACACTTAAGATAGCGGTACTTTGATGTTCCCGGCAACATTGTTGCTCCGAATAGATACAGTTTCTAATCCTAGAAACCGTGTTGCGTGCTACGCGCAACACGCAACATAGGGTCATACACTAGGCAACATTTCGGCGCGCAACACGTTGCGCGCCGAAATGTTGCCTAGTGTATGACCACCTTTAGATTCCTCGTATCAGTATCGGGTAGTATATAGGCCTCTTTTTAATTTTATTGATAGGCCTACCTATATCTTAAACTCAGAGTTCTCCTTGTTAACGAGCCGTTTACTTTGGCTTGGTCACCTTTCCCGAATTAGAACCGCCTGTTGTAATTACACGTGTCTGCAGCTGCGACGTTACTTTCGCGTAGCCTGGCAACAGTGAATTAAGACGCGTCTGTGACGTCACATTGCAAACTGCTAGGCAACCGAAAATTTTCACCGATAATGAATTGCACCTGCTTGTGTTATTTCACGGCATTTCATCACCAGCTAACAACTGTAGGTCTTATTTGTATGAAAGGGCACGTTTGGAAATCAAATGCAACTTTTTGAAGCTAATCTCGTCTTCTTACGACGTTCCTGTCGTGAGTTATACGTGATGAACGGAAGGAGGAGGAGATGAACAAAAATTAAATAGCGGAATTTTGGTACCGACTTGTCACTCCACGTAAACGGCACTGTTTAGCGAAGCTCACGTTATATATGCATATCGGTCATGTTTGTGATGGATTATATGCGAGCTGGCGAGTAGAGGCAATGCTTCGTTACCGTTTTAAAACGCTCGCTCGAAAACCACGCCCACGAAGCCAATCCTACATAGGACCCACTACCGTGGGTCCTGATTATTGAGTGTCCTTGATTGCTTCTACAGTTTATTTCGTGACGACAAATCAGTACCATCGTAATAACGGGCAAATAGATGGTAACATATGGGAGCCTCCTCCTTCCTCTCCTCCCTTCCTGTCCTCCCTTTCCCTCACCCTCCCTCCCTCCCTCGCTCACTCACTCTCCCTCCCTCCCTCCTAATCCTTCTCATAATAGAATGTTGATCAGTTGGGTGATGCCTAGCAAATTATGTGTGTGTGTTTGCCTTTGCATTTGTGTGTGTACCTTCTGTACCACACCCAACGGTGCAAATATTTGGATCGAAAAATGCTACTTATATTTAATGGGCCAAATATGGCCCCATATATGTTCCTAATGTGCATATTTGGAACATATATGGGGCCATTAAATATAAGTAGCATTTTCGATCCAAATATTTGCACCATTGGGTGTGTAGATGTGTGTGTTGTTGTGCAGGGCAGCATCCCTGTAACATCTATGTAACATCTATGTATCGCCCCCTATATCATCCCTATATACCGTCTGTGTATCATCACCCCATACCACCTCTGTACCAGTGATCATTAAACACACTTATACATGTATATGATTTATCCACAATGTTGTTTTTGTTTCATTTTGTAAAAAGGTTTTCCCTTTTCTTTTAAAAGTAAAGTATTGCTCACACTTTCACCTAAATGTAGTACAATAGCACCTCACCTACACCTACATGTTGTACAATAGCACCTCACCTACACCTACATGTAGTACAATAGCACCTCACCTACACCTACATGTTGTACAATAGCACCTCACCTACACCTACATATAGTACAATAGCACCTCACCTACACCACAACCACTTCTCATAACGCCTCATCAAAGTCACCCTACAACCCTCAACAGATGAGAAGAAGCTTGGCATGATATCAGGAGTCGCCATTCCCTGCACACTTGCTCTATTTAATGCCTTCCTCTTTCTACGTCTGGGCCTTGTGTTGGGGCAGGTAAGAGTTGCAACAAGCTGCAAAAATGATATATTTGTATGCTTGCAGGTGGGCTTTCTTGTTTCCATGGGGATGCTCCTGATTGCCTATGTGACAGTAGTCACCACGGTATTCTCCATATCTTCCATAGCAACCAGTGCCAATGTGGAAAAAGGCGGGGTTTATTGTATCCTAAGAGCCAGGTGTACATGTGTCTGAATGGTCTGTTAGATTATGTACACGCGCATGTGTACATGTGCACGCGTGTGTATCTGTGTACATATGTATGTGCTGTGCATTTATGCACTGTGTAAGCATTGGTACAGCCACACTGTTTCCTTTGACTGTGCTGGTCTCCAGACCTCATAAGTCGATCACTGGGCCCGGAATTTGGTGGGGCTGCCGGCGCTGTGTTCTACGTGGCCAACCTGTTTGGATGTGCAAGCTATATCATAGGTGAGGGGGAGGGGGGAGGGGGGGGCAACTTTCAGGGTACTTTGAAGAGTGTCTTGCATAAAATGGCAGTTATTATTAAATGGATAGAGGCGATATCCAGGGTTTTTGTTCTGCAAGCTTGGTAGATCTTTGAACACTTCTTAATGTGTATCACCGATGATAATAATATCAGAACAGCTGAAGAGCATGGACTGTCACACAGACATACTGGTACAGACATGCATGGACTGGCACACAGACATACTGGTACAGACATGCATGGACTGGCACACAGACATACTGGTACAGACATGCATGGACTGGCACACAGACATACTGGTACAGACATGCGTGGACTGGCACACAGACATACTGGTACAGACATGCATGGACTAGCACACAGACATACTGGTACAGACATGCATGGACTAGCACACAGACATACTGGTACAGACATGCATGGACTGGCACACAGACATACTGGTACAGACATGCATGGACTAGCACACAGACATACTGGTACAGACATGCATGGACTAGCACACAGACATACTGGTAAAGACATGCATGGACTGGCACACAGACATACTGGTACAGACATGCATGGACTAGCACACAGACATACTGGTACAGACATGCATGGACTAGCACACAGACATACTGGTACAGACATGCATGGACTGGCACACAGACATACTGGTACAGACATGCATGGACTAGCACAAACATGCACAAAAATGCACAAATATGTCAATTTCACCCTCACAAAATGAAAGCATATATTTAAGTGGTTGTGCATACATGTACATGTAACTACCTGAAAGGTAGTCACACACCATATGCTGTTTGTCATGTGAGGGAATAAAGGACAGTATAGGAGGGGGGAGCTGAGGAGAGAGGAGGGGGAGCATTTATAATTTTTTATTACTTGTCCCAGGAGTTGTTGAGGTTGTTACGGACAGTCTTGGAGTTGGAGGTTCTTTTTTGAAGGCAGGGCAAGGTACAGTGGGGGCAGGGCAAGGTACAGTGAGGGCAGGGCAAGGTACAGTGGGGGCAGGGCAAGGTACAGTGAGGGCAGGACAAGGTACAGTGGGGGCAGGGCAAGGTACAGTGGGGGCAGGGCAAGGTACAGTGGGGGCAGGGCAAGGTACAGTGGGGGCAGGGCAAGGTACAGTGGGGGCAGGGCAAGGTACAGTGGGGGCAGGGCAAGGTACAGTGGGGGCAGGGCAAGGTACACTTGATGGGTGTGGTACAATGGCATCTGTCTTCATGGTCATGCTTTGTCCTGGTCCCCAGGAATCCCTGTTTCATATTGGTTTGAGTATCTCTATGGGACAATATTCCTCCTCTTCTGTTTGATCATTTGTATCATTGGAGCAAGTAAGAAGGGATGGGCTGCCGTTGTAACAGTGCTCATCTCCTTTCCTTTATTACCTCCCTCCCCCCTTTATATCCCTTCCCCTCCATATCCCTTCCCCCTCTATATCCCCCTCCATATCCCTCCCCCTCTATATCCCTTCCCCCTCTATATCCCTCCCCCCTCTATATCCCTTCCCCCCTCTATATCCCTCCCCCTCCATATCCCTTCCCCCTCTATATCCCCCTCCATATCCCTCCCCCCTCTATATCCCTCCCCCTCTATATCCCTCCCCCCTCTATATCCCTCCCCCTTCATATCCCTTCCCCCTCTATATCCCTTCCCCCTCCATATCCCTCCCCCCTCTATATCCCTCCCCCTCCATATCCCTCCCTTCTTCATATCCCTCCCCCCTCTATATCCCTTCCCCCTCTATATCCCTCCCCCTCTATATCCCTCCCCCCTCTATATCCCTCCCCCTCCATATCCCTCCCCCCTTCATATCCCTCCCCTCTCTATATCCCTTCCCCCTCTATATCCCTCCCCCCTCCATATCCCTCCCCCTCCATATCCCTTCCCCCCTCCTATCCCTTCCCCCTCCATATCCCTTCCCCCCTCTATATCCCTCCCCCCTCCATATCCCTTCCCCCTCCATATCCTTCCCCCCTCTTATCCCTTCCCCCTCCATATCCCTACCTCCCCTCCTCATGACAGAGCTGTTTGCTAGGACCAGTACTGTCATTGTGGTGATAGTATTCATAGCCTTAGCCACCTCAATGGTAAGGTGAGGTGGCCATGCTGGTGCTGTTCAAACCCTGTTTTGGTTGTACCAGTTTAGCTTTGGGTTTGTTGGGAACAAGCAAATTCCTTGGCCCAGGAATAACGTGTTCAAAGTAAGTTTTAGGAACACAAAGCATGTGTGTGTGTGTGTGTGTGTGTGTGTGTGTGTGTGTGTGTGTGTGTGTGTGTGTGTGTGTGTGTGTGTGTGTGTGTGTGTGTGTGTGTGTGTACAGCTGGATTATATCATAACTCTAAAGCATTTACCACTCCTCCCTATGTCTGTAAGCATTAGTTCTGTTCATAGCACTTGAATGGAAGCCATTTGGGTCCCTATCAAGTGACATACAATTTAGCTGACTTACAATCATTCGCTGTGAAGGGCGGACAATAGGCATGTTTACAAAAAGGTCATGCTATGATTACAGCACCGGCTCGGAACTGTAGACTTTTACAGCGAGATTCATTGTTTATTTAGGCGCCCATAATTCGATAACGTGGTCAGAGTGGCAATTGATATGCTTACCCAAGTCAACAGTCCAGCCCAGCTTTTACATAATACTATGTAACTTTTACAGCGGTCACGCGTGCTTTCCTAGTGAATCTCCTGTGTACTAGTCTTGTGCTTAGCCAGACTGGTGCTTCTGAGTTTACAACACGAATACTAGCGCGCGCCTTCACACACGCACACGCACAAGCACACGAACGCTAAGTGCTCCTTAATTAGGTTCATGTAGGAATTAGGAAAGCGTCGGAAGCAGCTAGTTGTAAGCCACTTACAGAAAGATTTGCTAAATCATTTATGGAGGTACAACAACCATGTATTGCTAACACAGTACTGCCTTACAGTGTAACATTTTCAAGCGTGGCTACTAAACATTCTGAATTTTTTTGTAATGACCATGTGTCGTATTTTTACCAGTATATAGTAGCCACGTTTGAAGATCAGATGTTACACTATAAGCAGTACTGTGTGTTAGCAATAAATGGTTGTTGTACCCCTTTCCCCCTGTGTATTTAACTCCGTAAATGGTTTAGCAAATCTTTCTGTAAGTGGCTTTCCTACATGTCTATGCCTCTACTTACGTCGAGGCATTAGGTGCTCTGTATTATGTGTTGTCAACTTTGTGTGTATGACACTTGCAGGTCAGTGTTGTATGCAGCTTTTACACCTTCTACCCTTCGAACTTTAGCTAGGTATGCTACATAGCACACGTGTATTGATCTTAACTGTGTTTGTGCGTGTGCGCGCAAGTATTCGTGTTGTAAACTCAGAAGCATCAGCCTGACTAAGCACAAGCACAAGTAAATACATAGGGAAGCACGCGTGACTGCTTGGAAAAGTTACATAATATTATGTAAAAGCTGGGCTTACATGTACGTTATCGAATTATGGGCGCCTAAATAAACAATGAATCACTGTCCGGCACTGTACGTGTTTGTGTGTGTTGTGTGCACGTGTGTGTTGTGTGCACGTGTTGTTGTGTGCACGTGTTGTTGTGTGCACGTGTGTGTTGTGTGCACGTGTGTGTTGTGTGCACGTGTATGTTGTATGCACGTGTTGTGTGTGTGTGAGAGCCACTAATTATTTGCTACCATGGTTACTCAATTGCTCACATGGCTGAGGGCAGTTCCTACAGTGTTTCTTACCTAAAGCTGGGACCATCCAGCCCAAGTGTACCCACATTTCGGCACTACCATCTCAAACTTCTTCCTAACTTTTATATACTGCTAGCAGCCCCCAAAGGGTTGCCAAATCCCTTTAATTTTGCAAGTTGGGACGATATGACCTCTCAAAGTGGTGACCTTTGTATGTTTTTGTACTGTGCCTCCTCTCTTGTACAAATTACATCCATGTGACCTAGTGAACAATTTTAGTATCAATTGAAAGCTCTAGCTCTCTCATAGGGGTATTAGAATAGCAGAAAAGTTAATACCAGTTATTAACTAGCTGAGTTTGCCATGTGTTTGTTTGGTTCCCAGTGCATGGCCAATCCAAATCACATCAAAATCACACCTCATTGCAAATAGACCCTTCCCTTTAACGGCGTAAGGAATGCAATTTGCTAATTTTACGTCACGTCCGGAGTTCTTCCTGCTGGTGATGTAATGTGTCATGTGTAAAAATGACTCGCAAGGTGGATAACAAGGGTGTATCTATGTACTGTAAGAAGTAGGAGGGCAACGTTGCGTATAAGCGCACGAATTCTAAGGTTTAGCATTCGAAACACCAGACTTATACAAATACGAGCTTGTTTATACAAAGTACAAATTGCGATAAACATTGCGTCATATAGGTCTGGGAACGAGACTAGCAAGGCTGATATCGACACAGTACATAAATGTCTTGGCAATACTGACCTATCTATTAGGCTTTGCTTTCGGCTAGCCGATTGCATTTTTATCCCGTGGCAAATTAGCCACCTTCGGAGCGCTGCCGTACTACGGATCTCTAGTGGCTCCTCGAGAAACGCACCTGGGATGTTTGCCTCTGTGAGTACTGTTGTGACAGAGGCTTGGTCGGTCGAAAATTATCAACAACCTGGTACAGTCAGTGTTAGTACTCGCGCACAGGATGAACTCCGGAAGTGACGCAATTAAAAATAATTGCATTCCTTACGCCGTTAAAGAAGGAAACGCTACGTAAATACACGCGGATTGCGTCGTTCGTTGACGCACGCGCAGCGCCGCAGAATCTTTCGATGCGCGCGCGCGTATAAAAAGCGATTGCCATAGAGGGGATTTTCCCCTGTATCACGTGATGTACGTCTTGGCTACCTCGCTCGCAGTACTGCGTGCGAAGAACCAAAGGGTACTATAGCCAACATGAGTTTATAGATGCACGAATGACGAATAACTAGTATCCTGGGGTCACCCAACAATTTTCAACCACCGCAACTGCCTAGTTTAGTTGCATAGACCCAACACCATGTGCTAAGTGAGAATCTACTACACTAAAAACGCATCAATAGTTGTAGAGGGTCATCAATCAACGCATGACTTTGGTTATTTCTAAGCAGGAAACGTAAAACAACAGGATATAACATTACAGAGTTCAGTCGGCCGGGTCGGGGTTTCTTTCACATTGGTACTAATATTGCGCGCTCCGTAGCAAGGATGAATAGACTCGTTGGAGCTCAAAAGTGTTCACTGCGTCTGTCTTTTTGGTATGTGTACCCTTTTGGATTTAAAAAAAAAAAAAAAAAAAAACGCACGTGACTTTTGACAGCGATTCTATATACAGCTTGTGCAATCATGTCTGATGCATCAAGTAAATAACGAGGATGATCATAACATGAAACTTTATATTGTTACTCATTCTTCAAGACAAGTACTAACTGGTATGTGCACTATGAGTTCTTACAACCACTATTATTTCATTTAGTAGATCGAGTCACAGACAGAAGGCTAATGGAATGCACATATCTCTCTCTCTTGTTCAGATAGGAGCTTTCTCTTGGGAACATCACAGGCAAAGAACTTCTACTTTCATTATGACACCCACAATGGTCAACCTGCGTGATAAGAAAATGTTACAATCGTCACCTAAGGACTCACATACCTAATAGTGCAGGTTGATGTTCGTGAT
>OX442431.1:7039652-7059652 GCA_949361645.1 Spongilla lacustris | reverse complement strand
TGACTTGCAGTCACATTATAGTCTTCTAATGTTTCTTTGTCTATTTAATGTAAATTAAAAGTAGTTTCAAGTAGGTATATATATTTTTATGTGGAAAAAAAATGCAGCTCAACTAACTCCTCAGGAAATGGTTCAACTAACTCCTCAGGAAATGGTTCAACTAACTCCTCAGGAAATGGTTAACTAACTCCTCAGGAAATGGTTAACTAACTCCTCAGGAAATGGTTCAACTACCTGTCTTTAACACACACAATGGTTTGTAAAACTGGTGCTAATTCATTCTCAATATGAAAAATATCCTATTGAATGCCACCCGCACTGAATATATGAAAAGCCAACCTCTTGTTATATTTACCTAGTCTAAATTTGAATTATGCATTTTAAAAACAAAACCTGCATATGTAGAATAACTAATACAGTTACTCAGTAACAATTCATGACAGCAGAACATTTCTACCCAGGGGCTCAACTAACCCACTCCTTCCCCTTTAGTCCAAGCACATTCTCTCTCCCTCTCTTTCTTGCCATCTTTCCTCCGTCTTTTCTCTCTCCCCTTTCCCTCTTACCCCATATCTCCCACCTCTCTCCATCCCTCTCCTTCTCCCTCCTCCTTCCTCTCCCTCCCCACCCTCCCCTCTTTCCTCCTCCCCTCCTCCTTCCTCTCTCATGGTATGTGCCTCCTCCCCAGACCCAATACACAGTTGACTATTCAAGAGTTAACGATGGTGACATGACCTTCCAAGCTGTCTTTGGTATACTGTTCAATGGCTGTATAGGTGTCATGTGTAAGTGGTTTAGAATAACTGTCTTGTGACTATCATGTGATCTTGTGTCTATCATGTGATCCCACCACACCAGCTGGTGTGAACATATCTGGCAATCTGAAGAACCCCAGCAGGTCCATACCAGAGGGGACAATTATGGCTCTGATCATAACCTGCAGTACTTACATACTGCTATGTAAGGCACCTTGTGTGGCAACCTCTGCCCTGGTCCCCCTTCCCTCTGCCCTGGTCCCCCTTCCCTCTGCCCTGTTCTCACCTGGTCCCCCTTCCCTCTGCCGTGTTCTCACCTGGTCCCCCTCCCCTGCAGTTACCTTCTCCTCCTTTACCTGCAGTCGGGAGCTGTTAGTGAACAATTATTACTACCTCTCTGTATGTGATGGTGTGTGATGGTGGTATGGATGAGGGTGGAGGGTGTGATGTCAATGTTGGAAGAGTGCGAAGCACACCACACCTCATACTCCCATGCCTTCATACTCCCATGCCGTCATACTCCCATGCCATTAAATTCCCAAGCCATTATATATTCCCAAGCCTTCATATATTCCCAAGCCATCATACTCCCAAGCCATCATAAGTCTTCATACTCCCATGCCTTCATACCCCCATGCCTTCATACTCCCATGCCTTCATACTCCCATGCCTTCATACCCCCCATGCCTTCATACCCCCCATGCCTTCATACCCCCATGCCTTCATAACCCCATGCCTTCATAACCCCATGCCTTCATAACCCCATGCCTTCATACCCTCATGCCTTCATACCCCCATGCCTTCATGTTACCAGTACATCCATGTGGCTGGCCCGATCATCACAGTTGGTGTGTTTGTTGCCACACTATCAGCTGCCCTCACCAAGCTGATAGGAACGTCCAAAGTCCTACACGCTATAGCAGATGACAGACTTTTTGGTAAGCCAGATCAGGTGGTGGCACTAAATAGAAGTGGCTGTCTGTTTTTCCCTATGGTGCACGGACCCCTTCAGGCAACATTCTCCATCCATTGACATTGACTGTGGGGAAAGCCAAAGAACCCTTTATGGCTGTCCTGGTGTCGTGGCTGATAGCCCAGGTATGCACCCTCCAGCCGGCATCTCTCTTATCTTAGTTATCTTTTCTCACCACCCTCTCCTTCCCCTCCCCCATATTGTCCCCTCATTCCCACCCTCTCCTTCCCTCCCCCACATTGTCCCCTCATTCCCACCCTCTCCTTCCCCTCCCCCATATTGTCCCCTCATTCCCACCCTCTCCTTCCCCGCCCCCACATTGTCCCCTCCTTTCTCTTGCAGTTGCTCCTTTTCATGCATCGCTTCAACACCATAGCTCCATTCACAGCCACCATGACCCTTATATCTTATGCTTCTGTCAACCTGTCATGCTTCGTTCTCAGCATGACGTCTGCACCAAACTTCAGGTAGGCACGGTAGCCGAGGGCCTTCTTTATTGAATGCACTCATTCCCCTCCCCAGGCCAACATTCAAAGTCAATCCAAAAGTGTCCTGTACGATATACTGTGTGTAGTCAGGTACTTATTCACCTTCTGATCCTTCCCTAGCCGCCATTGGCTTCCTGAGCTGCTTGACATTGATGTTTCTAATAGATGCCATTTATTCTGCAGTCTCAATCGGTAATACCATGTTCTCACACCTTCTAGCATCAGAACATTTCTTCCTTCCCCTCCCTCTCCCTCCCTCCCCTCCCTCTCCCTCCCCTCCCTCTCCCTCCCCTTGCTCTCCCTGTAGCACTCTTACTAATAATAGTGATGTACTTACTCATCAGAGGACCTGCCAAGCCCTGGGGGGAGGTGTCCCAGGCCATCATATACCATCAGGTTGGCCACTCCCCCTCCTTTGTGTGTCCCCTGGCCACTCCCCCTCCTTTGTGTGTCCCCTGGCCACTCTCCCTCCCATATGTGTCCCCCTGGCCACTCCCCCTCCCTTATGTGTCCCCTGGCCACTCCCATACTCTTCACAGGTCCGCAAGTTCCTTCTCAGACTGGACATTAGGAAGAGTCATGTTCGGTTCTGGAGGCCAGAGGTGTGTCCCCCTACCAGGTCCAGGTCACACTTACCTCCACTCCCTCCCCACTCCTCCCCACTCCTCCCCTCCCCTCTTCTTCCTCCTCCCCTCCTCCCCCTCCTCCTCCCCTCCTCCCCCTCCTCCTCCCCTCCTCCCCCTCCTCCTCCCCCTCCTCCTCCCCCTCCTCCCCTCCTCCCCCTCCTCCCCTCCTCCTCCCCTCCTCCCCCTCCTCCCCTCCTCCCCTCCTCCTCCCCCTCTTCCTCCCCTTCTCCCCCTCCTCCCCCTCCTCCCCCTCCCTCTCCTCCACCCCTTAGGTCCTCCTTCTGGTGTCCAACCCTCGCTCTGCATACCACCTGATAGAGTTCACCAATGACCTTAAGAAGGTCAGAGGTCACCTAGTTCATGTTGTCTGATGCCAATTGTACACATCTCTGTGTAGGGGGGTCTGTTTGTGCTGGGACATGTCATTGTCAAGCCATTCAGCTCTGCAGTAAGTTACTACAACAACTGTTGCTATGGTTACCTTCTCTCCACCAGTCTGCCCAGTATTATACTACACAGCTGCAAACTTGGCTCAACTTTGTGGATGTTTCCAATGTAAAAGCTTTCTCTGAAATCACTATTTGCTCTTCAATTAGAACTGGTGTACAAAATTTGCTAGCGGTGAGTTCATATTTTCACCATTTTGATATATTGCATCTTTCTGCTCCATTTATCCTCATTTTCACCTACTTCTTCAATCTTTCTTCTGTCCTCCCTCCCTCCCCCTCTCTCCCTCCCCCTCCCTCCCTCCCCCTCCCTTCCTCTCCCTCCCTCCCCCTCCCTCCCTCCCCCTCCCTCCCCCTCCCTTCCTCTCCCTCCCTCCCTCCCTCCCTCCCTTCCTCCTTCCCTCATGACCCCTGTAGATTGCAGGGCTAGGTGGGATGAAGCCAAACACTCTGATCCTCGGCTTTTACTCCCAGGACCTCCCTGTGAGCACACTGGATACCCTGCAGAGGAAGTTGCAGAGGAGATCAAAGCTTCAGTTCATACTCAGGGACAGGGCACTGGAGACGTTTGCCTCTGTCAACAACGAACTGCCTAGCCTAAGGAAAGATGTACGTTTTCATGTTGGCCTAATGAGGGTATGTAGTGGCCTACCTATGGATGAGGGTATGTGGTAGTCTACCTATGGATGAGGGTACCTATGGATGAGGGTTACTATGGATGAGGGTACCTATGGATGAGGGTACCTATGGATGAGGGTACCTATGGATGAGGGTACCTATGGATGAGGGTACCTATGGATGAGGGTACCTATGGATGAGGGTACCTATGGATGAGGGTACCTATGGATGAGGGTACCTATGGATGAGGGTACCTATGGATGAGGGTACCTATGGATGAGGGTACCTATGGATGAGGGTACCTATGGATGAGGGTATGTGGGGGCTTCTCTTTTATGCAGCCTCAGCAACAGGACCTTAATGCTGCAGAGTACGTCTCATTGATACAGGTACATGTTACACACCTCACACACCTAGCCATAGGCTTTGCTTGGGCAACACGCATTGCATTGGAAAAATATGTGTGTGTGTTTACACAGGATGGTGTTACGATGGGAAAGAACATATGTGTCATGAGGCAGTGAGTTTGAGAACTCTTCAATGGAGAGGTCAATTCTATTAAGTGCCCCTCCCCCCCAGTTTTGAGACATTTGACAAGTCTGTGCTGAAGGCTCGTCCTTTCATCGATATCTGGCCTCTGCACGTGACCAGGAATGGAGAGTTGGACAACACATGTCTGCTGTTGCTGCAGCTGGCTTGTATCCTGCACATGAAGGATGAGTGGAGGACCACGGACATCAGGGTCTTTGTCATTGATGACAGTATGTCACAGCTGCTCATAGTATGTCCACATTACACGCCCTTGCATCTTTTTTGATCAGTTAACGCCAAGAAAAATGAGCAAATCGTCAGGCAGATATTAGAAGATGCCAGGATTGAAGCCTCTGTCCATGTACGTTCTCCTCGGCATGGTCCTTCAAAGCTTCCTCTGTTATGTGCCCTACAGATTGCTGACCCAGCATATGCAAACCAGCATTTCTCGTTTGAGGGCCAGACCTCGTTCCTTGAGTCCCTGGTCTCTCAAACAGAGCTGTACCGTGTAATGAATACCATTATCAGGCAGTACTCAAAGGACTCAAGTATGAGAAATCTAAATAAAGACAGTGTCTGAGTAGTTTACTGGTCCCCATTCCTATACAAGGTTTGATATTCGCAGCACTGCCCGCAGTTCCCGGTGACCTCTCAGAGGCTGATGACTTCATCAACAGAATGGACATTCTCTCTGGTCAGCTGCTTTATGTGCTACCAGGAAGAAGTCTCTATTTATCCCTCCTCCCCATCCAGGTAATACTGGTCCAATTGTCATGGTCCATGGCACCACCCAAGTGATGGTGACATCACTTTAATAATATGTGTGTGTCTGTGTGTTTATGCATGTGCTTGTGTCATAGAGAATCAATTGATCATGATTATGAAAATGATGTGCCAACGTGTCTGTACCAGTGCTGGTGGTTGGTTATGCCTACCCCCCTGCTTGATGAGAGGACCACACGCCAGTATTCCTTTCTGACCTTTATTGTAAGCTACACCTCTAGGCAGCAGTGAACATACTAGGGATGGGGGGGGAGGGGGGGGGGGGGCGGGTGCACACAGATATTGTGATCGTCATCACTTTCAACATTGCACAAGTTGCACCTATGGAGACACTGCCCAACAGATCATAAGCTCCTCCCCCTAGCAGTGGAAGTCACACATTCAGGTTAACTGATATGAACGGGCTTTCAAAGCCACAGACACTTCATTCACATAAAATAATAATAAATACTTTGTCTCCATAGTTAAAAAGATGTCACCATCACTTGGGTGGTGCCCTGTGCCATAACGATGGGTGCAGTGTCCGCTGTAAGAGGAGGTGGTAGGCATTAATTAGGGGGTGTGATCGAATATTGCTTACCAGATAGAAGCTTCAACTTGGCTATGTACTCTGTGGCCTTAGATGGGTCAGTGGTAACTTCGGGAAGAGCAGTAAATATTACACCTTTATAGAGAGAGAGAGACGTAAAACAAAGGTGTCAAAATACCAGGGTGAGGGTGTGTGGCATACTAGAGTCAGGGGAATATTGCCGGATGAGTGCATTCATTGTGTGGCAGTACTGGAGCTCTGTGATGTTGTGCCCACCAACACAGCTGGACATGACCATGTCATCGTTGAGTGAGAGACGCTCCTGAGAGTATGATGGATCCACAAACTGCACATATGAGGGAGGAAGAGAGAGAGGGGGTGTGTGGTATTGATGTGGGGGGAGGGGAGGGGCATGGTATTGGAATGAGTAGCAGGTGACCACACCCACGTGAATGGTAGCTGCAATTCTTGTATCCTTAAGAAGGCCTTCAAGTAGTCTCTTCTGTTCCTGGACATCAGCTGACAGGGAGGGGGAGGAGGTATGATCAACAGGAGGGGGAGGAGGTATGGTCAACAGGAGGGGGAAAAGGGGGAGGAGGTATGGTCAACAGGAGGGGGAGGAGGTATGATCAACAGGAGGGGGAGGAGGTATGATCAACAGGAGGAGGAGGTATGATCAACAGGAGGGGGAGGAGGTATGATCAACAGGAGGGGGAGGAGGTATGGTCAACAGGAGGGGGAGGTATGGTCAACAGGAGGGGGAGGAGGTATGGTCAACAGGAGGGGGAGGAGGTCAACAAGAGGGGGTGGGAGTGACTTACAACCCACTACAACAAAGACCCTGATGTCCGTGGTCTTCCACTTGTCCTTCATGTGCAGGACACATGCCAGCTGCAGCAACAGCAGACATGTGCTATCAAACTGGTCGTCCTTGGTGACTTGCAGTGGCCACACGTCAATATAGGGGCGTGTCTTCAGTGTTGACTTCTCAAACTTGTCAAAGCTAGAGAAGAGGGGGAGGAGGAGGGGCTGCAAAATACACCCTCTCTGCTCCACCCCCTTCCTCCACATTGTAGCCACACCCCTGTTGTAGCCCCACCCCCAACGTTTTCCTTACTTGTGCACCACACAGACATTCTTCCCAAACGTCACTGCATCCTACAGAATCATAATAGAAACAATGACTTGCAAAGCTCTGCATGATGTCATACATATCTGAATGAGATATACGTACGTCGGAGATCATGTACGGGTAGTCTGTTACATGTACATGTATGTTTTTATTTTTTATTTAAAGCATTGCGGTCTAGAATCAGCCTGTGATTTTTCACGGGGTCAGCAGGACATTGAATTTATTACAACGTAACTGTAATCGTTCGATTGTAATAGTACAGTACAAATGAAATTGCACACAGATGTCACGTGACCACGTTTTTTTTTATTTTTACATAATATGCCGTTTCGTGTATATGATTGAGGCATGGAAGGGGAAGACAACCATGAATTATGGGAAAGCGTGCGCATGAATGAAACACAGCCATTGACTGGAGATGCGATTATTGAAACAAGACTTCAGCGAAAACGAGAAGGTCTCAACGGGATAGCGGTGTACTTAGTACATGTACATGTACATATGCAGGCATGTTTGTACGTGTGCCTCCGTGCGCGCGTGCGCTCGCCGTGCAAAGAGGTAGTGGAGTCTCGGTATTTTGTTGTGTTGTATATTGCTTAACTCTACAGTTTATTTCGTGACGACAAATCAGTACCATCGTAATAACGGCCAAATAGATGGTAACATATGGGAGCCTCCTCCTTCCTCTCTCCCTCCCTCCCTCTCCCTTCCTCCCTCCATCCCTCCCTCCCTCCCTCCCTCCCTCCCTCCCTCCCTCCCTCCTAATCCTTCTCATAATAGAATGTTGATCAGTTGGGTGATGCCTAGCAAATGGTGTGTGTGTTTGCCTTTGCATTTGTGTGTACCTTCTGTAGATATGTGCTGTTGTCGCAGTGCAGCATCCCTGAAACATCTGTGTATCACCCCCATACCAGTGATCATTTTAAAAACACACCTATACATGACATGTCCACAATGTTTTTGCTTCATTTGTTATACCGGTATATGTAAAAAGGTTTTTTCCATTTCTTTTAAAAGTAAAGTATTGCTCACACTTTCACCTACATGTAGTACAATAACACCTCACCTACACCTACATGTTGTACAATAGCACCTCACCTACACCTACATGTAGTACAATAGCACCTCACCTACACCCACATGTAGTACAATAGCACCTCACCTACACCTACATGTTGTACAATAGCACCTCACCTACACCTACATGTTGTACAATAGCACCTCACCTACACCTACATGTAGTACAATAGCACCTCGCCTACACCTACATGTAGTACAATAGCACCTCACCTACACCTACATGTAGTACAATAGCACCTCACCTACACCTACATGTAGTACAATAGCACCTCACCTACACCTACATGTAGCACAATAGCACCTCACCTACATCACAACCTCTTCTCATAACACCTCATCAAAGTCATCCTACAACCCTCTACAGATCAGAAGAAGCTTGGCATGATATCAGGAGTCACCATTCCCTGCACACTTTCTCTATTTAATGCCTTCCTCTTTCTACGTCTGGGCCTTGTGTTGGGGCAGGTAAGAGTTGCAACATAGCTGCAAAAATGATATTTGTATGCTTGCAGGTGGGCTTTCTTGTTTCCATGGGGATGCTCCTGATTGCCTACGTGACAGTAGTCGCCACGGTATTCTCCATATCTTCCATAGCAACCAGTGCCAATGTGGAAAAAGGCGGGGTTTATTGTATCCTATAGCTAAGAGCCAGTGTCTAAATGGTCTGTTAGATCACGTGCGCGCATATGTGTACATGTGCACGCGTGTGTATCTGTGTACATATGTATGTGCTGTGCATTTATGCACTGTGTAAGCATTGGTACAGCCACACTGTTTCCTTTGACTGTGCTGGTCCCCAGACCTCATAAGTCGATCACTGGGCCCAGAATTTGGTGGGGCTGCCGGCGCTGTGTTCTACGTGGCCAACCTGTTTGGGTGTGCAAGCTATATCATAGGTGAGAGGGGGAGGGGGGAGGGCGGGGGGGGGGGGGGGGGGGGGGGGGGGGGCAACTTTCAGGGTACTTTGAAGAGTGTCTTGCCTATTATTAAATGGATAGAGGCGATATCCAGGGTTTTTGTTCTGCAAGCTTGGTAGATATTCGAACACTTTTTAATGTGTATCACCGATGATAATAATATCAGAACAGCTGAAGAGCATGGACTGGCACACAGACATACTGGTACAGACATGCATGGACTGGCACACAGACATACTGGTACAGACATGCATGGACTGGCACACAGACATACTGGTACAGACATGCGTGGACTGGCACACAGACATACTGGTACAGACATGCGTGGACTGGCACACAGACATACTGGTACAGACATGCATGGACTAGCACAAAAATGCACAAAAATGCACAAATATGTCAATTTCACCCTCACAAAATGAAAGCATATATTTAAGTGATTGTGCATACATGTACATGTAACTACCTGAAAGGTAGTCACACACCATATGCTGTTTGTCATGTGAGGGAATAAAGGACAGTATAGGAGGGGGGAGCTGAGGAGAGAGGAGGGGGAGCATTTATAATTTTTAATTATTTGTCCCAGGAGTTGTTGAGGTTGTTACGGACAGTCTTGGAGTTGGAGGTACTTTTGTGAAGGCAGGGCAAGGTACAGTGGGGGCAGGGCAAGGTACAGTGGGGGCAGGGCAAGGTACAGTGGGGGCAGGGCAAGGTACAGTGAGGGCAGGGCGAGGTACAGTGAGGGCAGGGCAAGGTGCAGTGGGGGCAGGGCAAGGTACAGTGAGGGCAGGCAAGGTACAGTGGGGGCAGGGCAAGGTACAGTGAGGGCAGGGCAAGGTACAGTGAGGGCAGGGCAAGGTACAGTGGGGGCAGGGCAAGGTACAGTGGGGGCAGGGCAAGGTACAGTGAGGGCAGGGCAAGGTACACTTGATGGGTGGGGTACAATGGCGTCTGTCTTCAAGGTCATGCTTTGTCCTGGTCCCCAGGAATCCCTGTTTCATATTGGTTTGAGTTTCTCTATGGGACAATATTCCTCCTCTTCTGTTTGATCATTTGTATCATTGGAGCAAGTAAGAAGGGATGGGCTGCTGTTGTAACAGTGCTTATCTCCTTTCCTTTATTACCTCCCTCCCCCCTTTATATCCCTTCCCCTCCATATCCCTTCCCCCTCTATATCCCCCTCCATATCCCTCCCCCCTCTATATCCCTCCCCCTCTATATCCCTCCCCCCTCTATATCCCTCCCCCTCTATATCCCTCCCCCCTCTATATCCCTCCCCCTCTATATCCCTCCCCTCTCTATATCCCTCCCCCTCTATATCCCTCCCCCCTCCATATCCCTACCTCCCCTCCTCATGACAGAGCTGTTTGCTAGGACCAGTACAGTTATTGTGGTGATAGTATTCATAGCCTTAGCCTCCTCAATGGTAAGGTGAGGTGGCCATGCTGGTGCTGTTCAAACCCTGTCTTGGTTGTACCAGTTTAGCTTTGGGTTTGTTGGGGACAAGCAAGTCCCTTGGCCCAGGAATAACGTGTTCAAAGTAAGTTTTAGGAACACAAAGTGTGTGTGTGTGTGTGTGTGTGCGTGTGTGTGTGTGTGTGTGTGTGTGTGTGTGTGTGTGTGTGCATGTGTGTGTGTTGGGTATGTGTGCATGTGTGTGTGTGTGCACGCGCGCGGGATTATATCATAGCCTTTACAACTCTAAAGCATTTACCACTCCACTTGAATGGAACCATTTGGGTTCCCTATCATTCATACAATTTAGCTGACCTTACCTTTCATCGATAAAATTCATTTGGTGTGAAGACCATGGTTACTCAATTGCTCACATGGCTAAGGGTGGTTCCCACAGTGTTTCTTATACCTAAAGCTGGGACTATCTAGCCCAAGTGTACCCACGTTTCGGCACTACCATCTCAAACTTCTTCCTAACTTTTATATACTGCTAGCAGCCCCCAAAAGGTTGCCAAATCCCCTTTAATTTTGCAAGTTGGGACGATATGACCTCTCAAAGTGGTGACCTTTGCATGTTGTTGTACTGTGCCTCCTCTCTTGTACATAATTACATCCATGTGACCTAGTGAACAATTTTAGTATCAATTGAAAGCTAATTCTCTCATAGGGGTATTAGAATAGCAGAAAGTTATTAACTAGCTGAGTTTGCCATGTGTTTGTTTGGTTCCAGTGTGCATGGCCAATCCAAATCCCACACCTCATTGCAATTGGTATAAAATAATTTAGAGTGGGATAGGACAGGTTAGCATAACCTCAAAGGAAGGGAACAAACCACGAAGCCATACTGTATCAGCTCATGGTCCACGTGATTCCATGGCCATCCCACTCTAAATCATTTTGTAACAATTTCCCATGTTTCATTGTATATAATAGTGAAACTGGCTATATTATTTATGATTTTTGAGCAATCAGTTAATTGATCTAGGTTGTTTAGTGCACTTAAGTACGAACTCATGAAATGTAGCTGCAGTTTCACTATGATATACGGAGAAACAGGAGAAAAATGGTTTCAATTTTACAACATTTTGGCCTTTCGGTACTTTTTAATGCTGTTACCAAGCTGCCAAAAATTTAAATGATGTGGATATGCCCAGGGACCTCTTGAGCACATATAAAATGGAATTTTTAACCCTTAAGTCAAACTAATTTGTCTGAAATCTTACTTACCTCCAAAAATTCATAAATCTGGACCAATCTTTCCAATGGTTGGGACTTAAGCAACCATTTTTCCCACACACATAGCTTAGGTACTAAGAAGGGGGATACCTGTAAAATAAATTTGAGCTCCTAACTATATTCCTTACAGAGTTACATCACAAAAAGTATATTCATAACCATTGCAAATAACATGATTGTAAGAAATGGTGGCTAGATGCGAAATTATAGCAGAAGTTATTAATTAATGAAAAACCAAAAAACACAATATCTTGAATAGGTAAAGGAACACTGTGGCTTCATGTAACGATCACCATGGTTACCCATGATCAGTTGCTCACAGGGTTGTTCCTCCCACGCAGGACAACAGCAGTCTTCTAAGCTACACCAGCTGGAGCTGGGATACATTCAAGAGCAATCTCTATGTTAGTTATTAATGTGAAGGGGCTCCGTGTTAGTTATTAATTTGAAGGGGCTCCATGTTAGTTATTAATGTGAAGGGGCTCCATGTTAGTTATTAATGTGAAGGGGCTCCTTGTTAGTTATTAATGTGAAGGGGCTCCATGTTAGTTATTAAAGTGAAGGGGCTCCATGTTAGTTATTAATGTGAAGGGGCTCCATGTTAGTTATTAATGTGAAGGGGCTCCATGTTAGTTATTAATGTGAAGGGGCTCCATGTTAGTTATTAATGTGAAGGGGCCCCATGTTAGTTATTAAGGTGGAAAATGTTATTAATGTGAAGGGGCCCCATGTTAGTTATTAAGGTGGAAAATGTTATTAATGTGAAGGGGCTCCATGTCACATATTCTCAAGCTGTTGTCTTGTTGACACTGGTCTTAAACATGTGTGCTGATTCATTCTCCTGTACTTTGGGAAGGAGTGGTTTAGTTGTGCCACTGTTTAGGGTTAGGTTTATGCAGTCTCTGTGGCTTTTGTATTTTAAGGATCCTTGCATGCTGGTGTAACACGAGGCATCATTGTGGTATGTCGGTGTCTTATGAGAGTCATGTACGTTTTAAGAAGTACAACTAACCATAACAAAGCCATAATGGTTGTCCACTGGCGTGAGAAATACTCATCCGACCAGGGATAGTACTATATTAATGGCTTTTAGGGGCAAGTTAAATGTGCAGAGTTTACAGGTAATCCTGCTTGCACAAACTGTTTATAGTTGTGGTTAAACCTACAACCAATTCACAGCTAACATACTCATAAATTGTATACATGTAACACCATGAGGCTTTATAGTTGCTCACTGTGTAAATGTATACTAACTTGTTTCTGTTTAAAATTAAATGCATTGCAATGAATGGCCAGCCAATACCCAGGGCTGTGGGGCCAGTGGGTCCTGTGGGGCCAGTGGGTCCTGTGGGGCCAGTGGGTCCTGTGGGGCCAGTGGGTCCTGTGGGGCCTGTGGGGCCAGTGGGTCCTGTGGGGCCAGTGGGTCCAGTGGGTCCTGTGGGTCCTGTGGGGCCAGTGGGTCCTGTGGGGCCAGTGGGTCCTGTGAGGCCAGTGGGTCATACATCGCCTATGGGTCCAGTGGGTTTCCACTGGCCCCATAGGTCAAGTAGCCCAAAGTGCTTAATGTTGACCCCTGACTAACCATAACTTTGCTCAGTGGACAGTTTAGCCACTTCTAGTTATAAACAGGCTTTAGTATTACTTTGAGAGCTGGTTTAGAGGCCAGGTACAACCAATTAAGAGTATATCGCCTGTAACAAAACGAATTTACACAAAAGCCAATGATTCAGAACCGTGCATTTAGGTCTGTGTGTTAGCTGACTTGCAGTCACATTATAGCCTTCTAATGTTTCTTTGTCTATTTAATGTAAATTAAAAAGTAGTTGCAAGTAGGTATATATTTTTTTATGTGGAACAAAAATGCAGCTCAACTAACTCCTCAGGAAATGGTTCAACTAACCCCGTCTTTAACACACACAATGGTTTGTAAAACTGGTGCTAATTCATGAAAAATATCCTATTAAATGCCACTCGCACTGAAAATATGAATGGCCAACCTCTTATTATATAAAATTCCACTTTACCTTATGCATTTTAAAAACAAACCTGCTTCTGTTGAATAACAATGCATGACAGCAGAATTAAAGTACATTTCTACCCAGGGGCTCAACTAACCCACTATATTTTCCTTCCTCCCTCTCTTGCTTGCCATCCTTCCTCCCTCTTTTTTCTCTCCCCTTTCCCTCTTCCCCATATCTCTCACCTCTCTCCATCCCTCTCCTTCTCCCTTCCCTTTCCCTCCCTCTCCTTCCCCTCCCTCCCCACCCTCCCCTCTTTCCCCCTCCCCATCCTCCTCCTTCCTCTCCCATGGCATGTGCCTCCTCCCCAGACCCAATACACAGTTGACTATTCAAGAGTTAACAATGGTGACATGACCTTTCAAGCTGTCTTTGGTATACTGTTCAATGGCTGTATAGGTGTCATGTGTAAGTGGTTTAGAACAACTGTCTTGTGGCTATCATGTGATCTAGTGTCTATCATGTGATCCCACCACACCAGCTGGTGTGAACATATCTGGCAATCTGAAGAACCCCAGCAAGTCCATACCAGAGGGGACAATTATGGCTCTGATCATAACCTGCAGTACTTACACACTGCTGTGTAAGGCACCTTGTGTGGCAACCTCTGCCCTGGTCCCCCTTCCCTCTGCCCTGGTCCCCCTTCCCTCTGCCCTGGTCCCCCTTCCCTCTGCCCTGGTCCCCCTTCCCTCTGCCCTGTTCTCACCTGGTCCCCCTTCCCTCTGCCCTGTTCTCACCTGGTCCCCCTTCCCTCTGCCCTGGTCCCCCTTCCCTCTGCCCTGTTCTCACCTGGTCCCCCTTCCCTCTGCCCTGTTCTCACCTGGTCTCCCTCCCCTGCAGTTACCTTCTCCTCCTTTACCTGCAGTCGGGAGCTGTTAGTGAACAATTATTACTACCTCTCTGTATGTGATGGTGTGTGATGGTGGTATGGATGAGGTTGTGATGTCAATATTGGAGTGGGTGGAAGAGTGGGAAGCAGGATGGTGTCACCATCATCACACCACACCTCATACTCCCATGCCTTCATACTCCCATGCCATAGTCCCGAGCCTTCATATCCCCATGCCTTCATACTCCCTGCCTTCATACTCCCTGCCTTCATACTCCTGAGCCTTTGTACCCCCATGCCTTCATACCCCCATGCTGCATACCCCCATGCCTTCATACCCCCATGCCTTCATACCCCCCATGCCTTCATATCCCCATGCCTTCATACCCCCATGCCTTCATACCCCCATGCCTTCATACCCCCATGCCTTCATACCCCCATGCCTTCATACCCCCATGCCTTCATACCCCCCCATGCCTTCATACTCCCATGCCTTCATACTCCCATGCCTTCATACTCCCATGCCTTCATACTCCCATGCCTTCATACTCCCATGCCTTCATGTCTCCAGTACATCAATGTGGCTGGCCCAATCATCACAGTTGGTGTGTTTGTTGCCACACTATCAGCTGCCCTCACCAAGCTGATAGGAACATCCAAAGTCCTACACGCTATAGCAGATGACAGACTTTTTGGTAAGCCAGATCAGGTGGTGGCACTAAATAGAAGTGGCTGTCTGTTTTCCCTATGGTGCAGGCAACATTCTCCATCCATTGACATTGACTGTGGGGAAAGCCAAAGAACCCTTTATGGCTGTCCTGGTGTCGTGGCTGATAGCCCAGGTATGCACCCTCCAGCCGGCATCTCTCTTATCTTAGTTATCTTTTCTCACCTCCCTCTCCTTCCCTCTCCCATATTGTCCCCTCATTCCCCCCTCTCCTTCCCCTCCCCCACATTGTCCCCTCATTCCCACCCTCTCCTTCCCCTCCACCACATTGTCCCCTCATTCCCACCCTCTCCTTCCCCTCCCCCACATTGTCCCCTCATTCCCACCCTCTTCTTCCCTCCCCCACATTGTCCCCTCATTCCCACCCTCTCCTTCCCCTCCCCCACATTGTCCCCTCATTCCCACCCTCTCCTTCCCCGCCCCCATATTGTCCCCTCATTCCCACCCTCTCCTTCCCCTCCCCCATATTGTCCCCTCATTCCCACCCTCTCCTTCCCCTCCCCCATATTGTCCCCTCTTTCTCTTGCAGTTGCTCCTTTTCATGCATCGCTTCAACACCATAGCTCCATTCACAGCCACCATGACCCTCATATCTTATGCTTCTGTCAACTTGTCATGCTTCGTTCTCAGCATGACATCTGCACCAAACTTCAGGTAGGCACGGTAGCCAAGAACCTTCTTTATTGAATGCACTCATTCCTCTCCCCAGGCCAACATTCAAAGTCAATCCAAAAGTGGCCTGTACGATATACTGTATGTAGTCAGGTACTTATTCACCTTCTGTTCCTCCCCTAGCGGCTATTGGCTTCCTGAGCTGCTTGACATTGATGTTTCTAATAGATGCCATTTATTCTGCAGTCTCAATCGGTAATACTGTGTTCTTACACTGTCTAGCATTAGAACATATTTCTTCTCCCCTCCCCTCTCCTCCCCCTCCCCTCCCCCTCCCCTCTCCTCTCCTCCCCCTCCCTCCCCCTCCCCTCCCCTCTCCTCCCCCTCCCCTCCACTCTCCTCCCCCTCCCCTCCCCCTCCCTCCCCCTCTCCTCTCCTCCCTTTCCCTGTAGCACTCTTACTAATAATAGTGATGTACTTACTCATCAGAGGACCTGCCAAGCCCTGGGGGGAGGTGTCCCAGGCCATCATCTACCATCAGGTTGGCCACTCCCCCTCCCTTAAATGTCCCCTGGCCACTCCCCCTCCCTCCTTATATGTCCCACTGGCCACTCCCCCTCCCTTATATGTCCCCCTGGCCACTCCCCCTCCCTTATATGTCCCCCTGGCCACTCCCCATCCCTTATATGTCCCCTGGCCACTCCCATACTCTTCACAGGTCCGCAAGTTTCTTCTCAGACTGGATATTAGGAAGAGTCATGTTCGGTTCTGGAGGCCAGAGGTGTGTTCCCCTACCAGGTCCAGGTCACACTTACCTCCTCCTCCCTCCTCCTCCTCCCTCCTCCTCCTCCCTCCTCCTCCCTCCTCCTCCCCTCCTCCTCCTCCCTCCTCCTCCCCTCCTCCTCCTCCCCTCCTCCTCCTCCCCTCCTCCTCCTCCTCCTCCTCCCCTTTTCCTCTCCTCTCCTTCCCCTCCCTCCCCCTCCTCCCCCTCCCCTCCTCCCCCTCCTCCCCTTAGGTCCTCCTTCTGGTGTCCAACCCTCGCTCTGCATATCACCTGATAGAGTTCACTAATGACCTTAAGAAGGTCAGAGGTCACCTAGTCCTTGTTGTCTGACGCCAATTGTGCACATCTTTGTGTAGGGGGGTCTGTTTGTGCTGGGACATGTCATTGTCAAGCCATTCAGCTCTGCTGTAAGTTACCATGACAACTGTTGCTATGGTTACCTTCTCTCCACCAGTCTGCCCAGTATTATACTACACAGCTGCAAACTTGGCTCAACTTTGTGGATGTTTCCAATGTAAAAGCTTTCTCTGAAATCACTATTTGCTCTTCAATTAGAACTGGTGTACAAAATTTGCTAGCAGTGAGTTCATATTTTCGCCATTTTGCATCTTCCTACTCCAATTATCCTCATTTTCACCTACTTCTTCAATTTTTCTCCCTCCCCTGTTCTCTTTCCTCCAAGATTGCAGGGCTAGGTGGGATGAAGCCAAACACTCTGGTCCTCGGCTTTTACTCCCAGGACCTCCCTGTGAGCACACTGGATACCCTGCAGAGGAAGTTGCAGAGGAGATCAAAGGTCCTTCAGTTCATACTCAGGGACAGGGCACTGGAGAAGTTTGCCTCTGTCAACAACGAACTGCCTAGCCTAAGGAAAGATGTATGTTTGCATGTTGGCCTACCTATGGATGAGGGTATGTGGTGGCTTCTCTTTTCTGCAGCCACAGCAACAGGATCTTAATGCTGCAGAGTACGTCTCATTAATACAGGTACATGTTACCCTCACACACTTAGCTTATAGGCTTTGCTTGGGCAACACGCATTGCATTGGAAAAATATATGTGTGTGTGTGTTTACACAGGATGGTGTTACGATGGGAAAGAACATATGTGTCATGAGGCAGTGAGTTTGAGGACTCTTAAATGGGGAGGTTAATTCTATTAAGTGCCCACCCCCCAGTTTTGAGACGTTTGACAAGTCTGTGCTGAAGGCTCGTCCTTACATTGATGTCTGGCCTCTGCACGTGACCAGGAATGGAGAGTTGGACAACACATGTCTGCTGTTGCTGCAGCTGGCTTGTGTCCTGCACATGAAGGACAAGTGGAGGACCACGGACATCAGGGTCTTTGTCATTGATGACAGTATGTCACAGCTGCTCTTTGTATGTCCACATTACACGCCCTTGCATCTTGTTTGATCAGTTAACGCCAAGAAAAATGAGCAAATCGTCAGGCATGTATTAGAAGATGCCAGGATTGAAGCCACTGTCCACGTACGTTCTCCTCTGCATGGTCCTTCAAAGCTTCCTCTGTTATGTGCCCTACAGATTGCTGACCCAGCATATGCAAACCAGCATTTCTCGCTTGAGGGCCAGACCTCGTTCCTTGAGTCTCTGGGCTCTCTAAGCCACAGCACAGAGCTCTACAGTGTAATGAATTCCATTATCAGGCAGTACTCAAAGGACTCAAGTATGAGAAATCTAAATAAATAAAAAGACAGTATCTGAGTAGTTTACTGGTTCCCATTCCTATACAAGGTTTGATATTCGCAGCACTGCCCGCAGTACCCAGTGACCTCTCAGAGGCTGATGACTTCATCAACAGAATGGACATTCTCTCTGGTCAGCTGCTTTATGGGCTACCAGGAAGAAGTCTCTATTTATCCCTCCTCCCCATCCAGGTAATACTGGTCCAATTGTCATGGTCCATGGCACCACCCAAGTGATGGTGACATCACTTTAATAATATGTGTGTGTCTGTGTGTTTATGCATGTGCTTGTGTCATAGAGAATCAATTGATCATGATTATGAAAATGATGTGCCAACGTGTCTGTACCAGTGCTGGTGGTTGGTTATGCCTACCCCCCTGCTTGATGAGAGGACCACACGCCAGTATTCCTTTCTGACCTTTATTGTAAGCTACACCTCTAGGCAGCAGTGAACATACTAGGGATGGGGGGGGGGAGGGGGGGGGGGGGTGCACACAGATATTGTGATCGTCATCACTTTCAACATTGCACAAGTTGCACCTATGGAGACACTGCCCAACAGATCATAAGCTCCTCCCCCTAGCAGTGGTAGTCACATATTCAGGTTAACTGATATGAACGGGCTTTCAAAGCCACAGACACTTCATTCACATTAAATAATAATAAATACTTTGTCTCCATAGTTAAAAAGATGTCACCATCACTTGGGTGGTGCCCTGTGCCATAATGATGGTGCAGTGTCCGCTGTAAGAGGAGGTGGTAGGCATTAATTAGGGGGTGTGATCGAATATTGCTTACCAGATAGAAGCTTCAACTTGGCTATGTACTCTGTGGCCTTAGATGGGTCAGTGGTAACTTCGGGAAGGGCAGTAAATATCACACCTTTATAGAGAGAGAGAGACGTAAAAGAAAGGTGTCAAAATACCAGGGTGAGGGTGTGTGGCATACTAGAGTCAGGGGAATATTGCCGGATGAGTGCATTCATTGTGTGGCAGTACTGGAGCTCTGTGATGTTGTGCCCACCAACACAGCTGGACATGACCATGTCATCGTTGAGTGAGAGACGCTCCTGAGAGTATGATGGATCCACAAACTGCACATATGAGGGAGGAAGAGAGAGAGGGGGTGTGTGGTATTGATGTGGGGGGAGGGGAGGGGCATGGTATTGGAATGAGTAGCAGGTGACCACACCCACGTGAATGGTAGCTGCAATTCTTGTATCCTTAAGAAGGCCTTCAAGTACTCTCTTCTGTTCCTGGACATCAGCTGACAGGGAGGGGGAGGAGGTATGATCAACAAGAGGGGGAGGAGGTATGGTCAACAGGAGGGGGAGGAGGTATGATCAACAGGAGGAGGAGGTATGATCAACAGGAGGGGGAGGAGGTATGGTCAACAGGAGGGGGAGGAGGTGTGGTCAACAGGAGGGGGAGGAGGTATGGTCAACAGGAGGGGGAGGAGGTATGATCAACAGGAGGGGGAGGAGGTATGATCAACAGAAGGGGGAGGAGGTATGATCAACAGGAGGGGGAGGAGGTATGGTCAACAGGAGGGGGAGGTATGGTCAACAGGAGGGGGAGGAGGTATGGTCAACAGGAGGGGGAGGAGGTATGGTCAACAGGAGGGGGAGGAGGTATGGTCAACAGGAGGGGGAGGAGGTATGGTCAACAGGAGGGGGAGGAGGTCAACAAGAGGGGGTGGGAGTGACTTACAACCCACTACAACAAAGACCCTGATGTCCGTGGTCCTCCACTTGTCC
>OX442431.1:6985554-7038054 GCA_949361645.1 Spongilla lacustris | reverse complement strand
GGCAAGGATAGCCTTCTTTGAAGAACTGTGACCTGTCAGTCAATATCCCAATCATCATGACCCAACATGGCTTACCTTGCATGTTCTGTGTGTTGTACTGTCTGCTTGTGTTCAGTGTGATTTGATTCAATTTTTTTAAAAAGTATACAGGTTAGAAGTTGATAATGCTATACCATTGCCGTAAAATTACTCCTGCTCTAAATATGCATAGCGCTAGAGATTTGCAGAGAAAACTGCCACCTGTAAACACAAATTACAAACAGATCGACAAGGCGTAAAACATTTGGAGGAATGGTGGCTTTGAAAAAAGCCAATTGAAGATGACAGTAAGTTGAAGCAAAGCGCTTAAGCCCTTTCACCACGAATGCGGCGAGCAAGCTGGATGTCCTTCGGCATGATGGTCACACGCTTGGCATGGATGGCGCAGAGGTTGGTATCCTCGAACAGACCAACCAGATATGCCTCGCTAGCCTCCTGAAGGGCAGCGACTGCGGAGCTCTGAAAGCGAAGGTCAGTCTTGAAGTCCTGAGCAATTTCGCGAACCAGGCGCTGGAAGGGAAGCTTTCGGATCAGAAGCTCGGTAGACTTCTGATAACGACGGATTTCTCGGAGGGCAACTGTGCCTGGCTTGTAGCGGTGAGGCTTCTTCACTCCTCCGGTTGCTGGAGCGCTCTTGCGAGCTGCCTTGGTGGCCAGTTGCTTCCTTGGTGCCTTTCCACCAGTTGATTTACGAGCGGTTTGCTTGGTTCGTGCCATTATTCGAAACGAATGATGAGAGTGAATTGAAGGCTCAACACAGCCCTTATATACTAAAAGTAACCGCCTATTTGCCAAGTAAATGGCGGGAAGGGGGTGGATTGATCCGAACCATAAGAACCAATAGGATTTAAGATTGTTCCCGCCAAGAAATGCTCGCACGTGATCATGTTGATTTTTATTTATTCATTTATTTTAAAATTAGTAATATCCAAATTATATAATTGGAGTGCCGAACTGTACTAGGGCGCACGGGTTTCGATAACCGTCGAATTTCGGTGAGCATGATCTTGTCACCTGAGATAACTATTGCTACGACCTACTTTGTAAATTTGTAATCCCCACAACACATCACTTTCGCTCATAACTACCGGTTACGGCCGGGTTATTGTTCCATTAGCAGCTAAGGTGTAACCCTGATACCCACGTAATGCGGAGATCTACTGGGCTCATTCAAGGAGAGCAGTTATGGCTAATAGCACTTTGCAATTGCATTCAACGTTTCTCTTAGATATGATTGCATGGAAACGATTCACGTGATCTAATAATAGCACCTTTCGTGTTTGGCGGGAAATTTTCCTATAGCTGGTTTGGGTGAAATCCGTAGCACATAGGTCTCCTGTATATTCCTCCCGTTTCATGAATTTTCTCGAGAAACGTTTTTGAAGTTCTAGTTAACGAATCTTCGGGAGCTTTTAATAAAACCCTTGCTGGGCTGTTCTGCGGAACCTGATTTCTTATAGGCCTATACAACTTATGTATGTCCTTCGTAGCAATCTGAATTGACTGGATAGGTTTAGCCGTTTTTTCATAGCTTTTTAAACATGAAACGGCAGAAACAGCGTTTGCGACGTACAGTCAGTGCTGGGTGTATTAGAAGCTCTATACTATAGCTATTGTTGTTACATCCTCTAGTGCACTCATTTTACGAGGGAACTGGGCTAATATGGACTAAGCCAGTGAGGGAGTGCAGCTATGAGGTTATGAAAACGGGACACGGCACGGAATAGCGATTTCGACATATGGTTACCGGTTATGGGGGCGTATAGCTATTGGGCTATTCCAATATTTATCCGTATACCCCATGGATGACAATAAAAGGTAAGCGTGTCCAGGGGGGATGGAATTCGAATAAAATAGAAGCTTGTCCGGGGATGGGGGGGGGGGGGGGGGGGGCATTTATAAGCCTGGAGACGTAATAAATGTATAATGCACTCATTTTGCTAATAATAGAACTGGGCTCTGGCCCTCCGAGTTACGAACTGGCCCGGGGGTAAGCTTTAAAGCGGGAGAAGCTAGGGGTAAGGATGAACCATGGTCCACGGTCAGAGAGCTTTAGGCCCTTCGAGTTACGAACTTGGAGCTGTACCTCAGGCAGAGATTATATATAAAGGGATTGGAAATGAGCCCACTTATCACATATTAACGCGTGCCATCCGTACCGAATCCTTATAGGTGTATCAAACCCACAAGAGCTGTGGACGTTTTTTTCAATGCACATGTACGTGTATACTACAATTTGCTTCCTCAGTCAGTTCTGTGTTTTTTCTTGTCCTTATACTTCCTAATGCCCATGTCCAGTAAGGTGCTCTTGGACCAGCCTGCACTGAGCATTGACCAATACAACAAACACATAATTTGCTCTTGATTGCTGGTGTTACTAGTCTTACAACTGATGACAGGTTTACAGGCTGACAAGCATGCAGATGGTTACATGTACGTATTTCAAGTTCAATAGCAACAAAAATCTCAAAGGACACACACACTCAATCCATTGAACATCAACAAAACAGATTAGAACAAGCTGACCAGCCACTGTCCAGTTTGAACAACACCTTCTGATATGACTGGCACAGAGACAGTGCAAGTCGACGGCGATGGATCAACTCTAGCCTCAAGTTGATATCTTGTAATAGCTATAGAGGAAACGTGAACACTGACATTCTTGCGTTCAATGGACACTATAAACGAATGCTTCGCGCGTTCCTTGGTTCTCCCCAGTTTAAATTTTCTTTTACCCATCACCTTTGAAGAAGCGCATGCCGTGTAGCATTCGTGACTTATACGTAAAAGCATTTGGACGCAAAAATATGACGCAACAGCTACAAGACAATATAGGTTTTAGGTACCTGACGTGCTCGATGAAGGGTGAACTGTCCCACAAAATTACCCTACCCGACATTGTACTGGCTCAGTTCCGAGCATAGTCGCTACAAACAAACCACACCACGCAAAAGTTCAATCACCTAGCATGTTTTGTAGTGATTTTCAGAATGAAGAGACTCGGGATTCCTAAGATTTTGTCCCACAAAAAAAGGCACTACGGACAATCGCCATTTTGGCCAAATAACGCTTTTAAAAAGCGCGATAGAACACTTTTAGCCGTTTTAAAATAGAGCAGCACGAGGTGCCTGTAGTAGCCTACCTTCCCACAGCAGTGAAAAGTCCCTTCTCTTCTTGGTTGGAACAAACTGTCGATTTTTAGACCCCATTTCACACTTTACAACACGTGCGATTCACACATGGTCGGATGGTACGCACGGTCAAGCATAGACTCTATGGGCGCACGTGATGCGTTTCCAATCCCTTTATATATTATCTCTGCCTCAGGGGTAAGCTTTAAAGCGGGAGAAGCTAGGGGTAAGGATGGACCACGGTCAGAGAGCTTTAACTACAACAACCAATTTTACAGATGGAACTGTTGATTGTCCCTAAATCTATACTTTAGATGACATTTACCTAGCTACAAATTTGCAAGAATAAAAAAAATTGCTTATTGCATTTGATAAGTTACCCCTACACAATGTAGGTTGACCGGCAATAAAGGGAGAATTACACAGCTAGTGGTTTAAATACCCACCCGTTACAGTTTAACGTGCACAATACTGTATACCGTCAGTTGAGCAGATTCGAAAGGTGGCGATAACCCTTGGACAAATGGTGGCTTTTAGAAAAGCCGGTTGATAATTGTGAGTTACTGCAAAGCGCTTAAGCCCTTTCACCACGAATGCGGCGAGCAAGCTGGATGTCCTTCGGCATGATGGTCACACGCTTGGCATGGATGGCGCAGAGGTTGGTATCCTCGAACAGACCAACCAGATATGCCTCGCTAGCCTCCTGAAGGGCAGCGACTGCGGAGCTCTGGAAGCGAAGGTCAGTCTTGAAGTCCTGAGCAATTTCGCGAACCAGGCGCTGGAAGGGAAGCTTTCGGATCAGAAGCTCGGTAGACTTCTGATAACGACGGATTTCTCGGAGGGCAACTGTGCCTGGCTTGTAGCGGTGAGGCTTCTTCACTCCTCCGGTTGCTGGCGCGCTCTTGCGAGCTGCCTTGGTGGCCAGTTGCTTCCTTGGTGCCTTTCCACCAGTTGATTTACGAGCGGTTTGCTTGGTTCGTGCCATTATTCGAAACGAATGATGAGAGTGAATTGAAGGCTCAACGCAGCCCTTATATACGGAAATTAACCGCCTTTTTGTGGTTGTGCGTTGTGATTGGTCAATAATCCCAGCAGTTTGGTTGGTCAGAAATCCGCTCAATTTGATTGGTTGCCTAAATAATCCTATACCGCATACCATATTATACGTGCAGGCTAAAATGTAATATGGGCGTGAGCGCAAGAAGTTGATGGTACTCCGATGGACTGTCAAGCGCAGGTGTTAATAAAAGGACCAGAGAACAAATGGCTACTGGTTGAAAGCGTCAGCGGGAGGTTGATGCTTCCAGGTTGTAGGTTGAGAGAGAACGAAGATTTTTTTGCAGCTGCGCAGAGGTGCTTGCGCGAGGTACGTTCTCTTCAAAATTGGGGCAGCTTCTGTGTCTAACCCCCTTTCTTTCGTGTAACGATGCCATAAGGATGTTGGGGTGAGCGCCGATATTAAGGGGATATCCAAGATCGTTCACTCTTCACACCGCAAGCGTCTAAAGATTACGGTAGTGTTCGTTGCAGACGAGGCCCAGGGTACACATATCCTGGGTGCTCCGCTATGTAAGACCAGGTGGTGTTCCGAGGAAGAGATAAAGACTTTCTCAAACTTTGTCCTCGATAAGAACGATAGCAAACATGTACTGGAAGCGTACGCCAACCTGCATCCCTTGTCGATACTGGAAAGCCAAGATGAGGGGGACGAGAAAAAGCGGAGGCAGAGTGTGGGCATCGAGAGAGCAATCATAAAGCAGGAGAGACCTTTGGAAGACCAGCTGCTGGAGCAGGCGGGATACAAGAAATACGGTAAAGCATAAAACCATTACATGTACGGCAGCTATGCGCTAGCGGGCTACAAGCGTACTGCTATGTGGCGCGAGGCTTTGAAAAGAAAAAAACGCCATCATTTCTGAGGCAGGCTTGTTATAATGGGTAGTAGCGGTTTGTTTCAGCTGTGTCTTGCTGGGTGGCCTGGTGTCTTGCTGGGTGGCCTGGGCAGCTATTTCAAAGAAATTATGTCATGCCTCATTTAACAGCCACTATCCCCAAGGATACAGTTGACAACTCTCTTGTGTAGTGTTGTTGGTAACTTTACTTTCACTGTGTTGTGTGTTAAGTGGTTATTCAAAGTGAACACAACATGGTGTGCCCTATTTGGGCTACCTGTAGGTTTGCGTGGACATGAGAGATAGTGGGGAGAGGGGATGTGGGAAATGGTGGGGGAGAGGGGATGTGGGAGATAGTGGGGAGGGGGATGTGGGAGATGGTGGGGGAGAGGGATGTGGGAGATGGTGGGGGAGAGGGGATGTGGGAGATAGTGGGGAGAGGGGATGTGGGAGATGGTGCAGGAGAGGGGATGTTGGAGATGGTGCAGGAGAGGGAATGTGGGAGATGCCTTGCTGGTGGGCCTTGCCTCTTATGCTTTTGGTTCTCACAGAGCTCGAGCAGATTTCTGCCGAATTCTGTTCTCGTTGTGGTTCTGGGGAAGCTGTGATGGACAAGACCACCTTCACTGCCCTCATGGTGCAGCTGGGCTATCCTGAGAGGCATTGTGACGACTGCTTCAGGTCAGTGCATAGCACATTCACATACATACACACATACGCACACATACACACATACGCACACATACACACACACACACGCACACATACACACACACACATACACACATACACACACACACATACACACACACACACACACACACACACACATACACACACACATGCACATGCGCGCATGCTCATTATACCTGCACTTTCCCAAATCATGCTTAACACCATTATACACATGCTCACATGTGCGTAATGCATGTGCACACATTTTCCAAAATCTGTTGTATGAGGGATAATTGTGTAATGGTTGGATGTGCACATGCACACACATGCACACACATGCACATTACACAGCACGTGAGGGTTGACCAGACCTCTGGCATTTACACGTTATCATGCGTGTATATGCACATCTCTTAGCATCATTGCCCTCCTCTGTGTGATCATCTGCACACCAAACTAACTAAAAGTGTGTGTTGGAACAAGTGCTTTTTTCGTTTGTTTGATGTGTGACCTTTGTAATAAGTAATTGATGTCTGTGTCTTTTCAAGAGTTCTAAGTGAACTGCTCAACTGTACCTGTTGGTAGCAGAGTGCTTGAGGCTGAGTGAGATGTCTTTCTTTTTAAAACTACATGTAGTACATGAACACAACTGTATCCAGGGATTACATTCCACATACACCACATTGTGAATAATATGATGGCACTATGGCTGTAGAACAAAACACCTTTACATGTACATGTATCCCCATAAGACCTCTCCATTAAAACCTTCACATGGTGAACACATGATGCACTACCTCAGATGATATGATGTTTCTGTGAACATGTAGTAGGATTTTTAAAATTCCAGTTTGTGTGCTGGTTTTAAAAATGTTTTTTGTTGTCCTGGTTACCGCAGGTCCTTTGCAAGTGTCTCCAGGAGCACATTGGGCCTTTCCCTGTGGGGTCTTCAGCTGGGGCTGTGTACCATGGACCCCCTCACACCTCACGGAGATGTCTGTGCACAGTTTAGGTGTCAGTACATATTTGAGTTCTACAATGTGTCGGGGTCTGGCAAACTGAGCTACCCAGAATTGAGGTGTGTGTGTGCATATGGTTATGTGTGGAAGAGAGTTGGTGTGTGTGTGTGTGTGTGTGTGTGTGTGTGTGTGTGTGTGTGTGTGTGTGTGTGTGTGTGCGTGTGTGTGCGTGTGTGTGTTTTTGCAGGTTTGTATGAGTGTGTTTTACCATTTGTGTGTCGTGTGTGCACATACATGTGTGTATGTATGTATGTATATATGTATGTATATATGTATGTATGTATGTATGTATGTATGTATGTATGTATGTATGTATCTGTATGTTACCATGAACAGATAGACTTAGTAAAGGAGGACAAGATGGTAGTGTGTCATGTCCCCTCCCCTCACAGGAGGATGTATTCAGACATTTGTGAGGCAAAGGGTCTGAGTGTGGACCAAGAACACTTAGAGATGGGGGCCCAGGAGAGCTGGAGGTGAGGAGGGTCTGGGGACTGCAGATGATGAGGGGTGGAGTTTTGTAGTGGGGGTGTGGTCATTGATGAGGGCAAGGATGATGTAGGAGGGAGGGGTGATGGAGAGAACAGTCATTAACCCTTGACCATCATACTTTACAAAGGTGGCACTTGGAATATGATTGGTTTCGTAACAGTCCTCTCTCCCATCTACCAGATTGTTCGAGTCCCCTGATGGAATTTCCCTTAATACATTTCTAGTTGTAGTCGGACAGTTGAAATTCCGTGGAACATCCACGCTATTTCGCCTGAAGCATTCCCCTATCCGAAGGGAGCCTCCCCTCCCTGGCCCCCCTGCCACCACCTCCTCATCACCTTCCTACAATGGAGGTCGCCTCCGAAAGCCCCCCAACAGTGGTCTGGGGATCATTAAGGACAATGGGGAAGAGGAGAGGGAGGAACAGATGGACACTGGAAGTGTGGCCAAGCCTGGGGAAGAGGCCAGTACCCTGAAGGAGCCTGGGGAAGAGGCCAGGACCCTGAAGGAGCCTGGGGAAGAGGCCCGGACCCTGAAGAAGACCTCTAGTGTCAGGAGCATCCCCCCACCGCTGCTGTGTGACGAGGGGGACGAGGACTCCCTGGGGGGCAGTTTTGGGTTTGGCAGCAAGGATTACTCCATAGCCACTCACTTTGTGAAGGTGCACAGGAGTGGTGTGGTGGCAGATGTCATGACCCTCTGGGACCTAGCCGGCACTGAGGCTGTGTCGGGGAGTACCTTGGATTCCATCTTGAACCACAACAACAGGCCTGGCTTTGATCGCCTGCCGTCCATCAATGCTTTTGACAAGGTGGGTGGTGAGGATGTGTGCATGTGTGTTTGTGTTACATGTATGTGTGCATGTGTGTGTGTGTGTGTTATGTGTGCATGTGTGTGTTATGTGTGTATGTATGTGTTATGTGTGCATGTGTGTTATGTGTGCATGTGTGTGTTATGTGTGCATGTGTGTTATGTGTGCATGTGTGTGTTATGTGTGCATGTGTGTGTTATGTGTGCATGTGTGTGTTATGTGTGCATGTGTGTGTATGTGTGCATGTGTGTGTTGTGTGCATGTGTGTGTTATGTGTGCATGTGTGTGTTATGTGTGCATGTGTGTGTTATGTGTGCATGTGTGTTATGTGTGCATGTGTGTGTTATGTGTGCATGTGTGTGTTATGTGTGCATGTGTGTGTTATGTGTGCATGTGTGTGTTATGTGTGCATGTGTGGTGTATGGTGTGTGCATAGGTTGCTGCATTTTGTTTGGTTACATTTCCTTACACTGCAATGCATTTATGCATGGATGGTATGCAAAGGTATACAATGGTGCCCTGGGGAGAGGTGGGTGTGTTGGTCCTCTGGTCAGGAGACAAACTTTCCTCTACATTAGGGGGAGGGGGTGGTGGGAGGGACCTTCATGTCACCAGGTCTGTCACCAGGTACAGGTGTAGGACCATCCATTGCTGGAGCAGTTGTTCCTTTCAAGCTAACATTAACATTTCCTCCTTGTATCATTAGAAGTCCAAGTCTAAAGAGATGCTGTCAGGCCTAAGGTACTTTGAGCACACCCTGAAGGATGACGGCAGGGGTTGCTCCAAGGCTGCCTTCTCCTGGGGAGCAGTGGACATGGCCTCTGTGGCTAGGTGCTTCATGGAGCTGTGCTCCAAGGCTATCGACGTGTTTGCCTCGGAGCCACGCCTACTGGAGATGCCCTCACCTGTCTATGTGTTAGGTGTGTGGGGGGATGTGTGTGGTATATGTGTGTGGGGATGTGTGTGGTATATGTGTGGGGGATGTGTGTGGTATATGTGTGTGGGGGGATTGTAGGTGGTATATGTGGGGGGATGTGTGTGGTATATGTGTGTGTGTGTGGTATATGTGTGTGTGGGGGTGTGTAGGTGGTTGTATTGGCAGGTGGGTTGTATTGGTAATGACATGTGTGAGTGTGCATGTGTGAGTGCATGTTTGGGGTGTGTTGTGTGAGTGTGCATGTGTGTATGTGTTGTGTGTTACAAGTGTGAGGGGATGTGGTTGTTATGTGTGTGAACTTCACTTTCACATAATGTATGGTGTGTACAACTGGTGTGTGTGTGTGTGACACCTTTAGGTGATATCCACGGCAACTTTCGTGATCTCTCGTGTTTTGAGAAGGTGTTGTGGAGGATGGGTCCGGTGCTGACTCCAGCCAGGTTCCTGTTCCTAGGGGACTATGTGGACCGAGGGAAACATGGCTTCGAGGTGGTGGCGTATCTGTTTGCACAGAAGCTGCTCACTCCCTCCAAGTTCATGCTCATCAGGGGCAACCACGAGATAAGGGTGGTCCAAGAGTCGTTCACCTACCAGAGGTAGGTCTGGGAACTTGTTTGGGATATCTGGCTTGAGATGGTTGGTCTGGGAACTAGCTTATTGTGGTAGGTCTGGGCACTTGCTTTGAATGGTTTTGGTTTTGTCAAAAGCCCTTCTTTGATGATATCAGAGTGATGTAGTTACATGTGGCTGAGGTGTGCAGTGCTCAGGATACTGAGGTGTGCAGTGCTCAGGATACTGCTCAGGATACTGAGATGTGCAATGCTCAGGATACCCCCTTGTTCCATTGCCCTCTATCAATTCAACTGCAGGAATACGTTACATAATAAGGAATTCATCTTCTGTATGTAACTGTAGATAAAGTTAGATCACCTCTTGTGATGATTTGTATGATGTTCATCTGGTGAGCGCTGCATCATATGTGTGTGTGTTTGTGTGTGTGTGTGTGTATGTGGTATGTGTGTGTGTGTGTGTGTGCGTGTGTGTGTGCTTTGCAGGGAGTGTATCGAGAAGTTTGGGGAGCAGCTAGGTGTGGAGGTGTGGGAGGCAACCAACAAGGTGTTTGATGTCTTGCCATTGGCCGCTGTCATTGACAAGAAGGCAAGTGATCTGAGGGATGGGGAAGAGGGAGGGAGGGATGTGGGAGGGGAAAGGAATGCAGCTGGTGTATGCAGTTAATTGATTGTGGGTGCGATTAATTGTGTATGGGTATTTATAGTATGATGTCATTGTTTCCTGGTGCAGATATTCTGTGTCCATGGGGGAATCCCCCACCCTGACCTCTGTGGGGGGCTGATATCGTCCATCAATGACATCCCCACAAACCTCCCTGCTCCAATGGACAGCAACCTGCTGGCCTGGGAGATCATGTGGAACGACCCAATAAGGTTAGTGCTTATAGTACACAGCACCTTCACCGTGTGCACACACACATGCACACAAATACATATACATACACATACATATACATATACATATACATACACATACATGTACATGCGCACACATATACATTTACATGTAATGGTCACATGTACACACCTCCACATGTAATGGTCACATGTACACCTCCATATGTAATGGTCAATGTACACCTCCAAATGTAATGATCACATCTACACCTCCAAATGTAATGGTCACATATACACCTCCAAATGTAATGGTCACATGTACACCTCCATATGTAGTGGTCACATGTACACCTCCAAATGTAATGGTCACATGTACACCTCCATATGTAACGGTCACATGTACACCTCCACATGTAATGGTCACATGTCTCCACACGCATCTCTTCTCACAGGCAGGATGATATTGATGAATCCATTGAAGAACAGCTAGCTACCAATGACGGATTCATTGACAATTTTGTCCGTGGAACAGCCCACATGTTCAGGTGAGGGTATGGTAAGGGAGGGTGTGTGGTCAGGGAGGGGGAGTGTGCAGTGCTTATGATAACGGCCGGACATCGGACATTTTCCGATCGATTATGACATTTGACCGATCAATTGGGCGCATGCGCGGACATGATGTCCGGCACGCGTGGGGCTGGTACCGATAGTAGCGTTGACGGTCGTTTTTTGAAAATCGCTATTGCCCTCGCTGGAAATACCGCTTAGCCTACAAAGGGGGCGGTAGTGTGCTTAATTGTTTTATTTATTCATTTGTGGTTTTGCAACCACATGTTCAATGTCACAAGCACATAAAAGGTGGAACACTACTTCAGTCTCATACTTTGACATTAATAATACAGGTAGTTTCCGTGTTATTTGTAGTGGAGGGGTATATCAATTCTGGTTGAATTCAATCCTGTATTTGAATTATCATACATGAACAATTAAAAACATGTCCGACCAAAACTATGAACTGTCCGACCAATATTGCCATGACCTAACACAATGTCAGGTCAAAAGTCAAACCTTATCATAAGCACTGAGTGTGGTCAGGTGAGGGTGTATTTGGATGAATGAGGGAAGGGAACATTTGAAAAGGATTGGCACACCTGTTCAGACAAAACGATTAACTCCACCTGTCTTACATGTGCCCCTCCCTCCTCACCTATGTTAGTGTGCCCCTCACCTATGTTAGTGTGCCCCTCCCTCCTCACCTATGTTAGTGTGCCCCTCCCTCCTCACCTATGTTAGTGCTGAAGCCTTGGATCTGTTTCTAAAGAAGAACGACTTGTCTCATGTGATCAGAGCTCATGAGATGAAGGCAGCTGGCTTCCAGGTAAGATTGCCATTCACGACACATTCCCAGACCACACCCTCAGGAGCACTGCAGGAATCTTCCATTGGCGTAATTGTGGTGGGTGGACCCATGCATACGGGGGGGGGGGGCATTAAAAATGTTGTTGTGGATTGCTATTACATGTACTGGTGCAGTTTTAAGGCCGGCATATGCGGGGCAACTTATCACATGCAACTCAAATGAATATGGACGAATGTTCCGCAAACCATCAGTAAACTATGGACCTTTTACCCATATTCATTTGAGTTGCATGTGACAAGTCGCCCCGTGTATGCCGGCCTTTATAACTTATATATGCATTATGTGGGAGAAGCATTGCCCTTTTAGCTTACTGCTTTCTCTAGTACATACATCTGATAGGACCAGATAATACATGTCCTCTGTTAGGACCAGATAATACATGTCCTCTGTTAGGACCAGATAATACATGTCTTCTGTTAGGACCAGGTAATACATGCCTTCTGTTAGGACCAGATAATACATGTCTTCTGTTAGGACCAGATAATACATGCCTTCTGTTAGGACCTGATAATACATGTCCTCTGTTAGGACCAGATAATACATGTCTTCTGTTAGGACCAGATAATACATGTCCTCTGTTAGGACCAGATAATACATGCCTTCTGTTAGGACCAGATAATACATGTCCTCTGTTAGGACCAGATAATACATGTCTTCTGTTAGGACCAGATAATACATGTCTTCTGTTAGGACCAGATAATACATGTCTTCTGTTAGGACCAGATAATACATGTCCTCTGTTAGGACCAGATAATACATGTCTTCTGTTAGGACCAGATAATACATGTCCTCTGTTAGGACCAGATAATACATGTCTTCTGTTAGGACCAGATAATACATGTCCTCTGTTAGGACCAGATAATACATGCCTTCTGTTAGGACCAGATAATACATGCCTTCTGTTAGGACCAGATAATACATGCCTTCTGTTAGGACCAGATAATACATGTCTTCTGTTAGGACCAGATAATACATGTCTTCTGATAGGACCAGATAATACATGTCTTCTGATAGGACCAGATAATACATGTCTTCTGTTAGGACCAGATAATACATGCCTTCTGTTAGGACCAGATAATACATGTCCTCTGTTAGGACCAGATAATACATGTCCTCTGTTAGGACCAGATAATACATGTCTTCTGATAGGACCAGATAATACATGTCTTCTGTTAGGACCAGATAATACATGCCTTCTGTTAGGACCAGATAATACATGTCCTCTGTTAGGACCAGATAATACATGTCTTCTGTTAGGACCAGATAATACATGCCTTCTGTTAGGACCAGATAATACATGTCCTCTGTTAGGACCAGATAATACATGTCCTCTGTTAGGACCAGATAATACATGTCTTCTGATAGGACCAGATAATACATGTCTTCTGTTAGGACCAGATAATACATGCCTTCTGTTAGGACCAGATAATACATGTCCTCTGTTTGGACCAGATAATACATGTCTTCTGTTAGAACCAGATAATACATGCCTTCTGTTAGGACCAGATAATACATGTCTTCTTCCTCAGATCCAGCAACATGGCCGCCTCCTAACAGTGTTCTCATCGTCCCTCTACTGTGGTGCCAGCAATGAGGCAGCTTGTGTACTGGTGGACAGTCTGAAGATACGAACTATTCGCCTGGACACCACCTGAGCTTCCCTCTGCATCCCTCTGCATCCCTCTGTGGTTGTCATTGTCCTTTCTGTGTGCCTTTGTGCTGTATCTGTGCTGTGCATGTAAAATTGTGTTGTTGCAATTGTGTACATGTAATTTTCAGTGGTGCAGCAGCTTAAGATCTGTGTAATAACTGGGCGTAGGTGCGCAATTTTATATGTACGTCACTGACATGTAAACATTGGGCGTGGTGGCTTTTAGTTTTTTGTTAAATTGACGGCTTATATTATGACGGACGTAAGTTAACTGCCTGCATACATTTGTCAAGTGCCTAGTACTAGTACCATTTTGTGAATCATATCACTCATCATCACGTAGACTACGGCATGATAACTTTCACGTACATGTACGTGAAATGTATATGAATCAAACGATAGGATCAATTCTATTGACGATTAAATAGTAGAGATGGTAGAAAAAACTTCGACTCACTCTGGACATGAGGTAGTAAGTTTCGTTAGGATTACGAGCTCCTCCCCATGTAAAACTGCCACTAATTCAGCATGTGTGTGTGTGTGTGTGTGCATGTGGTGTGTGTGTGTGTGTGTGTGTGTGTGTGTGTGTGTGTGTGTGTGTGTGTGTGTGTACATGTGTGTGTAACATATGAAGCGGATGCAATGAAACCATAGATGAAAATTTTTTCATGTGTGTCATACATGTATGCGAGCAGGTACCGGTTTAAACTGGACGGTGAAGAAAACTGCCCTGTTTCTCACTTTTTATATAATAGCCGATGGAGACAATTGCAAGTCTCATGTAGAGCTAAAATTCATTGCTTGGTTGCAAGTTTGGGGCATGGGTTGCCGCGTAATCATTTTTTTGTTTTGTATCTATTTTAACACCCTCCAAAGCGAATCAATGAGACAAAGCAAGACAAACTCTAACTAGCAGTTAACGATTCTAAAGTACAATAATTAAATTTGGAGATGGGAGTGATGTACATGTATAGGGGGGCCTATATGAATATGTAACAATGCCAGGTTAGCCATTCGCTTTAATCGTATGCATTACACTTTCATAATTGATCTTTTGGATTTTTTTTTTTTAACTGCTGTAGAAATATTACAACCAGCTGATTACAACCGTGAGAAAAAATTCGAAAGAATAGATGACTCAGTAACCTACATAGACCCACTAACATCCAACTGCTCCTCACTTCCACCTTCACAAAGGAGCCCTGTGTTGGATTGATGTCAGATTGCCGATTGGTATCCAGCAGTTACTCTTTATTTTTATTTTTATTTTTTTGCTGGCAGGAACTATTGTACAATAGTGCAGGTTTCTGCAGCTTCAGTTAGGTTTGCTTGTCTCTTTGGTGAGCCTGCGACCAATGGACGGACCGGTAATAGCGTGCTCCAATAATACTGCATGATAGTCACTGCTTGGTTTGAACCTGAAGTGACCTGGCTCCTAACTAGTTACACATGCACATGTATCACCACTCACTGTACATGTAGACAAGACAATTCAAATAGGGAGATATATGCATGCGTATATATAGTCACTAATAATAATACCTCAAATAACCACAAAGGCTTTGTATACATTGGGACGAGGCAATGCAATCAAAAAGAGCATGGCTTGCTGATAGCGTGAAAATCATGTACTGACAGTGTAGTTAAATCAATGTAATTTGTTTCACACTGGACAGAACAAACTCGACTATGTACGGCAATTTACCAATTGTGATCTAATATTAGAGTATTACTCTTAATATCTATGATTTAATGTAGTTATTTCATTGGATTGAACCTAGTTGGTGGGAAGGGAGGGGGGGGGGGGGTGCAAAAGAACCCATCTTGTTCTGTGTCTGCACCAGAGGGAGGGATAACAGGATTCACAGCCGAAGCCATTGGGTTATTCCATTATTTAACCATACACCCCTGTGGATGACCATAATTGCCTCCCCCGGAACAGACTTGTAAATGGCCCCTGGACACCACCCCCCCCCCCCCCACCCCTGGACACCATATTTTTTTCATCCATGGGGGTATAGTATATGGTTTAATGTTGGAATAGCCCAATACATTGAAATGATCAAATCAGTACTCTTGATTAGTTTATAACACATGTACAAAGGGCTGAAACCAAATGTATTTATTAACACCAGTGCAGGATCTCTTTGTACAGTTTCTAACCTTACCATGGAACGTAAAAGGGATTACAAGATTGCTTTCGATATAGCGAATGTATGCTTACAACACAAATCATTGCTTAGAATGAAATCAATGGAAAATAAGTACACGAAGCTTGCATGTACATTATAGTTTCAGATCTTAGAGATGATCAAAGATCGTTCTGGAGCAATGCAAAGCTTTCTAGCCTTTAGAGCCATGTAACAGTACGTCATACATTAGTTATGTGACATAAGTCTCAAAACCTATTTATAGTCATGTGATCACATAACAATAAACCTCTATATTTGTGTGAATAAATATTGATAAATGAATTCAGTTCACAAGACAGAATACAATGATTGGTGGTTAATGAGCAGGACTTGTCGGGATGGCTAAAGAATAAAAAACAATAAATGTGTTAGCACAAGTAACCAAGGCATTAGCACAATACCAAGTAACCAAGGCAGCACAATTAGCAGAATCCCATATAGACACTAAGATTTGCCCCATTTGGGAAATGCCCACACTGCATGTACACACACACATGCACACCACAAATGCACAACTACACAGCACTCATATACATACGCCTTCACATTTATACACACATATAAACTTTACTTGCTTACCTACTGCACTGTTTCATCGGTAAACAGGACCTTGACAAGGGTATCCACCAGCATTCACCTCTTGAATTGGCGTTCTTTCATGGTGAATACTGGCAGGCCTATTGAGGGTAGAACAACATATTGTATTATAATTCTTGTCTTGACATGCACCACCACATGCACATATGTACTTGGCTACATTCTCCAAAAACACCGCCTGGCTTGGATGCCCTCCATAGACAGTCTCTTGGATAGGCTTGGGGGTCCTGTGGAGGAGAAGAACAAATTGATTGTTGGGCAGTGTGTAATGAACACTTGTGTGACCAATTGAAGATCATCTTTCAGACACAGGTGCATTGCATGGGATTGCTTAGAAATAGATTAACCAGCCTTCCCAAATGTGCCATATGGTCCAAAAATTGTATGTGCATACACACACACACACACACACACACACACACACACACACACACACACACACACACACACACACACACACACACACACACACACACACACACACACACACACACACACAAACACACACACACAAACACACACACAAACACACACACACATACACACACACATACACACACACACACACACACACGCACACATACACACACACATACACATACACACATACACACACACACACACCTGGCAATTGCTGTCACTCCACAAAAGGTTAGTTCAGCCTGCCCATTTATCCCTGTCTCCTCTTGCACCCTACAGAGGAATAAATCATGTGGGCTCTGTTAGTTACGTTAGCACACACTATAACACACATCACAACAAGCTATTGCTAAGCAGTCCTGAACATCTTCAGTATTCTAAAGGCTGATAGTGCTGAATGCACATGCTCAATACACACATCAACATGTGCATGCATACACACATACACACATATATTCATGTACCTCCCCACCAATACGTGTACAATGTACTATTCTTTCCAAGGTAGTGGTATGTACCTCAGTTGTTAGCTCATGCTGTGGAGCATATTCTTACGTGCTGAAAATCAGACTGCCTAGTTATGGAGCTATCAAGTAAGGTGTTTATGATGTTCATCTTCAACATACAGCTTCCAGAGAATTAGCTTTCTTCCACCCCATTCTTTCATCTCCTTTCTCTACCTTCCCCTCCTCTACCTCCCTCCTAGAACCTATCTTATCCCTCCTACCTCCCTCCTATCCCTCCTGTGCCCTCATTTTGAATGTAACTTTAGCCCACTGTAAAAATGCCGCATGCCTCTCTGCAAACAACCACAGTTTTTCTAACCCGTACCTCAAAGCGATGTTAAAAACGCACGCCTATTTGTAAACAGCATGTAAGCGGCTGACACACCCTAAAGCTATCTTGTACCGTACAGCCAATTTGCCGCATTACAAAATCAGAACTACAACAGCTAGACCCCTTTGCTAACCTTGCACATGTAGCCATGCCTTCCACTTTTACCCTTAGAACGCACGTGATGAGTTTATAAAATCTCCTTGCCGGAAATATATTTAGCGATTAATTTGGCGTTGGCTGCCAACAATTATCACCACATTATTTGCTATTCATCAGGCAAAGGAAACCATACGAGCATATCAAAATGGTAAACATATGGAGTGTTTACGTCTAGTGCCTTCACAAAATCATAACGGCAATTCATTCAACACCCACCTATAATAGGGCCCCATTGCTACATACATCAAGTCTGGCACTGTCAGTGATGTCAATTTTTGTATACATATAATAATGATCATAATAATTTTTTTTTGGGGGGGGGGGGGGGGGGGGGGGGGGCGGGAGGGAGAGAAACATTGGCCTTACAAGCCCATACAGTGCAAGACATGCAGACAACTAAAGGACGTTACAGTTATGTGTGAATGTAGTCATGATTTTGTACATAAACATGTACCTCTCAATGAAACCTCCCATGTGACATCATCATTGCTATCAAGAGTTGGTACAATCAGTCAGTCCTACAAGAGAAAACAATTTTCATCACACAGCTGGTTATGTAACTATATAACTGGTAGCTGAAATGGTGCAACAATGTTTTACCCACTCCTCCCCATCTCCCAAATAATAAAAGATGTACAAAACTTGTATGCATTTGTCAAGACAGTCACAAAAGGCTTTTAGTTGCGGCAGTAGAATTGCCTTATGGCAGTTGGTAAGGAAGCACACAACAAACTCTCTGTCTAGTTGGGCATAGTTTCTGCACAAAGTCACTGCAGAGGTATATGGAAGGCTTAACTAAAATAATAATAATATCACAGCCATACTCGCCCAGCTGATTGGGTTATTGAGGACAGGCCACCTTTGATGTGATCCCATTGTCTCCATTCTTCCTGAGGCAAGCATGTCAGTGGGGGGCAGCAGCACTTGAGACAGAGGTGCAAAAACACAGAGCCAATGACCCCAAGTGCTCTGAGCCAGCTGGGGTGGGTTTGTGTCCCATGCGCCATGGAGACATATGGTAACTAGGACAAAGAAGCTCACACCACCTTCTCCCACCTTGCATCCTGCATTGCCACCCCTTCTTCCTGCCACAAGAGTCAAGTCTTAGAGCTCTGAAATATATGGCAGGCTAAACTTCACCCTCATCCGAGCCATTGCCAGGGCCATTCTGGGTAGATATTTACCCACCAAAGACAAATTAGTATTATAGGTGTGTCAGGGACATAGCACTTATTATAGGGGTGGTCCGGCGAATTTAATTATTTCATAACACAATTAAAAAGCAAAATCACATTAAAATAGAGAAAACAACACTGCCCAATGTTGTGGATGTATCCTTACGGTCAAGCTTTATAAACAACATCACGGGCACTCACAAAATAATAGTTACTTATCTAGTAACTCCACCTTTTTAGATCGTTCAGTTATACAATTGATCAGCGATTTACTTGCACTTCTCTCGCAACGACCTGGTTGTTATATAGTAAAATGAACAGACGCACATAAATAAAAAAATCAAGTGCAGGGGGAAAGTGGTCCGGCGAAAGCCGGACTTGCCGGACCTATTCCTACGTCCCTGTGTGTTTATGTGAGCATTACTGCATATTTCAGGTGTGATATTGATGTCTTGTTTGTTATACATGACTGTGGTGATGAGGCAAAATGCTAGGGCAATTCTGCTGAGCTGTCTCCATATTTTCCTTCATGAATGTTAAGCTTGCACGTGTTGTTATGTACTGTATTCTAATTATCGAGATTATTATTATTACACAACAGAACTGCTATACATGCAGCAGTTACAGCAAGATCCAATCCATAAACATGACAAGCTAGGTACACCAACATGTAATAGACACGTGAATAACACGCATGGTACGTTCACCCCTACGCATGCGGGGAGACCACTTCCGGCGAAAACAGACCCCACAAAACCGCATATAGTGCACCGGTGAAAATAAGTTTCCAAACCCGTAGACATGCATGCCCTACAAACCGCACGGGCAATGAGCAAGCGCTGCATCTGTTAAAATAAATTGCATACCTGAACAATCTAGAACTATTAGATGCAGTATGTTACTCAACAATTCTGTGCCTATATACAGTCCTATATGTATCTATACATAAGTTAATTACTTGCCGATTCTCGCAACTGAGTTACATGGAGAACGGAAAAGGTTCTGTACTAGCTAGGAGGCATAAGCCAAGGTATGTAAATCTGTACATCCATGCACTAATTAATTACTGACATGGTAAGACCGCACGCCGTCACTTACCGTTCCTATTTGGCGCACTCATCCCTGCTCATGACCTTCTGCTGACTCAAAGAAGGGGTGCGACTGAGCGCATGCCAGTAGTTTGAAATATTCATTCCTTCTTGAGTGAAGTAGTATCAACAGTAGCTGCTTATACGGATACCGGAATGAATTTATTTAATAGTCATGTGCGTACTAAATTTAATAAAACCTTCGACATATCGTTCCATTATCATGTAATGATCAGTCGCTTGTGATCGAGTGATTTGTCGCAACAGAAATTAGAAAGCCTTTCTGAAAGTCGCCAGAAAGATCAAAGAACACTAGTAGATACGGAAGTCATGGAGCCTCATGGTTTCACATACATTTAGTTGTTAAAATATTACAGCTTTGCAATATGAAGTCAATAAGCTGAATTTTCGACGATAAAAACTAACAGACACCAATGGGAACCTCCAGAAAAACGAAAAACCTGAGTTCAAGAAAAGGGCGAAACCTTGTCACTCATATAACGTGACGTCACTACTTGGGTAGCCGCTGCGTTGCGAATCCAGTAAACTCCTTGGTATATTCATGTAATATGTGCACCTCAAGCATTACCAATGCGAACATTCGCCCACATTCGGACTACTGGAGCTCTTCCTTTTCTTTTTTTTGGACAAAAGTGGTCGGGCTAAAGCCCTACCGGTCCGACCATTTGCGCCGGGCCTTAGGCAGCTGAAGAGTTGGGCTACCCAAGTACGAAGCAAGAACAGCTAGATGTAGCAATAGCGTTTGTTGAGGGCAGAGATGTTTTTGCCATTCTATTAGGAAGGCTTTCCACACTACAACAACGTCTTTGGCTTTCGAGCGTCTGATTTAACATCGATACCACATCCGAAGCATGCAATACATAACTATATAGTTCTATGGCTTGTGGGCCGCCACTGCCGTAATACAAGTACATGCAGTAAAGCACATTACTACCACGTAACCTAACACTAAAATTAATGTGCATATATAACATAATGATATTCACAACAATATTACATAACAGTTCTGCACAAATCTTGATACATGTATAGGCTTGTCACCCTACCACCTGCAGTGGTGGGGGGGGGGGGGGGGGGGGGGGGGGAACCAAAAAGGGGTGTGGTATTTTATAATGTTATCGTGGATTGCTATTACATGTACTGGTGCAGCGTTCTTCTATATTAACATTGCAGTATGTGGGGGAAAGTGTTGCCCCTTATCGTGTACTGCTTTCCTTAATACACACAATATCATGTCTTTTGTTAGGACCAGATAATCATGTCTTCTTCCTCAGATCCAGCAACATGGCCGCCTCCTAACAGTGTTCTCATCGTCCCTCTACTGTGGTGCCAGCAATGAGGCAGCTTGTGTACTGGTGGACAGTCTGAAGATACAGACTATTCGCCGGGACACCACTTGAGCTACCCTCTGCACCCCTCTGCATCCCTCTGTGGTTGTCATCGTCCTTTCTGTGTGCCTTTGTACTGTGTCTGTGCATTCCAATTACATCTAAAATGTGTTGTAACAGCTTACTACTATAAGAATTTTTCCGGGAGTAGGTGTGTGTTAGCTAGGTTTTATTTATGCCTACTGCTTAAGTGTTGTGTATGCATTATGTGTGTTGGGTTGTGTACAGTTACAAAACGCTCATATTATAATAATAAATGGAATAAAGCCGAGAACAAGATAAAAATTAATATTTGTAAGTTTTTGGTTAGGGTTAGGGTGGTGTACGAGGGGTTTGGCAGCCTCAGACTCAAGCACTCTTTGACATACATGTTATAGACACAGATGCACCATCTCATGTTAACAGAAGTGTAGTGGCAATTCTAGCATCAGCAGAAGCAGAAAAGAAGAAAAAATACAACAATGCTGCTAATGCTAGACGAGCCTCATTTACACCATTTGTGGTTTCCGTTGATGGTGCTTTGGAACTTGAAGCAACCTATTATCTTAAGCATCTTTCTGAACACATTTGCCTTAAATGGGGAAAGTCGTATGGAGAAGTGATGGGATGGCTGAGGGCTAGTTTAACATTCGCCATCATCAGAGCCACAAATGTATGTCTTCGAGGTTCCCGTGTAAAATGGAGGAGTGCACTGGACATGGTTGATGGCATAGGACTTCCCAGCGTACAAGAATAAGTTTGTGTGTTTATATGTGTGCTCTGTTCTCTCATGTTAAAATGTATCACCTACCTATTTTTGTTTATTTTTGTTTTTGCCTTATGTAATGTATTCCCTATTTGTTTGTTATATTATTATCCTCTGCTCAAAAATAAAATAAATAAATAAAAATATTTGTAAGTTAGCTAGGTTTTATTTATGCCTACTGCTTATTAAGTGTTGCGTGTTAATTGTGTATGATGTGGATGTGGTATGTGTGATGTGGTATGTATACTGTGGTGGAGCAACTGGCTCTTGGACCAACTGGTAGTACTATTACTTGGATTAACCATTTGGCTCTGTGTACCAGTAAACTCGGTGGCTAGGTGGTGTGAGGAACTGGTCTGTTGACATGGCGTCTAAGCATGTTGTGTTGATATGGCATGCAAATACACGCAGATGCTGGCACTAAAGTGATAATGCACTGCCATTGCGTAATCCTATGGAATGAATTTAGACTCGTTCCCAACCTGATATGCATTAGTCTGGTGAACTCTGTACTCATTTCTGTCCTGCGATTACATAACATTATTATCCCAACGTATGTCATGTCTGGAGGAATGCAGTGACGCATGATATTATGAATGTATGTAGCATCAGCACAAATGCAATTAGTTAATAACTGACAGAGGAGAAAGGACTAGAAGTTCCCGAACATGGAAGCTTGAATAAGGTAACAATAGCCAGATCGAGAATTGGTGAAGTAGAGCATGGCTCATTTTCATCATCACTATATCTATGTCTTTTGTCACTGTTGCTAAACCTCGTGATATTTTTTTTAAAAGCTATAATAATTATGGATATTTATACTCACTCACCATCTCAAACTTAAATCAATTTTGATTGGTTGTCAGTCATACATACAAAATCATAGCACATTTTGATTGGATGCATATGGCTAGAGTCAGTTGGCAGAGCGGAGTCAACACCCTTTATAAATGATTTCACTCTACAGATAAATATGAAATGCTTATCTGCATTACATGTATAATACACACATGCACCCACTACATACTAATACATATACATGTACACACATCCATAATTCATGCACCCTACTGACTTACTATTCAGCCCTTGTTGTACAAATACAGCCTTGGAAGGCTCTCCACCCTTACAAGTCTCCTGTACTGGAGTACTATAGAAAGATAGAAAGAGTATACAATATAAGCTTGATTAATCACACACACACACACACACACACACACACACACACACACACACACACACACACACACACACACACACACACACACACACACACACACACACACACACACACACACACACACACACACACACACACACACACACACACACACACACACACACACACACACACACACACACACACACACACACACACACACACACACACGCACATGTACATGACAATTTCACAATATCCAGTGACCAGCAGGGATGATTGTGATGGCCCATTTGCCATCATCTCTTGCAGACAGGCTGTTATTCTACATGTACAGAAGAATACATGTATGTCACATAATTATATGATTTCATAAACCATGAGACTAATTAACACAGAGCCACGTGAATTTATCCACCAGTAGCCAAATTCACATGACCATGTCTCATGGCTGATGAATGTCACAACTTGGCATGACTCCAGACCAGGGTCCCCAGACTACTTTGTGCAAGCATAACCTTTAATACAGTTAACTAATATAATATAATAAATTCAATGTATTCAAAACTTGAGAAAGCAGATTATGACACTTTTAATAATAATGGACTAAACAGAAAAAAAAAATTAATGTCTACAGTTAATTTGTAATCAATGCAATGGTGCTTGAGTAATTGGACAGGCTTAAGATTGAATATTACTTAACTGTTCAGTGTATTGGTGTTTCCCTAACAACTGCAATGTGTATTAATCTAGTCAATCCTGAGTCTAAGATCAGCCAAAGGTACATTGCTAAGAAACAGCCTCCCCAGATATGCCATATGCTATGGTTCAAAAATTCCCACCCAAAAATGCTGCAAAGAGAAGATAATGCATCGACATGTCAACTGTTGAAGTGTCTATCAATGCATGTGCACACACATATATACATCACACACACAATACATACACACACCTGACCACTGCTATCACTCTATTAAACATCAGTCAGGCTGGCCATTATCACATCTGCTCTGCCTGTTAGGTTAGCACACTGTAACAAGCAATTAAAATTTGTACACAAACAACACACATCACCACAAGCTATTGCTGAGCAGTCCTGAACATCTTCAGTATTCTAAAGGCCGGTAGTACTGAATGCTTATTCACATGCTCAACACACACACCACCCACGCACACACACACACACACACACACACACACACACACACACACACACACACACACACATGTATGAACACGCACACATATAAACACGCACACATCCACATGTGCATCCACACATACACATACTCATGTCATAAAACACCATGTGTAAAATGTACTATTCATTTCAAGGTAGTGGTATGTATCCCAGCTGATCCCAGTTGTCAGCTCATGCTTTGAGCATTTAAAATCAGACTGCTTGCTATGGAGCTATCATGCAAGTTGTTTATGATGTTCATCTTCAACATACAGCTTCCAGACAAATAGAACTTTTCCATTCTCCTACCACCTCCCCTGCCTCTTCCACCCCTACCTTTCCCTCCTCCTACCTCCCTCCATATCTCTCCTGTGCCCTTATTTTAAATGTAACTCCAGTCCGCTGTACCAAACACCACATGTCTCTCTGTCTTTGGACACAAACAACCACATAGTTTTTTTAACCTGTACCTCAAAACACACACCCATTTGTAAACAGCATGTAAATAGCCTTGCCTACACACCCTAAAGCTATCGTGTATCGTATAGCCATTTGCATTACAAAATCTGAGCAACAAACAGCTAGACCTCACCGTGGGGTTTCGGCCATGCCTCCTAACCACGTGATTATTTTTCCTTGCCGGAAATTTAATTTAACGTAGTTACACGTGCTGCCAATTTCCACCACAATATTTACTATTCATCGGGCAAGGGAAACCTCATACGAGTAATATCAAAATAGTAAACACATGTCATGTTTATAATTAATGCCTTCACAAAATCATGTGTTTCCTTTTCTACCACCCAGAATAGAGCCCTATTGCTATATGCGTCAAGTCTGGCACTGTCAGTGATGTCAATTTTCTGTATATGTATACATAGATTATTAATTATTTATTTTGGGGGGGGGGGGGGGGGGGGTGGGAGTGGAGCGGGAGAAACAGGCTTGCATGCTCACACAGTGCAAGACATGCAGACAAGAGATTTCACTAGAGGACATTACCACTGTGTGTAAATGTAGTCATGATTTTGCACATCAGTAAATGTGTACCTCTGAATTAACCCTCTCATGTGACATCATCATCATTGACATCAAGAGTTGGTACAATCAATCCTGCAAGAGAAAAAAAAACATCACACAGCTGGTTATTTAACTATATAACTGGTAGGTGAAATGGTGCAACAAATTTTTACCAACTCCTCCCCATCTCCATCTCCCAAATAATATAAAACTTCTATGCATTTGTCCAAACAGACACAAAAGGCTTTAGTTGCGGTGGTAGAATTACCTTATGGTAGTTGGTAAGGAAGCACACAACAAACTCTGTCTGGTTGGCCATAGTTTCTGCAGCGACTGTAGAAGTGTCCATAACTTTGAGACATCTGGGTAATATCTCTGCTTACACGACCAATTCTTATGCTACCTGAATCAGATCTGCTACCCAAAGGTGTGATTCAGCTGTGAAGCCGACTTAATTTATAGACCCTGGTCTGGATACTACTGGATTCCATTGGAAATTAAGTCGACTTCACGGCTGAATCACCACCTTTGGGTAGTGGATCTGATTCAGGTATTGTAAGAATTGGTCATGTATCTCACATTGAGTATGGATAATTTAGCTCACAGTTAATTAAAAAATGTGTGCATTTACATAAATGATAATAATATCACAGCCATACTCATGCACCCAGCTGACATTGGATTACTGAGGACAGAGGAAGGGGTCATTGGCTCTGCGTTTTCGCACCTCTGCCTCTAGTACTGCTGCCCCCACTTACATGCTTGCCTCAGGGAGAATGGAGACAGACAAAGGGGATGTAACAGTCACATCAAAGGCCGCATGGGTCAAAGAAGCTTACACCACCTTCTGCCACCTCACATCCTACATTGCCACCCCTTCTTCCTGCCACAAGAGTCAAGTCTTGGCTGAAATATATATGGCAGGCTGAGCTTCACCCTTGTCCGAGCCATTGCCAGGGCCATTCTGGGTAGATGTTTACCCACCAAAGACTATTTAGTATTATAGGTGTGTTTATGTGAGCATTACTGCATATTTCAGGTGTGATATTGATACCTTGTTTGTTATACATGACTGTGGTGATGAGGCAAAATGCTAGGGCAATTCTGCTGAGCTGTCCCCATATTTTCCCGGCTTCATGAATGTTAAGCTTGCACGTGTTGTTATGTACTGTATTATAATAATTTTTATTATTTAATCATTATTGAGGTTATACAGCAAACTAAATCTCACCTTGACCAGGTCCATCGTGAGAGAAATTATGGTCCGCACTCTTGTAGCTTAAACTACTTTAACTGTACATGTAGGTGTATAATTCGTGTATTAGCTATTTCAGTGTATTTAAATGATATCATTATTGAGATGATTATTATTACACAGCAAGATACATAACATCCAATCCATAAACGAAATGCAAACATGACAAACTGGGTACACCAACATGGATAAACACATGAATAACAAGCATGGTACCGTTGGTACGTTCACCCCTACGCACGCGGGCCAGCATAAAAATAAGTTACGTGAGACCACTTCCGGCGAAAACAGACCCCACAGACCCCACAGACCATATATAGTCTAGATTTTGCCTGGTGGCACTGCATCGGTTAAAATAAGTTTCCAAAACGGTAGACACAAAAGTGTCAACAGTTGCAGCCCTACAAACCACACGGTACTGATGTTGTAGGTTATTGTGGTAATGTGCAAGCACTGCATCTGTTAAAATAAATTGCATACCTGGACAGTCTAGAACTATTAGATGCAGTATGTTACTATAAAGGACCAACAATTATGTAGCCCATGTATAATTATAATGTATCTATACATGGGTTAATTACTTGCCGATTCTCTCTAAACTATCTATGGTTACATAGAGGACGGAAAAGGTTCTGTACTAGCTAGGAGGCATTAGCCAAGGTATATAAATCTGTACATCCGTGCACTAATTAATTACTGACTGACATGGTAAGACCGCACGCCGTCACTTACCGTTTCTATTTGGCGCACTCATCCCTGGTGATGGCCTTCTGCTGACTCAAAGAAGGGGTGCGACTGATCATGAGAGCATGCCAGTAGTTTGAAATATTCATTCCTTCTTGAGTGAAGCAGTATCAACAGTACTTGCTTATATGGTATACCGGAATGATCGATCAATGAATTAATTTAACATATCGCATGAGTGCGTACTAAATTTAATAACACCCTCGACATCGTTCCATTACATGTATATAATCATGCCATGGCTGTGAGTAAAAGCACTCTATGTACCTATTCCACTAAGAAACACAGGAGGCAGGCAACACGTTGGATTAGAGCACTTCGCCTTGTAGAGTAACAACATCCGGCCTTACTAATTTAAACCAGGGGATATAATCTAGACATATAGATCTACCCTGTTGGTTCATAATTCGCTCGGAGTGAAAAGCTCCTTGGAAAGTACTCTGTATCATGCAGAGATATTAGAATTGGAATTTACCTCATTTCCAGGCCATTTGATAAAGAAGTTCGTGATCAATTGTAATGCAGCATGTCATTGAAATCAATTTGATATTCTACATGAATTGAACGTAGAGGATAGAAGCGTATTTCCTACAGTACACCTTACATGAAATGTGCCAATTGCTACTTCTACCTACTCGTGGGATCAACGATTCAATCGTGGGAATTATGCGCCTATCATTGTTACGTGAGACCCCCTCCTCCTGAGGCAAAGTCGGGATTAGGTGGGGATTTGATGCTACATATTTGACATAGTCGTTTGACCTTTTATTAAAACACGTAGCGAAAACATTTGACCGATTATTATCCCCCAACCAGGGACGGTTTGCTTTAATAAAGGCCCCAATTTGATAGGCGCAGCGTACGCGTTTCAGGCATTTCAAAAATGTGTATTTGTTCGCCCGCTACCAATAGTACCTAAAAATAAATAAATACCTAGTTTTCTAAACGGTCATTATGAAGTTTGCTCTCGAAAATATCAAAACGTTCCTTTCAGTTACAAATACCCGAAACATCCATCTTCTCACCAGTGGGTGTGGCGTAACGTTCACAGATCGCACTTAACTTTAATACGTCGCGTGCGCGTCAGGCAAATACTGTTTATTGTTTATAATCGCTGTGTACCCCTCCGGCCGGACCGATTCCGCTGAAAACCGCACAGATGTTTGTAAGCCTCTGTTTACTACTACCAGTGCAGTATGTATATTTACGTACGTAGGCCTAGGTCTTTAATCTATCGTGCGTGCGTGTGTGTGTGTGTGTGTGTGTGTGTGTGTGTGTGTGTGCGTGTGCGTGTGCGTGTGCGTGTGCGTGTGCGTGTGCGTGTGCGTGTGCGTGTGCGTGTGCGTGTGCGTGTGCGTGTGCGTGTGCGTGTGCGTGTGCGTGTGTGCGTGTGCGCAGTGAGTGTTATGATTTGAATTGTTGACAGTATATCATTGTTGACACAGCTTATGCACCTCACACTTAGACTATAGCTCTGGCACTTGATGGAGTACTTGACTGAAGCTTTGTTGAGTTATCTGCATCTAGATCTAGCAAAGAAAAATAACCATTTAATAACCATTTGTTATTAAACAAGCCTACTATACTTGCGCACATTTAGCTAGGAGAACAAAACAAGGTTCATATGATACACAAATATATGACCCATTTCGCAATCTCACATTTGCTAAATTATGTACCGGTACATTGTTGCAGTTTAGGACAAACAATCAAAGCACCCAAGTTTGGTGTGTATGGCATTATTGTATTTTGACTTCCTTTGTACCCAGTGGATCCAAGGGGGTCTACACAGTCCATATATAACAATGCTGCTATTGACAAAGCTGCAAAGGTGTGTTAATCACCTTTTGTTAAGGGTAATTTAGAAGGTCGCATTTGTGCACTCCTCTAAGGATCATTCTGAACATCAAGGATTGTTCAGAAGATCACCTTTGTGCATCCTTATTAAGGATTGACCTTCGTTAAGAACCATTTCATTTAAAAGGTGTCTAATCTCTTGTATCATTGAAAGTTCATTGTAGGTGCTCACTATAGATCACCAGATCTTTCATATATGAGAGCAATGGGAGAGGACTGACTTAGGACCCTTATGGCTAAGCGCAGTCATTGTTAGTACAGTTTATAGTACGGTCCATCAAACAGCTCCCCTATATGTTATCGTAGTTACACATATACTGTTAATTGACTTAGACTAAATAGTACATTAGTTGCATGTAGGTTTATTACATGCGTCCTCAGCACTGGAATGCATGAATGCTACAGGACCCTATTCACTGTCAGTCGGTTGTCATACCTTCAAGTGGTACATGTAGTGTCTTCTCATGTGTAGTGTGGTACATGTAGTACCTTCTCATGTGTAGTGTGGTACATGTGGTGCCTTCTCATGTGTAGTGTGGTACATGTAGTGCCTTCTCATGTGTGTGGTACATGTAGTGCCTTCTCATGTGTAGTGTGGTACATGTGGTGCCTTCTCATGTGTAGTGTGGTACATGTGGTGCCTTCTCATGTGTAGTGTGGTACATGTGGTGCCTTCTCATGTGTAGTGTGGTACATGTAGTGCCTTCTCATGTGTAGTGTGGTACATGTGGTGGCTTCTCATGTAGTGTGGTCAGTGCTTTGTAATTGGTTGCACGCATGCGATTTAGTTAATAATAACAGACCATGATGGTGACCAGTTTGGTATCAAAATGTCAGTGGGGGCGTGACCTGGTAGCCTCCCTTTCTATAGTTGTATTATAATTACTAATAAATTAATGTATACTTGCAACACCTTGCCATAATCTAAATATCAGTAACTGCAAACATAAGCTAAACTGCAACACTATCGAATTCATATTTGAAATAGGTCATTTGTGTCATTGCACTTATCATTTTTTTATTTCTTTATATTTGGATCGATGGCTGTACACACATGTAGTTATTTCCCCCATATCAGAGAAATACACACATGCATATGCACATCCTTGCACATGTATATATTATAACACATGACTCACTTACCTACTGGTTCACCTTTAGGTAGACAGGTTGGGAAGGGTATCCCCCTGCATTAACCTCTTGAATGGGTGTATTAATGATTTCTTGATGGCGAATAGGCCTATGTGTGTATGTGTGTAAGAGCCATAATAGGAATAGTTGATGCACACATATGCATGCACATGCATGTATGTAGATGTACTAGGCAACAACAAGCTGGGGTGGATTCCCCTCCATAAACTGTGGGTGTCTCTTGGATAGGCAGTGTGTTGCAGCTAACTGTACTATAGATTTAGACCAAGTGCTATTCTGACAAGCTCAGACACTTCTAGCACAATAACTGTAATCAGTTAACATCAATTTTAACTGGATAGCTCTACTATTAATGGCCAACCCTTCAAAGTTACTAAGTCACAATGTGCACATTACAGGTATTGTTTGGGATGCCCATTGCATGTGTGCTCCACCAATACTCCAACCGTCTTATCAGTCTTATGCGTGGCCCAGTCATTTTGTATACAATTGTGTACACATGCACACATATAACGCACATGTACATATATGCACACACACACAGACACACACAGATACACTGCACAGACACAGACACATACACACACAGATACACACATACACACACATGCACACACACACACACACACATACACACACACATACACACACAGACACACACAGATACACACAGACACAGACACATACACACAGATACACACATACACACACATGCACACGCATGCACACACACATGCACACACGCGCATGCGCGCGCACACACACACACACATACACACACACATACATACACACACACACCTGACCACTGCCATCACTCTATTGAACGTTAGTGCAGATGGCTGCCAATCTTTAAATGTCTCCTCTTCGGGCTTCATGATAAATCTATGGAGGAATACATCATTATTTACACCACAATGGCTACAAGGATACGTGTGCACACACAACCATACACACACGTCAGTAATGTGATAATGTTACATATACAGAAGCTATTCTAACATGTTGGATTTCTCACGTGCACCGCTCCCAGACCATACCTAGGCAATACGCTCACTCGTGAACCAGCACATGCCGTATAACTGTTGCCACCTGTTAGAATGCATTCAAAGTGTAATGCGATAATGCACAACATGTAACGTGATATCTCTAAGGCCAATTACAGAATGACAGGTGGCTACATGCAACTAATCGCTTAAACTAACTACCTTAGTGCTGCCATCAACTCCTTTGAACTATTTTTGCTATCACGTGCTACTGATCCAATTATAAACATGATGTGCCGCATAGCTGAAAACAAAGAAATATTCCATCTAAGTTTTAAAATATATAGACTCTAGCCCTCAAGAAATGTGGTTAGTTATTTTAAAACCAAGCATAATCACAGGTCAAGCCTTAGTGTCCATTGTTGTGTTTCAGGATTGAGATGACCTAGCCTTGTGCTCATGCAATATTGGTCTGGCAGAGTTTTGTGACATCACCAGTCATACCTTCTCAATAAAACTACCACCAAGCAAAGGGTCAGGAGTGTTTATGTAGCGGAGATACATGGACATGACCTTAGTAGTGCTTTAATTAGAGTGTATGGACATATGTTATATTGAGTGGGTGATTTAGATTACTGTTTTCCCACATTCCCTTCTCAATGGTTGATAGTAAGGTTTGCCATTCATCACGAATTGTGCTGCTATTACTTATTTCTGCCAATGAAATGAAGATATTACTCAGTTGTAGGCACTTTGATGAAGACAGGAGGGTCATTTTGTATTATTGGCTCTGAATTCCTGGCTCTACATGTATTACAAGGTGTATGGTTAGGAGACGATGAGAGGGCACATATAATAATTGTGAAAATTACCTACTTTGGAAATACCAGTAATTACAAAAAAGTTATGAAAAATGTACTGATCTCTTGCTCATTATAGTCAAGTTGTGTAGTAATGAGAGTGCCCCCAACCTTATTATTAACAACTGTTGAACTGCTAGTTAAATAATGGCATTACTAACTGTTATTTGTCCACACATGGAACCAGTTTATTTATGGCAAAGCACTTGATGAATGCAGAATGATTGGAAACCTCTCCACTTGGAGATATCCTGCTTTCCATACTAAGTGAACAAGAAGCCGGAGTTAGTAGTGCTTTGATGTCTGTGTTAAGTTGGAGATCCCACTTAGAGCAATGAGGATGGAACATGCCACGAAAGAGATGGAGTAAGTAGAGAAGCATTTTGCATTGAGTACATTAGGTAGGAATCGAGCTGTCATGAATACAATTAACAGGACAGATTCCTCCGTCACAGAGTATTGTGAGTCAAAAGTCAGTGGTGCTTACTGACTGGTTGAACCTTTACCAGGTACAAGCTAATGCCATTGCCAACCTTTCTTGTAGCATGTATCAAGGTAGTGTAGGTATAGTTAACATTTTAGGTTCCATTTGTATTTTAGTAGTGTGCTTTATTCGTATATTGTAGTTGCATATATTTTTATATGTGTTCATTCATTTATCCTGTAATTTGTATTCAAGTTTCAATTTATTAATAAATATAACACAAGGAAAAAGGACATACAAGGTAGGAACGCTACCATTAGCTACCTAAATTCCTTAAAACTGGAACTGAGGCTTTGGGCAGTAACTTTGTCCTCGGGCAGTGCATTCCAGATAGGTTTTAGTGGTTAATGCAAAGCCCCAGATAGGGGCTACCTAGCTGTTGGGAGGGTACCCATCCCTTGCAGCCCCCCTTCATATCAACTGCGCATAACTATGAACTGCAGATGGTCAGGTCATTTAAATATAATATATATACCCAACTAGAACCCATGGATTACGCCACAAACTTTTGATTGCATGTGTGTAATATACATTTACATTATTTCAGTCCAGCCCCTTCACCCCTCTTTGAAATACCAGCCAACATCCCTGACAATTTTGCTATAACTGGTGAGATGCAGATGGTTAGGTCGTTCTCTAGATCTGATATATTTGACACATTCTCCTCTTCATGTATGTGGCCTCGATGGTGCATGCATGTGATAAGCCAACCCACTAAGGGTGTATGGGTGCAGTACAGTACTTGTAAGCATTTCAAGTAGTTTTTCATTTCATTTTGACATTGAATGGTGGCTTGCAATAACCCCTCCTGTCAGTCAGAGAATAAGCCTCCATTATGCTTATTGTGCTTGGAGAAGATCCTAAATCATTTGTGCCATCACAACACCACATGTAAAGGAGGAGGTGATGTCACCACATGTCACAATTGTCTGTGCAATGCTATATACAGTGTTTGCCATCGTGCCTCCTTGGAAGCCGGGCTCTGATGGATGCCGAACTTGTCCAGCTGATATCCTAGTGATGACTACCTGGGGTATTAGAGACTCAGCAGTATTTGACGTCATGGGAGTTACTGCTGGTGTGGCTGCCAGGGCTGCAGAAGTGAGGAAGCATGGGGAAAATGATGCTAAATGCATCGAATTAGGCTGGCCCTTGCTGTGCAATAATATGGTGCTCAGTTGGGGATTAGAAGCATGTAATGCTTTCTCATTTTTGGCTAGGTGTGAAGGCATCATTAACAACACTCCAAAGCAGTCCAATACAAGAGCCATTCTTGCAGCTAGGTCAGGCATCGTGAAGTTGACCCAGCATGCTCTGCGCTCTAGTTTCAGTTTTGTTACTTGTTTGTTTCATGTTTGTAATCCTTGTAATATGGTGTATGTGTGTGTGTGTGTGTGTGTGTGTGTGTGTGTGTGTGTGTGTGTGTGTGTGTGTGTGTGTGTGTGTGTGTGTGTGTGTGTGTGTGTGTGTGTGTGTGTGTGTGTGTGTGTGTGTGTGTGTGTGTGTGTGTGTGTGTGTGTGTGTGTGTGAATTTAAATGGCCTGACCATGGCTGAATTATTGGCCTTTTTTGGGCATAGACATCCATGAAATGATCTGTTATTGAGTCGTTATGGTATATAATCACCAAACACACTGTCCAAGCAAAACATGTATGCGGCTATTACGTGTTGTTGAGAGGGTGTGTTGTAACACAAAAAATATTTCATTTTCATTTTTTAAGAGACTTACAAGTTTACACAATAATCAAATAAACATATCACTTTTTCTGATCTCTATTGGTTTCACAATAATTTTTGCTGTAAGATGGGGAATTTTTCTTATAGTATGATTCTAGCGTTGTGTCCCACTATGATGATCAATAGCAGGCAATACAAAACACACACACGCACACATGGCACAGCAATCCTTTTTGCTTTGATGGTGGGTGGTGATGGCTAAATTTATGCAGACTGGTTCAGCCATTTGATTAAGTAGTTTAACTGAATACTGGCTTTAGAAGTATTTTACTAGCATCCAAAAGTGCATACCCTTTTGTTCCTTTGAACTGGATGATTGCATCAGCATTCTCATTTGGACATAATTGTGTAGCAGACCTTTGTTTCTTGTTTTTGATCTCTATAATGTGTGTGTGTGTGTGTGTGTGTGTGTGTGTGTGTGTGTGTGTGTGTGTGTGTGTGTGTATGTGTGTGTGTGTAGAGTCTTTTGCTAACCAAGCAAATTAGATAATATAAATGCTATTGGTCTATTGTATACTGATTAGCCTACATAACAAACTGTAAATGATGTCAATATGATCAATGTACATATTTTAAAACAGGGATGAAGTGGCACATCCTTATTTAAGGATTGACACCATCCTTAAATAAGGATCACAACAGTAGAGGTTATTGACCTCAAAAACCATAGTGGTTTTAAAACTCTTGATTTTCTCTGATAGTCAGTTAACCCACCTATATCTACTCACAACCTGATTCGTTGAAAAAATAACTTGTGGTTAATAAGTTATGAGCAATTACATCATAACACTTCAAAATTAATATCAAGCGTTTGTACTTGTACTGATGTAGATGCTATCTTCTGATCAAACGCCTGCGTGGATGTATCCCTATAGCCTCACTGAGACCAGTGCATGACCACGTGCACTACATGTGGTTGCGCTCCATTGAACTTTCTATTCCTATCATTTCATGCATACAGTACCCGGGCATGTACAATGGTGGATGGGGGGGGGGGGGGGGGGGGGGGGGGGGGGGGGGGTTACGAGAGATGTAGGAAGCGTTGCCAATTCTTAGCCCCAATTAATCAGACTCGAGTGGACCACGTCATTGCCTAGGCCTACTGTTACGTTGCTGCCGCCATAGATTATGGAATTACGGAATTACGGTCACCTAGCTAGCTACACATGCATGTATATATAGGCCTAGTGGCCCGCCTACATGTACGTCCCATCCATGCTGAGGAATTACATCCGTCGTTTTCTGTGGCTCTCTCGGTAACTAAGCAGGGTTGCTTAGCTATAGCTTGACACTTTCGAGTGTATGCAATCAGGCCGCGCGGTACGTCATTACAATGTACGTGAGTCGTGAGCCAGCGTATCGCCATGGATATTGTTCCACAGATGGGTCCATCTGATTCTGACAGTCTACATTCTACTCCTTCAGCTTTCAGAAACCTGCCCTTCCTTCGATTTGAGTTAATTGGCTCACTACAGTACTATATTGCCAACGGCAAATGGCGGCTTCGCCATAACGAGACTGTAATACCGGTTTTTGAGCAAGTCAAACCTGTTGTAATCGTGGCAGTAACGCTAATCTGCCTTATCTTGAATCTAGTTAATCACAAATCTAAAATAAAGCACCAAATGTGCATCATTCTCTTAGAAAGTGGTCATCATCCTTATTTAAGGATGGCCATCCTTAAATAAGGATTCCGGGAGATTAAACATTAAGCAAACAAGGGATTACAGAAATGAGGCCAATATGATTTCTTACCTACATTATTAGGCCATCTTGTTGGCCATACCCCTTTATTTTACATACCCCAGACTCTTTTTAGTGAAATAGACATACTGACCACATGTGAATACTTTTCCAACACATATAATGAACAATTATTAAATGCAACTGCACCACTCCATAGCAACAGTCAATTCTGTAAACAACACATTTTCTAAAATGTTACAGTACACCATGCTTAGAAAAACTCTTTTTCACCAGCTTCTTCAAGTGTACGTACAACAACCTTGAAGTTGGGTCGGAGCTACAGTGAAATGAATAAGTGATTGCAATGTACGCAATGAACTGTCTGTCTTACACTTGGATTGCCATCCCAACATTTTGTCATAAGTTCTTTAAGCATATCAGGACAGTTGTTTGGTATTGTAGGACGCTAATATAATTGGAAGGGGTAGGGGGAGAAAAAGCAGTGATAAAATAATTCTTCAGCCATTGAATAGTATGCATACCTTCCCACTTATTATACTACTAAAAATCTGTTTTTGATTTTTACAGTCATTGAATGGTTTCATATGTGTCACCATTTCCCATAGCACAATGCCATATGAGTAGACATCACCTGCCAAGTCTGGATCTTCCCCGGGATTAAAGAGCTAATAAATTTAAAGGATAATAATAATACTATAATATTAAATTTTCATGTATATAGTTTTCATCACACACCTCAGGAGCTGTCCAAGCATAAGTGCACCTTACAGTCGATGAAACAGTTGTGTGATCAAAATACTTTGCACTCCCAAAATCAGTGACCTGGTATCAATTGTGTTTGCTCACACATTGTTAAACAACTAATTCGATCTTACTTTTACAACATCATTAGGAAAGGTGAGAACTGTCCAGTTTTGTGACAACCAATAGGAGTGACATCAATGTAAAGTTTAAATCATATACTGGTAATTACCGTTCATAGATTTCAGATCTCCATGAAGAATTGTTTCTGGTGCATCATAATGAAGGTAGCACATGCCTAGAAATAGAGCATTATGCATTGTTAGCTGAGTAATGCCAAATAACCTCTGGCCACTTGAGTGGCCCAATTCAGGCTTCTTTTTGTGTCTGGAGAACATGTTGTGAAGATTTTGTCCAAAGAGTTATCAGCCAATTCTGCCATTTATAAGAATGCAATGAAAAAATACCAGCAAATGATTTTAATCAATCAAACCTAATATCATTAAGCAATTTTGATCAGGATCTTGGTAGTAACCATGGAAGTGTACAATATTTTTGTGTCTCAAAGATTTCATGATAGCCAGCTGAATAGAAAACTTCCTTACTTAATGCACTGCAAAAAGTGCTTTTACCTCTCTTTTAGTATTTGCACTAATTTCCCCAGCTTGAATTCTTTTCACTGCCACCATGATGTTTTTTGATTTCCATGCAGCCTTCCAAACTGTTCCAGTAGCACCGTGTCCAATTGTTTCTTTCAGCTCAAAGTCATTAGTTGATTCCTCTTTTATAAAAAAAAAATGCAAAACCATCATAAAGTTTGGCTTTAAATTTATGGTAGCCATGTTATGTTTTGATAGTATCTTAGCTGTGTAAACTACCCTAAGTAAACAAACAGTTGCAAGGAGGGATAACAACATGGCTACCAGCCACTGTATGAGCTGTCCCAGCCCTGAGGAGACGTGTCCCAGTAAGCTTTTCAGTTATATATGTTTGGGGTATGATTAGCTAACTATGGTGCATATTTTTGGACAGGTCACAATTCATTACAAATTCATGACCCTATTCATGTAGCATGCAAAGAAGTTATTAAAAATAATTGATTTTACGTAGATGTCTATCTATGCAATGATTAGGATACATTTGATTCAGTAACAATGTTTCAGGGCTCAGGATATGCTCAACTGAGTTAACCGAGGTTATGAGAAAAATGCTTAATTAGTTGTATTTTTAAACTGTACACTATATATAGGGTATACAAATGTATAGCAATTTTTCATAGGAAAGTAGCATGTCCAAACTATACAATGATACTAAAGAGGTGGAAAATATACATATGGAATATGGTGATATGTCATATGTGCTAGTCTGTCAAGACACTTATATGCAGTCTTCATAATTATTGATGATTATAATTATATTGCAATTACAAAAGAATATACAATGAAAAATACGTGTAATTTGTGAATTATAATATAAATCACAAAGCAGCTTATGTGTTGACCGCAGTAAATGGATTTACGATTATGGTATTAGGATAAAAATTTTGACTTGCCAATCACGTACTACTGCACTAATATGAATGCATGTTTGTGCCTAAGCATTTTTTTGAATGAAGTCACACCAATGAAGAGGTTGCCCAGCTGTAAATTTCTCAAATAATAGGGCATACAGTGGCTCCCCCGAATTCCCTCAAATCTATCCATGTATTACAGCTGGACCCCCTTTGATCCATGATGTGTCTCATCAGTTTGGACAATAACTGGCATTGATGACTGTAGGCACAAATAAACTATGCCTTACCTTCACATGCCTTTGGTTTGGAATTGCTAGTAGGTGTCTGAAATTAAACATATACATCAAGTCGATTATTACTTCCATGAATATGTGTTGTCTGTTTTTTTCCTCCCAAAACATTGAAACATAGGCTTGCCAAAAAATATAAAAAGCTATACATATTATTAAACTTAAAGATTATTTCATGTCATGCAATTACATGTATAAATATCACATGTACATGTACCATAATTTTCTCATCTTCCAATATCTGTAGAATTGCCTTGAATGTAGGTCGATTCTGTGGGGGATAATTTCACAAGGTTAGTAACACTGATGCAATATCATTATTACCTTGGGATTACTCTCCCAGCATTGTTTCATCAGTGTTGATAGGAATTCAGGGCATGATGATGGAATATCAGGGCGCTGACCACATAATGTTAATCACATGTATCTCAACAAAAATTATTATTGCAGTACCTGGTTCCCCTTTATTACTTGGGTGAGAATTCCTTCAAGGCCCATACCATCATATGGCACCTGGTGGGTCACCATCTCCCAAAGCAGTATTCCAAAGGAGTAAACATCACAAGCAAGGTTAGGTTTTTGTGTTTTATCAAATAGCTTAAATGATAAAGTGGAAACAGTCAATGGTTAGAAGCTGTTTATTTATTATTACAAACCTCTGGGGCTGACCACAAAATACTAATGGCAGTACTTGTTGCATGTGTTACACTGAAAACTTTTGCACAGCCAAAATCGCTGATCTGATGTATATGAGATACAGGTTGTGCACAATCAATATTTAATACTGACTTACTTTCACAACATCATCAGGAAATGAAAGCACTGTTTCAATTTGATTTACATTATTGTTAACTCAATGTAATATTAAACTACAAACCATTGAGGGACTTTAAATCACCATGAAGTATAGTATCAGGGGCATCATAGTGAAGATAGCGCATTCCTGGAAAGTATTTGTAAAATTACAGTATACTGATAGCCAGTCACCTTGTGCAACTTGTGTGGCCCAATTTATGCTTCTTCTAGTGTCTGGGGGAAGCTTCTTAACAGCATGGTACAAAGAGTTCTCAGCAAGTTCTGGAAAAATATTGAATCAGTATTCATGCTCTTGTTTCAGTCTTTTGAAGTATACCCATCAATATCAAGATTCCTCCATCAGGATCTTTAGCGACTCCAAAAAAGTGTACGATATTCTTATGTTTCACCCCTTGTAGAGTTGATAGCTGTAAATCCAAGGGGCATATATTGCAATGTGCAAAGCATTACAAAGTTGTATACCTCTTTTTCTGCAGTAGCTACAGATGCTAAGTTCACTTTTTTCACCGCAATTAACTTTCCATTCGACTTTAGTACAGCTTTGTACACAGCACCTTGCCCTCCTTCTCCAAGTTTCTCTTTCAATTCAAAGTCACAGCTGTCTCCTGGGGAATTTAAAGATGTACGATCTCAATGAATAGCATTTGTATGAAGATGACATACCTTCGCTTCTTAAAGATAATGCCTAAATTTGTAATGTTGCAAAATAAATGAAGTTAATGAAATTAAAAATGATTACTACACACATATTAAATCAAGTAGTATTTTATTAATGACTTCAGCCAGCATTTATAAAATACAACCATTACTTATGTGAATCGGTACAACCTTTCCAATAGAGTAATGGTCATGCAAAGTCTGAATTCATGTTTCCAGTCACTGTAATTTATTAAAATTATATAAAATAATTTGTGAATTTCTAGCATGGAACTGCCACCTGTGCATTTGCAGAAATCATGTGACTGGCTACCTGTCTAGCTTCAAATACAGAGGAAACCCTCCCCATCCCCAAACCAGAAATTCAGAAATGCAAATACAGAATGATTCTAGCTTCTAAAAGTACTTAAATGCCGACTACATGTACAGTCAGAGAAACATGAAGTCCCAAGCATGTCTACACGTACATGTCATGTAGCTTAATTAAAACATCTATTAGTGCTCAGTAACACCTGGTCTAAATTAAAGCTGAAAATATATGTACATTAGTGTAACTTACACGTTCAATGGCTGAATTATTGGTCTTTTTTGGGCGTAGACATCCATGAAATGATCTGTTATTGAGTCGTTATGAAAAATGAATCTTTTATGGTATATAATCACCAAACACACTGTCCTAGCAAAACATAATAGTATGTGCCTATTATGTGTTGTTGAGAGATGATGTGTTGTAACACAAAAAATATTTCATTTTCATTTTTTAAGAGCCTTACAAGTTTACACAATAATCAAATAAACATATCACTTTTTCTGATCTCTATTGGTTTCACAATAATTTTTGCTGTAAGATGGGGAATTTTTCTTATAGTATGATTTTAGCGTTGTGTCCCACTAGGATGATCAATAGCAGGCAATACAAAACACACACACACACACACACACACACACACACACACACATGGCACAGCAATCCTTTTTGCTTTGATGGTGGGTGGTGATGGCTAAATTTATGCAGACTGGTTCAGCCATTTGATTAAGTGGTTTAACTGAATACTGGCTTTAGAAGTATTTTACTAGCATCCAAAAGTGCGTACCCTTTTGTTCCTTTGAACTGGATGATTGCATCAGCATTCTCATTTGGACATAATTGTAGAGCAGACTTTTGTTTCTTGTTTCTGATCTCTATATTGCCTCCCTCCTGGACCACAAAACCTGCCCAAATGATTCTGCTGGCAGTTTCTTCATTATTTGGAAGCTTGGACTGAGATTGAAGTTTGTCTCGAACCTTTTCAGAATGGATCTGAAGTAATTTATTTAATTGGAAGTGAAATGTTTACCTTAAGTAATTGAGGTGTATCTTTTGATGGTACTGGCACATTTGGCAGGACAAAGGCATAGTGTAGTGGAGTATCCCCATCCTTGTCCACTGCATTTATATCTGCACCATAGCCAACCAGCTGCTCTGCAATTACCAGCTCTTTGGCCACCAGAGCTACATGCAGAGCTGTTTGTTCACGGGCATTCTTGACATCAAGGTCACAGTGTTCCTAAAGTTGTTTAACACAAGTTACTACTAGTTGTAGAATGGAAGAAAATTCAAAATATACTCACATGTACTATACTAAGCAAACTATTTTAATGTTCAGTAAGTGTATATAATTTACATGTAAGTGATAGCTAAAACAATATAATGCTGTCGAGCTGGAAGTTGAAATAGTTAATCAGGACAAACCAGGTGATATTGAAAATCCTTGAAAACTCCAAAACCCGACATGCATGACCTTTGTAATTCTTGCGCTATAGGCAGCATGTATGCACTTTAGGTAACTGTTTTTGGACTAATCCTTAGTAGTTTGCATGGAATGTAGTTAATTATATAAAAAGGAATGGATGGGCTAAGGTTTGGGAGGTGGTGGGGGGGGGGGGGGGGGGCGGGGGGGGGCACAACTTACTGAAGCAGCCAGAGTATTAACAACATAAATCTTGCCATTCAGAGCAGCCAAGTGCAGCATTGTATATCCATCATCTTTCTTGTTGTTGATGTATTGTGGGGTGAGCTTTATAAACAGGCCAATGACACTATAAATTTAAGATCATTGCCGATTTAGAAAAATAGTTTGTAAAATATGATACATGTTAATTTTCATGCACTCCAATTCATATTAATTAATGCATAAGAAGTGATTCAAACATAAAGCAATATCACTTACGATGCAAATCCTCTCTTAGCAGCTTCATGCATTGGTGTGAATCCCTTTTCATTCCTTGTAGTTGGATTTGCACCAGCTTCTAGAAGTATTGAAAGGCATTCAACTTTCTCTCTGGCTACAGCATAGTGAAGAGCTGTGTCGCCATCAGTATCCTGTGAGCAGTTAGCATGAGGCAATTTGGATTTATATTGGTGTTCACATTTGTTTTTACCTGCTGCTGAGGATCAATGTTTGGTCGTTTTACAAGCAGCTTTGTGACCTTTTGATGTCCCTTTGCTACCGCTATCATCAGAGGTGTTATACCTTTGTTGTTTTTTGCATTGACATTTGCTCCAGCAGTCAGCAATATTTCTACAATTTCTTCAGTATCCCTATAGAATACACGTATATAATTATAGTTATCTTCCTCCAAAGAAAATAATACCTTTGTGCAGTAAGATGAAGTGCAGTGTCTCCATCTTCATCCTACAATGTGTGGGAGTGATTATTTGAATACTGATGCATGAACAGTTGCACTACCTTTAATTCAAGGTGTGGTTTAAACTCCAGGATAACTTTTACCACACTTAGACTGTTTGCAGCCACTGCGCAGTGAAGGGCAGACTTATTGGAAATCTGTACATTGACCTAAAAATGGAAGTCTTTTTATAAGTACAGTTCTATTTTATAATTATACTGTATTATGGAATGGATTACTATTAACAGACATATATTAAAGGGTCACTGTCCTAATATTAGATAACACAATAATGTGATGCAATTGCATATGCTCATCTGCCACATTATGAAATGTGTGTCATGTAATTGGTTGGACAATCAAAAAAGGAATTGTTTATAGCTATTCTCATTTTCCAAGCACTGCCAATGGGAATTTGTGGTAACAGACCCTGTAATTAGTGTTATACATGACAGCAAAAATACATTGGTATTTTGGAAAGGTAACTTGCATTATGTAATGAACAACATTCTATTATCTATAATATGCAAGATAAAGTTTAAGGGGTTAGTAAATAATTGTTTATAAATATTAATTTAACACACTGCATGCATAAATTAACGTATCAAACTATAACAACTCAATGCCACAAGATTATTTGATGGCCAGTTCACAATTTTAGTTCAATCCTATGCTTAATTTAAAGCAAGCCTGAATCATTCGAGGGTGAGCATTTAACAATCTCCACTTTTGTTTACAGATCCCTTTTATACCAGATGATGTCTTAACCCGGGAACAACTGATGACATTGTCACTCACCCGAGTGGTAATACCACAATTTATTTTTTTAAATTATCATCAAGGTTGTATATATTTGTAAATACAATAGTACACTATTATTATTATTATTATTATTATTATTATTATTAATAATACTGTGCCGGCAAAGTATAAAATTTGAGATAGGTTCCCTGGCATACAAACGAATGCAAGTTTTGTTCTTCATTTGCTTGTCAACTTGATGATTGAAAGGTCATGTGCAGAGTCAGATTCGTCTTACATCCTAGCTACTAACCTGGACCACCATCTATGTATCAGACCGCTGATTTGTTTGATATATTTTTGAATCATCACATTGGAAACATTGCATTAGCTATAAGTTTGAGAATTTTTTGCCTATTTATGATTATCAGGTTTGTATATTTAATTAAAGCATCATACCAGCTCTGGATTGGTCTGTAATACTTTCCTAACTTCTTCTGCTTCTCCAGAAACAGCTGATGACAGCAACACCATTGCCTTCAACTTAGCCATATCTGTGTGTTTTGAAATCAAGAAATGGTAGTACTTGAAAAAATATACACCACTCTCTGCTCGTGTATATCAAATACTGCATGACATGTAAACAATGCATATATATACATGTGTATATGCACATTACTTTATGCTACATGTACATGTACAATGTTTAGATGTTGTGTACCCATGCATATACCTGATAGGGTTGACCCTCGTGTTGAGGGATCTTTATTAGCTGGGGCCAAACACAAAGGGTTGAACGTCCATGTGCCACCTCTGACAGCTATTTTTACATCTCCATCACTGTCCACACTCAAAACTTTACCAGTTTGCCCTATACTCTGCAAAAAAAATACAAAGATGAAGATTAATAACTATCTGCCGGCAGGAAAGTCATGCATGGCCACAAAACTTACTTTTGACATGTCCTCTATCCAGCCTCCATGACCCTTTTGCAGGTGTTGCACAACATCAGCATCATCCAGTACACGAACCATGTCACCTGTGTTAAACTATAAATACATGGTAATAGTTATAACGGGCTATAACTGTAGTATCAAAACTGTTTTTGTTTGATCACACAAAACCTATACATCACACATGATTGATCGAGAGTTGTTCGCAACTCCCGTCAGAGTCCCGTGCAGTCATTTTAAAAACGTGACCCGCTTTTATTGTTCTAACGCAACTTCTATCAATCGGATAGCTTATAAGCACTTAGCTAGTTGTCGGTATCGAAGAAGAAGTCAAAAACAAGCCATTTCATGTTTGTTTATTAAAGGGGGAAGGAGAAGGAGAAGAATCGAAAAACAAGAAAGAAAAAAACTATTTGGGACCATGCAGGAACGAAAAAATACAATTTGTTCTCCTTTTAACCTCACTATTTTGCGACATCAATTTCTCCTTCACCCATTGTTCGCAAGCAACTCATGATAGCAAGAACGGATCCAGCGAGGGGGTCATGGGGGGTCCGTCGCGTTTCAGTAGCTATGATGGAACAAGGCGCTATTCACTCAGTCTAGGCTAGTAGTAGTAGCCTATTGTCCTCGTGGATTTGTCTCGTCACATCAACGTCTTAGTTTTAAGTACCCGAAGGGGCGCTGCAATCCGCATGTTAAAACGATATCTCTTAGAACTTAGAAGCACTATGCATGCATGGGAAACGACAGTGTAATTGATGCCTGCTGATTCATATAGATAGCTGAATCCAGATGTGGTCGTTATCCACTGCCACGCAGGCTTCTATTTATAAATCCTCGTATAGCGTGCCGTCACTATTAAGCTGTTTTAAGTCTGTATAACTGTCAAAATGGCATTCTTTAGATGGAAAAGCAAAAAAAGTGGCTGGGTACCCACTGTGAATATAATTTTTAGATCCCCCCTTTCTGTTGACCGGTCACACAAATGAGTTTGTGGCTGCTGTATGATCATTTATGGTGTACACTGATGTACGTGCAACACACACGATGTAAAATACGCCTCCTCCCCTTACACGCATGCGCAGATTTACATGAAGCGTATGCTTAGCATTAATCAGCATTAATCAGTCCCCATGCAACACAGTGTTAGGGATTTACTGTTAATAGACAAAATCAGTAGAAAAGCGGTTCAACCTCTTACAAATTTTTTAGTAAAATTCTGTCAACTGAATGAATCACAATTTCTAGGAACTCTTGAGTTATAGTGCATTTTTGATACGTCTTCGTTAAAAACAAATTAAATTGAGATGCTACGTTTCATTATGTGGTTTCCCGAAATGAAATATATGCATAATATATCGTGACATGAAGTATAGAAATTAATTAAATGGAAAGAAGTACCTTTCTTGTTGGCTTTTCAGCGGAACCAGTTGAAGCAGCAGCAACCAACAGGAGCTTGAGCAAATCAAGACCATCAACTATTGCATAAAGGATAAATTGCGTAACAACATGGTTGTGAATCGTGATGGATTGGCACGGCTCTATTAATATATTATGTAAGTGTGCTGTGCATTGTACATTGAGCCGCGGGTTTATTGTGTTTGGCACCCAGTGACTGTGGTATAGATATAGTGCGTGTTTCGTGCATTTTTTTTACCTAAAAGGAACTGTTTTTTTCGAGCGCAAGCTGTGGGGTGGGCATGCTAAGAACTCTTTAGTTAGTTTCGTTTTTATCTCAGTAAACTTGTCCCAGTATAGTGCGTTGGTAGCAAAAAAGAACGTTTCAATCAGGGAAAAATACTTGAAACACGCCATGAATCATTCCCACCAATGGGTGTGCAATGCACTTCGTTCCCAGTCTCTATGATACTAGTTATGCATGGGATTCATGCATGCATGGCAGGCCCGTAGGCTGGTCGGGAGACGGGGGGGGGGGGGGGGGGGGGGGTTCGGAAAAGCAATAAGGTGGAACTGAATATCTTGATGCTATATACCTTTTCCATATCGTTTTTCTATTCAAGATTCAACCAAATATTCCCCCTCCCCCCTTTTGGTATATGGCATGCAGACATGTGATGTTCATTTGCCCCGACATTGAATTCAATATGAAATCAAGCTTGTATCCAGATTCTTATGACATGAACAGCAATCTTAAAATAAAATTCAGTTTATAATTGCTAGTATTTGTACATATTCACATGCAGGCAATGATAAGGGCATGCTGCAGCAACAAAGGGAATTGCAGCTGATGGAAACTGTGCATCTCCCTTATTGTAACATACAGGATCTGAGTCAAGAGTTTCATCAAGAACTGCATGTGTCTACTTATAACTACATGCACATAAATCTATGAATCCTTTATGTGTTTTCCTCCTTCGTGTAGAGTATATGGAACAGTATACATGAAGCGATCTAAGATACAGAGTCTGTAGGGTGTTTGGGCCAAATAATTGCAGCAGCTCTCCGGCTTTGCTGAATACAGCCATTTATGTATACTGATGCTCAATGTTTCGTTCTTATTACAAAGAGGAGGATATAGGTTTGGTTACAGCTGAAAGCTAGCAGTAGTGTACGTCGTATTTGGACCGATCCATGTCGAGCGACAGTATTTCCTGACGACAGAATTTCCTTAGGATATACGGTCGCTACGTTAATTGTGAGTGGCATAATTTCCTGCATGAGGAAAAACTGTCGCCGCGACACAATTTCCGGGCGACAGATTTTCCTGTGACACCGGTATTTGAATTACCGCGGCCTGAGGAAAGTATCGTCCACATGTCATCAGTATTACTTATGCATGTTGTTACTGCATGGCTGATGCATGATTTAAAATTCCTATATCTTCATGTATCAGTATGGTTAGAATCTATAACCAGGCTATAGCAACCAATAAATTGACCACAAATTGCGTTTACTAAACATTTTTTTGACATACCAGTGGCTTCACCTCCTCCTCCACCTCCTCCATCTGGCGTTAGCCCAGGAGCAAGGGTCAAACATAACGGATTGAATACCCATATCTGGCCGCTTATTAATATCAGGATATCTCCAGATGCATTAATGTGCTTAACTGTCCCAACTTTTCCCAAGCACTGCATAGAAAACAGATATATTATGTCTGATATACCAACAAAAAAAACTGACTGCTGTGCATAAAGTATTAATTACACTGCGGCAGGATGACTTACTTTTTCCATATCATCATTCCATCCTCCATGCCCTTTTTGAAGCTCTCTAACTGTAGATACGTTCTTGCTGACTCGAACTGTATCGCCAACTTTAAACTGTTTTGAAGATAATGTATAGTCGTGATGATAACAGAGGATAATTATATTACTATATGCATGGGACAGTTTCCGCGAAAACTTCCTCAGTATGTTTACAACATGTCGTGTCGTTGCATGTTATAAAAATGCTTCTTGTTTGAATCGCTGTATATCTCCCGAATTAACGGTTAAGGCTATGGACTTCCTATTTACTACATATACTACACCATTTCTCTATGGTACATTACAGTTTGGAATCTTGCACGTGTTCCTTGCCAATATTGCAATGTTCTCCCTCATAATATGCACGGCAATTTAAATAGGTTCGCGCGCTCTCATTTCGTACCCAGCCCAGTGTTCCAAATGACTGAGACTAAAGAAATGACGTTTTTACTATTTTGCGTGTAACATTTGAAACTGATGTGAGGGAATTAGATTCTCATATTCAGCCATCACTCAAGTTCTGTACCTGAAAAACGTGTTATAATTCAATTGTTAATTAAAACAATGTGTGCATGGCATTATAAGCCGGTATAAAAACTTTGATTCAAATCACATCTTTCAATTGCAGTTCCTACAAGGGCAATCAAATTTATTTTGTAGGCTAACTAAACCATACATCACTACGCGTAGTTCCTTTAAGAACTTTTTTTTTGGACCTCGTTTTGGTAGAAAAATATATATTTTTATTAAATCGTTCCCATAGGCCGTTTCGGACTTCATTATAGGGGTCCACCACTGGGTAAAGATCTGAATGGTACATGTAGTCACGAAGTGCAGGCTAATAAAGTGAGCTCGAGTGTATATGTACGATGCGCATAAATAACTCACGCTCACACGAGCGTTGTTTTCTACGGTTCAATTACTCGTACCAACACTATACCGGTATTAGTTTCGTCCCCAGACCCACATACGCAGCAGCGGACATCATTGCTACGCGAATCAGGCTGGGGACGAGACTATACCGGTATCTCGGAAGATAGCGAACCGCAAAGGATAATTAGATTTTCTATAGGCTCGCAACTCAGTCGCATCAGTGTAGTGAATGTACACCTGTGGTGCGGAGGCTATACATGGTGGCCGTTGAGCGGCCCTTTCTCAAATATCAGCCAACCATGCAGAGCCGGCAACGTGTATAGGTATTCGCATGCAGTAACGTAATTATGTGTGACGTCATGCAAGCACATTAATATTTGCTCTCACACACCATTTCTCTTTCACACATGCTTAATGTTTCTATTCCACTCATCGTTGTAGAAAACCGCTGTGGATCGACCTATATGGTACATGCATGCATGCATGCTACGCATAGTGAATAAAATAATCCTACTAAATAATTATGCATGTATATAACGTATTACCAGTACATGAATCCATTTGTATATGTGTAGTATTTCATTAAAAAAAAAAAACATTGTTCTAAGTGCAACAAGCCAACAACCATAATGAATATCTTATACCGGTATGCATGCATATAGCTGTTCTTGCTATCTTGAATGTCTCTAAGTAAAGCTATACTTACATGTATTGCCATTTGATATCCATATAGACATGCATGTATAAATTCAGAATTTATTACTTTTCGCTTAACTTGATAAACAACCATTTAAGATCAACTCTGTTTGAACCAGCTTTGAGGAAGTTCCCTATAGCTGTATACTTTGGCAATGCAGATTGTGGGGATTGGTTAACTTAGAAATTTAGCTTTCTATATACATGTATATATATATATGATTATATATATGAGACAGTTTCTGAGAAAATGGTCCTTCGTTTATAGTTATTACAAAATCTTATAAAATTGCTTTGCATTTGAAATCGTATAATAATTTCCAAAAGGTTAAGGCTATCGACTTCCTATTTTCAACACTTCATACCACACCATTTCTCTACGGCAAAATACATTTTGGGGTCTTGCACTTGCTCCATGCCAGTATTGCAACGTCCGATACCCCACTGGGTTCAAACACCCAACATAACTTTCTGTAGGAGTAATGAAATCACTTCAAATTCGGTTTGTAGGTAGACAGGTCCTATACTAATCGATTTGTTCTGTTCGTTGATTCTTATCCATCCGTTACGGAGATACAATTGAACAAAGTACGTCCACCTTTCCCACTCGATTCGCGCCAATGATTTTGGCAAATCGCGTCCCGCTCAATTCATGGGCGGTGGTTACATCATTGGCGCGAATCGAGCGGGAAAAAGTGCACTTAGTTTTTTTCAACTGTATCTCCGTAACGGATGGCATAAAAAAAAAACGAACAGAACAAATAGATAGGTATAGGATCTCTCTACCTACAAACCGAATTTGAAGCGATTTCATTACTCCTATAGAAAGTTATGTTGGGTTTGAACCAGGTGGGGTATCGAACGTTGCAATGCTGGCACGGAGCAAGTGTAAGACACCAAAATGTATTTTACCATAGAGCAATGGTGTAGTATGAAGTCATGAAAATAGAAAGTCGATAGCCTTTTACCGTTCGGACGATATAGCGATTCAAATGTTACAACACGATTATTTTTTAATGTTACAAAACATAGGAAGTTTTCGCGATACTGTCCCATATATTATATATAATTAAATCTTCGTGTCAGTCATATATACATAATTCTAGCACACATGCACGGCACATGCATCCATGCACACATGCACACGCACGTGCACGCACACAAGTACTCAGTACTGCATGAGGAATTTTTACCTTTGGAGTCGATTGAGAACCACCCATTGAAGCTGGAATACTTTACAACAGCACGGTAAGTAGAACAAAATCAGTTTATAGCTAAGGTTTATTACTGCATATATTTATATAGTAATACCATACCGCCCACACTTCCGTTAAAGACGCGGCGCAGCACAATTATAGTCACGGGAAGGACAAGCTAAATTCACACTCAAAATCTCAATTTGGGAGAAAAGAGCTATAGGCCCCTTGATTCCCACTTCCATGCAGCCCCTCCCCTCGCAGTATTAACCTTGTCTATATGTCTCTGCCCCTGCAATTCAGTGGAGCGTTCTGACTTATCAGTTACGTATCAGTTTTAATGCAAAATTTAATATCTTGATTTAGTGCATGGCCTTAATATAAAAAAATGTATACAGATATTGTTATTCTGCTTGGAACTCTTGTTGGTCCAAGGTTATACCATGTGTACTGATATTTATAGTGCTTCAAAATAATAGTAAGCATCTATATATAAGATTTGTGCTGCTATAGCTATGGGCGACAAGCCTCATTTGCACCATTTATAGTGCCAGTTGCTGGTGCCTTGGAATGTGCAAGGAGAGGTTCAGTCTCCGATAGTTGCTTGTAACGGCCTTTGACTTGCTGCACTGCAACTTCAAAGGCGAGATGGGCAGCCAGCCGAGGAATGGACCCCTGAGCTCCTATATATACACCCCAACAATCATAGGTTCTTAGGCACATGCATATACAATGTACTTTATTCATAAAGCTCCTCGCGCAGCTATGCGTATACACAATGCACCCCACGCGATGTATAATAACAGGTGCTCAAACTGCATGATATACCTATATACATGTATATGCCAATGACGCGCGGTATATAATGCCGGTATAACTATCACCAGAGATCATGCATGAGTAGTAATATATATAGATATTATCTCAGTCTGCTATCATGCACTACGTATGAGACCAAAACAAATAAATACCGGTGTCACAGGCATGTGGGTCCCCCCCTATTTTGGGTCCGGGTAATTATTTGAATATCCAGGCATCTTGGTCCGGGTAGGGGGCGGAGGGGGAGACCGAGTTTCCTGATGCGTTTTATTTACTGGCACGGCCGGTTTTGATACGATAGACACATTTGTTGTTACTTTATCAACGGTAAGTTAGCGTCCGTCAGCCGTTACACTTTGTAACAGCCACTCGGCTTGCCATCTGTGTTTCTCTGCCGAAAAGTAAGGTCACTGCTGATCTTTTTTGGCAGACTTAGTCTGCATGGTGCTAACTCGTAGCATAGCAAGAGCTATTTTGACGAGAAGTCTGCCCCAATCATTTGAGTAGCCTATGTCTGAAACATTAGTTAAGCTAAGGTACTTCGTAGTAGTCTGTAAGTAGTTATTATTTAGTGTTATTGTTGTGTAATTATTATAAGATGCGGAAAAAAAAACATGTTCAGCATATACAAACAATGAATGGGTCATGTTCAACAGTTCAAGTAGTATACATAACTGTTTCTTCGCATATGATTGACCTGTTGATCGCAATGCAATTTTGAGACACGCTAGGAAACTTTCTTCACTGCATCAGTCTGCATGTGCTCAGCCAGGTAATACATACATCTGTCAAAACATAGGCTTGTATCCAGGGCTCCGGAGGCAACGTAGATTATTACATCCACCAGCCCTCCCGCGCTTTCAGTGTAGTGCATGGAATATTTCGACTACATGAAAGCCACATGCAGTATCAGAACAGAATCAGTGCTTCCGACAGCACTATAATAAGTACACAGTTTTGAAGTCATGCACAAGCAAGCCATCGTTATTAAACGGTATATACCACTCAACGAGCGATATACAATGGACGGGGAATCACTCGTAGTCCCCATGCATATCGATTGTTGTGCCGTTCAATAACAAAGTA
>OX442431.1:6889348-6985354 GCA_949361645.1 Spongilla lacustris | reverse complement strand
ACACACACACACACATTCCCCACGGGACTATGAAATTACTGCAAACAGCTACAACTCAGTTGAGTGTACCAGTTTGAGTAAATATCTAGAGCAGCTGGTTACTATTAACAGCTGGTTTTGATTCCACAATGAGTGTGCACACACAATAGGTAGGGTCCAATCCATGTGGGAAGTGTTTCCTTATGAATGGAGAAAATTTTTGTGGCCTCTGTGGTTGAACTAGGCCCTCTTCAATTTTTTGTGTTGCTATAGTTACAATGCTATCTGCTCTGGTGTGTTGTCTTTATTAGCCAGCCAGTCACAACTAGATTACTAAATTCTCCAACTTTCCTTCCTTCCTTCCTTCCCTGGAATGAAGTTGTGGCAGTGGGTCACTATCGCAGGGATAGAGGGTGTGCTCTAGTTGAGATTGTGTCGTGCTGTGTGACTAGGGTGCGGTTGTGTAGACTTGAGATTGTTGTTATCCTTTGGCAGGACGATGTCAGAAACTGGCAACAGGCAGCTCAAATGGACACATCCTTTGTGTAAGCTCTCCCCCCCCCCCCCCCCCCCCCCCCACCTTGTACCCCTAAAAGCCATCTCCTCATCAGCACCTGCATTTCTTCCCACATTCCCACACCCTCTTCTTAGTGATGTGTGTACTCTCAGATTTGTTTGTATTCCCATAATCTCGGGCTGTGTCCTCCCTGCTCTGTTTTATGTAACAATGCCAAAGGTCACAGTTTGTTTATGGACCTTTCCGTGATGCCGCGGTAACCTTTTTTTTTCTAACTGCTGGCTTTGGGAAGTTTAAGTTTATTGCCTACCATAGAAAAATGGCGATTGCTATGGTTCCCTTCCCCCTTCCCCACCAGAACTGTTCTTCAAAGCCCAGGATCACTGGTTGTTTATTTACTTCCGGCGTTAACAAATATGAAATCTGGGTCTTGGGTATGAGAAATTGTCGACACCTAAGTAGTAGTATAGTAGCGGCCTAAAATAATGGCCTCTACAGCACAATGGGGAGAGGGAGAGGGAAGGGTTGGTTATCCTTATGACCTTATCGGCACCATTTTGCATGGCTGGGTGTGCACTGTTGGGGGTGGTTGGTTACAACCTCAAAATACTGGATGCATCTGACCTCCCTCTCCCAGTCTGGTTCATATCACCCCCATGTCCCCCTTCTCTCCCCCCCCCCCCCCCCACACACACACACACACACACCTTTATCAACTCTCTACTTCTTCATACAGGAACTATTTCCAGTCTGATGGCACTTCAGGTACAGTTGTGGTACAGTGGTCAGGTGGGTGGGGCCTGGTGTTAGATGTGTTCTTTATACACAGGTTTGATGGACACCCTGTTATTTGACACGGCTATGCAGTACACTAGGGCTTCTTTAGGTGTGTTGCTATGGGCAGTGTGAGGGGAGAAATGGTTGGCTGTGTAATGTTTGGGTGGAGGTGTATCCTGTCACTGTTTGCACTCTGTGGTTGCTATGTTTACATATATAGGAGATAGGGGCCGGTACTGGACTGAGGGGGCCGTTCTATTTTTTGTTGCAATGCTTTAAAGATACATGTATGTGACATGACGTGTGCATACACATACACACGCACACACATACGCACACACACACACATACACACACACACACACACACACATGCACACACACACACACACACACACACACACACACACACACACACACACACACACACACACACACACATGGCCCTGTGTTTCCAACAATCACAGACAACCCTCTTGGTGATCAGTTTGTTGGGTTGGGCATGGACTTGCGGACCCCCTCAAAAGTGATGCATGTCGTTGTAGCTTCATATTACAGTTTACAGTGTAGTTTGGTGGTACATGAGGTGGTCAGATGTTCACCTAAGTCCTTGCCTTTCACCACGCCCCCTTCCCCCTCCCCCCACACACACACATACACAGACACAGACATCATGCAGCCCAACTTGGACATGTTGAACCCTACACTTGACGAACTGCTGGACCACTTTGAACCAATGGATGGTAAGTCAACAAGTTTTCCATCACAGGTGCCATGCATTTGACCACACTGCCATTGTGCCAATCTTGGAAGATGGTAGAAGGGGAGGGGACGTGTTGATGTAGTTGTTTGAGTTCTGCCTTGTAAGGCATAGTGGCCACTTGTCATAAGCTTCAGTTAGAACTGCATATAGTGTACTTGGTGTATGTGTGTCCCTCCCCCTGGACCCACTTCCAACCACTTTACATGTAATACCATCACTCCCTCACTTCTCCCTCTCTCCCTAACTACTCACTCCCTCTCCTCCCCTAATTACTCACTCCCTCTCCTCTCCTCTCCCTCCCTTTCTCCTCTCCCTCCCTTTCTCCTCTCCCTCCCCATCTCCCTTCCTTACCTCTCCTCTCCCTCTCTCCTCATCTCCCTTCCTTACCTCTCCTCTCCCTCCCTCCCCATCTCCCTTCCTTACCTCTCCTCTCCCTCCCTCCCCATCTCCCTTCCTTGCCTCTCCTCTCCCTCCCTCCCCATCTCCCTTCCTTACCTCTCCTCTCCCTCCCTCCCCATCTCCCTTCCTTACCTCTCCTCTCCCTCCCTCCCTCCCTCCCTCCCTCCCTCCCTCCCTCCCTCACTCACTCCTCTGTCTTTTTCTCCAACCCACCCACATGCACACCACCCCACTGTGTTGCAGTGACGTTTGCACGCACCACAGCTTCAGGCTTTCTCGGCAGCCACAACAGCTTCTCCACTGCAGCTGCCCTCTCCATGCTGTCCAACTCACGTTCCCAGCCACCTCGCAGCGTGCGGCAGCAGAACATCCTCTCTGAGATGCTGCAGCTGTCCATGCCAGGCCCATCAGCAGCTGCCTACGACCAGTATGGCACCACAACGTCTACCTTTCTCACCCACCTGGGGTTTCCCCAGAAGGCGTCCTCTGCGTCGCGCCAGCAGCTGTTGCCTGTGCCCTTTGTGGAGCAGCTGCAGGACCCCATGCAGCAGCAGCAATCGGGCTACCCCTCCTCCTCCTCCACGCAGGGCGGGCTAGGGGATGAATACACAATGTCTCCCACTTCATTCCTCAGGTTGGGCAGTTTGGAGGACTCCGGCAAGGACACCAACGATCCTTCCATGGAGCTCGGGGACGCCGCGCAGTTCATCAACTTTGCAATGAAGTCGGAGCCTGGGTCAGAAGAGGTAGTGCCACAGGCTCGCCCTTCCTCGCTAACAAGGACACCATTTCAGTCGCTGGAGGCTTCTGTACCCTCTCAGTCTGCATCTGTTGGTTCCTCGTCTCTTGGGTTAGCCGGTACCACCTCCGGCCTTACCAGCGCAGAGTACCAGAGGTCCCACCCCCCCTTCAGTCCCCAGCTGTCTCCCATTGGCCACCTTCCACAGCCTCTGGTCCTGCCGCAGCAGAAGCAGTTTGACCCCCGGACCCCACCCTCATCTAATGCCATGCCTCCTTCCCTCTCCGCTTCGACCTCTTTCACAAGGACCCAGTACTCCCCGCAGCAGTCCCGGGCCTCACCCTCTCCTCACCCTTCTGATGCCATGCCTCCGCCTCGTCGCCTAACCCCACCCTCACCTCATCCTCCTCCTGAATCCATGCCTCCTCCCACAAATTCCCCCACCTTCCCGAGGGTGTTGAGCTCCGGCTCCCTCGTCTCTCAACACCAGCCCCCTCCCCCCTTGGAGAGGGGCACGAGCGAGCCCACACGCTCCCTCCAGGCCCAGGTGAGGAAGCTGAAGGAGCAGCACGACAAGCAGATGGTGGAGCTGGAGAGGCAGCAGGGGCTGGCACAGCTGCAGTACAACCAGGTCCTGGAGCAGTACCTCAAACACTCCACCGAGCAGACCTCGCAACAGCAGCAGCAGATACTGCAGTCCGTGCTGGCCGACCCTAACCTGGTCACCATACTGAAGAGCGTCCTGTTCTCCGGGCAGGAAGTGGAGGAGCAGCTGGTGAAGGATGAGGGGGCGGGGCTGGGAGAGACGACTGTTCTGGCAGAGGCCTCCAATGCCGGGTTCCTCAAGGCGGCGGGAGGGTTCCCCAGGGCTGAAGAGTTGAGACACTCCCCTCCTCCTCCCTCCCCTCTTCAGATCAAAGCGTTGCAGTTGCAGCCTGCGATTCCTCTTCCCCAGACCAAACAGCCAGCTCCTCTTCCCCAAGTCAAGCCGCAAAAAGTGGCCCCTCTTCCCCAGACTAAACAGCCAGCTCCTCCCCAGGCCAAACTGTCACAGGTGCAGCAGCAGTCGGCTCCGGCTCAGACCATGGTACCAACGTCATCTTCGTCTAACCTCGCCCACCTAGTGTGCCCAACCCAGCTAGCCAAGGTGAGGGTTCCATTGCCCCACACCCCATGTGCCCACACCCCATGTGCCCACACCCCATGCGCCCACTTGTAGCTAGCCAAGGTGAGGGTTCCATTGCCCCACACCCCATGTGCCCACTTGTACTGTACTGTTCATGAAGGAATGCAACTACTCTGGTATTTTGAGTACTCATCATGTGCTCATTACACCAAATAAGTGATTAACATGGCATCCACAAGAAACACAGGGAAATTTAGTCCATTTTGGGGCAAACTGAAAAATGATTAATTCCCTCTAGATAGAATTGCTTGGTTTTGAGTGGAGATTTCCCATTATGAGGCATATTTCTTTATTTTTGTATCTCAAACAGACATACCATAGTTGAGTGGTTCTAGCATTATCACGTAAGAGGTACAGATTTTTCTGAAGAATGTATTCCTTCTAGAGCGTTACAAAAATTGCGTAAAAACTGTATGAAATGTCGTGAAAATGGTTTAAAATTGAGGCTCTAAGTTAAATACATGTAATCAACTCTCACGGTAGGAGTGATTTGGAGTGCAAGGTAATGAAATGAGGAAACGGCATTACTGCGAGTGAATTGTTACATGGGCAGACTTCAAGAACCTTTCTTCCTGTCTTACTAAATAACAGACCATGACTCTATCCAGGCAGGTACAGACTGGATTTATTGGTTAAACTTGCTTCCACTGTTTAATGTAATTTTGATTCAGTAATACTCAAGGTGGTGGGAAACATGACCCTGTAAAAAGTGTACCCGAGGGCATTTACCACATCAAAAATTATGTACCTGTTCGACCTTTTCATGCAACAGGGAGTCTTTTATAAAAGACCATTCCAAATATATATATTATAATTACTCTGTGCAAATGGTGAGCTTTCTGATTATATTTTTTTCCAATCCAAAAAAATGATATGAGGGAATCTGCGTTTCTCATGGATGCAGTGTTAAAAGCTATCCTGAATTATTATTGCTAGGCGTATCATCACCACATGTGATTTCATTTACCAATCTACATTTTTAACTTGATCTAGTTACATGTAACATCAATTAACATGTATTTGCTCAGTAGTGATTGTAAATAATAACAGATGTAGCCAGTTGAAAGTGTTAACTTGTAATGTATTCATAAATGCTCTGTTGCTTTGAGTTCTAGCCAGTAGGGTAGGGGTTCCAGCGAAAGTAAAAAGATCTGCAGTGTTTTGTTGGGAATCTCGCTCTGCAACAAGTTTCATTGAATTAATTTAAGGCTATCATACACAAAATCTTTATATATCAAATGCGAGTGGTTCCATGATCCCCACAGAAGTGGTTAGCTTTTTAGCATTTTCATGCTAAATAAAATTAGAAGCGGCTGGGACTAAGTCCCGGACCCACTGGGACTAAGTCCCGGACCCCCTTCTGTCACAGGAGGGGGCAGCCTGCCCCCATACCCTCCCCTACTTGTGAACATAGTTGCCAAATGATGGTAATTAAATGATGTTTCTACCCTTTTTGGGTTGTACACGTATTTGATAAAGTTGCTTAATGTCACCCTACCCCACCCTACTCCTCCCTACTCCCCTTACCCACACACCACACCCTACTTCCTTCCACACACACCCCACCCTACTCTCCCGCTCCCCACACCACACCCTACTTCCTTCCACACACACCCTACTCTCCCCTCCCCACACCACACCCTACTTTCCCCTCCCCACACACCACACCCTACTCTCCCTCCCCACACACCACATCCTACTCCCCTCCCCACACACCACACCCTACTCCCCTCCCCACACACCACACCCTACTCTCCCCTCCCCACACACCACACCCTACTCTCCCTCCCCACACACCACACCCTACTCTCCCTCCCCCCACACCACACCCTACTCCCCTCCCCACACGCCACACCCTACTCCCTCCCACACACCACACCCTACTCCCCTTCACCCCACACCACTCTACTCTCCCCTCCCCACACCACAACACTCTCCCTTCCCCACACCACACCCTACTCTCCCCCCTCCCCACACACCACACCCTACTCTCCCCTCCCCACACACCACACCCTACTCTCCCCCTTCCCCACACACCACACCCTACTCTCCCCTCCCCACACACCACACCCTACTCTCCCTCTCCACACCCTACTCTCCCTCTCCACACTCATCTGTACTTCGCCTCAGGCCACTGGTATCAGCGACTTTCAGAGCAGACTGTTGGTAGCAGCTGCACAGGCCAGCAGCACTGAGTCTCCTCCCACCCCCACTTCTGCCCTTCTGTGTACGTCATACACACACCATATCTTATGTATCACACTCACTCACAGGGTTTTCCTCATGATTTTGCATGTAAATGCACGCATATCTGTGTTCACTTTACACATGCACACACATATGCACATATACACATGCACATACACATGCACATAACACATACATACATAAACGCATACACATGCACACATATACACATGCACACACATACACATGCACATCACACACACACGCACATGCACACATATACACATGCACACACATACATACTCAGCCTCTTCAACCAGATCTCCATACAGTGCCGAATCAGACTTTGCATACAGTCCAAGTGTTCTCCAGGTGTGTGGAGGTGGAGTTGGGTGACATGTGGAGGTGGGGTGTGGTCAGTCATATCATATGTACCCACAGTACGTGTACTGGGGTCAAGATGGCATGATAGGAGTACTGGGGACTAGGTCACATGATAGGAGTACTGGGGACTAGGTCACATGGATATAGGAACATCCTTGAGTCACATCCTTCTCACAGTTACTTTTGGTGAGGGGATGTCACAGATCACACTCTATGCTCTAGTACTGTAGTATGTTATGAGTAAGGGGATATCCCTTACATAACTGGCCATGTTAGGAGTACCCCTTGCATTAGGGGATATCCCTTACATAACTGGCCATGTTAGGAGTACCCCTTGCATTAGGGGATATCCCTTACATAACTGGCCATGTTAGGAGTACCCCTTGCATTAGGGGATATCCCTTACATAACTGGCCATGTTAGGAGTACCCCTTGCATTAGGGGATATCCCTTACATAACTGGCCATGTTAAGAGTACCCCTTGCATTAGGGGATATCCCTTACATAACTGGCCATGTTAAGAGTACCCCTTGCATTAGGGGATATCCCTTACATAACTGGCCATGTTAGGAGTACCCCTTGCATTAGGGGATATCCCTTACATAACTGGCCATGTTAAGAGTACCCCTTGCATTAGGGGATATCCCTTACATAACTGGCCATGTTAAGAGTACCCCTTGCATTAGGGAATATCCCTTACATAACTGGCCATGTTAAGAGTACCCCTTGCATTAGGGGATATCCCTTACATAACTGGCCATGTTAAGAGTACCCCTTGATTAGGGGATATCCCTTACATAACTGGCCATGTTAGGAGTACCCCTTGCATTAGGGGATATCCCTTACATAACTGGCCATGTTAAGAGTACCCCTTGCATTAGGGGATATCCCTTACATAACTGGCCATGTTAGACCCCTTGCATTAGGGGATATCCCTTACATACCTGGCCATGTTAGGAGTACGCCTTGCATTAGGGGATATCCCTTGCATAACTGGCCATGTTAGAGTACCCCTTGCATTAGGGGATATCCCTTACATGCGTAATATGTTGGTGTGTCAATGTCGTAAGGTGTTTGCTCCATGATTGATCCATTATTACAGCCCACCATTTTACTGTTTGTGCATGAGCTCAAAGTGGAAATATACATGTTTCAGAGTGTTTTTGTGAAGACAGTCCCTTGTGTGGTTCATTTCAGAGAAGGTTAAAAAACCCTAAACAGCTCTCATCAGAGGAGAAGATAGTGTACAAGGAGCTCAGAAGGCAGTCGCATATCTCAGCAGAGCAGAAGAGAAGGGGCAGTATTAAGGTGGGAGGGGCAGTATTAAGGTGGGAGGGGCAGTATTAAGGTGGGAGGGGCAGTATTAAGGTGGGAGGGGCAGTATTAAGGTGGGAGGGGTAGTATTAAGGTGGGAGAGGCAGTATTAAGGTGGAAGGGGCAGTATTAAGGTGGAAGGGGCAGTATTAAGGCGGGAGGCTAAGACAGTGGTGTGCTAGAACTCCCTCCTATCTCTCCTCCTTGTCCCCTCCTCCACACCCAGCAAGGTTTTGATCACCTTCAGTCACTGCTCATCAATCCAGCCACATACCCGACTGGAAAAGTGAGCAAGACGGCCATTTTGGAGAAATGTTAGTGTGTGTGTATGAAGCAAAACAGTGCCATCACGTTATGCTCTGTAAAGGCATTGAGTACATTGAGGATAGCCACCAGAAGAGGCTGAACAGGGATAAGAAGATAGAGGCCCTCAAAATGGAGATAGCGCAGCTCAACAGGGATATCAGTGACTTCCAGCAGAAGTTGCCTGCCTCTGGAGCACCTATTACCAGACAGGTGTGCTTTGTTTGGAATATGGGAGACAAAATGGGGTAGAGCGTTCATTAATTTCCTCTTGTGGTTTTTGTCTTTAGAGATTTGAGGAGAATAGGCAGCGATTCAGAGAGTACGTGCAGAGGAAGACGCTGCTCAACTACAAATTCTGGATTGTATCCATCAGTACTAATTTCATTGTTTCCACATGATTCACGTCCACCACACAACACACACACACACACAGTATTGTGTGCACCGTGTTCTCTGCCGTTGTCCCTTAGCTTTTGTTTTCAGTTCAGTATCATATTACAGCAGCTGTTTGACTCGTACAACACCATGGTTGCCACTGGAAGCACAGATGAACTGTGTAGGACTGTGCTCGCATGGTTTGAACAGAAATGCTCACTTCACTCACTCAGACCAGGTTGGTAGGGAATATATACATGCTCTTCTTGCCTTGCATGTGTATATTGAACAGCAGCTGTGACTTTCCCTCTCTAGTTGTGCTGAACAGTCTCAAGGAGTTGAGTGTCAAGACGTCCATTCTCTCCGATCCGTCACAAGTCCCTCAACAACTGAAGGAGTACGCCACTCTGCATATGGAGGACCAGGAGAGGGGCCAATTTGCTGGGCTTCAGTAGCCTGCCTGTGGTGTGCAGGAAATCACTTTGCTGTGCTCAATATCCTTTGGCTCTGTACCACTCTTGTCCTAGTTACACTGACTTTGTGTAGCAACTGAGTCCTTTTATCACATGTTTTGTGTGTTTATTCCTGTATCTCGATTTGTGTGTTCATGGGATCATGGCATGTCACTGACATGTACAACGAATTACGTACATTGTATGCATAGATACCTTATAAGGACTAAGTGATTTTGTTCCCCGCCTTAAATTTTTAAAAGTTTATAATCTTAAGTTTAAATTACTTTTTTATTTTAATCAAAAACTTCAAGATATGGGAAGTTCTCTCGTTTGTACTTTGGTTCATATACATAAGTGTGTCTTTTGATTGACAATTGCAGGATTTTTTATCTTTAAAAGGCAATACTGAATTTTATATGTCGACGTGATGCAAACTGGAAATATTAATTATGATTATACAGCCAGGTGTTCCACAATCAAGGCAGAGATACTATCTCTGATCAAGGTAAATTGTTTATAAATTAACCACAAACAGTTAATTGTTGCGGGTATAGATGTTGATGTAAACAAACTAAATCAATTCTGTACCTTTATTGCTATTATAGCCCAGTAGATACACACAAAAAATGTAATATTGAAATTATCTTTTCCAAAAGGAACTGCTGCTGGTCCCTCAGGACTACAAGTTCAACATCTTTTGGATGCTGCTAGCACCCCCTTACAAACATTGATTTGCTCATCTCTTCAAGTAGGGATATTGTCAATCTTTTGGCATCACCTCCCTCATCAGTGTCTAAATTCTTAGCTGGGGGTAGCCTAACTGCCTTGAGCAAACAGAAGGAAGGGCGCCCTCCTGATATCCATCCAATTGCTGTTGGAGAGACTTTACAACGGCTCACTGGTAAGTGTTTTGTGTGCTCTGGTAAAGGAGAAAGCATCTGACTTCTTCCAACCCCTTCAGTTTGGAGTGTCCTGCACCCTAGGTTCAGAAAAGGTCATCCATGGTTTAAGGTGATGTATGGATGAGCACTGGGATAGTGATGACTTTGTAGTCCTCAAGATAGACATGAAGAATGCCTTCAATCTTGCGTCTCGGCAGACTCTACTAGATGAGTGGTGCTACTTTTTTTCCCCGAGCTTCTGCCATGGGCTAGTTGGTGCTATGGGTCACACCCATTATTGTGGCATTCTTTAGGTCAGTTATCCTCTGAGGCAGGGGTGCTACATGGAGACCCACTGGGTCCTTTATTCTTTGCTTTGGTCCTTCACAAGTAGTCTCTGCGATTGATGCAGATGATGAATGTCTTGATCTGCTTTTCCAAGCATGGTTCTTGGATGATGGGGTACTGGCTGGTAAGAAGGCATCAGTATTGGGCTTTGTCAATTCTAGAGGAATATGGTCTATCTTTGGGCATTTTTATCAACTTAAGCAAGTGTGAACGCTTCAGCCGAAATGATCTACATTCCTTTCCAGCCTCAATGAGAACATCACACTTGCCTCACATGGTCATTCTAGGAGCCCCCATAGATGATTTACCTATTCTGTGCAAATTTCATTGCCTCAAAGCGTCTTGATGCCCTGAAGTTGCTATCTAAGCTTGTTGATGTTGCAACCATTGATCCCCAGGTGCCTTTAATTCTGTTGCACTTAATATGTGGGAGTTTTTCTAAGCTAGTTCACCTGGCAAAAGCCACCCCTCCAAGTTTGGACTCTGATCCTTTGCAGCTTTATTTAAAAGATTGCTTTGTGTTGAACACCTCTGATTCCACATGGCAGTCTCTTTCTCACCATTCTAGTGTAGCATTTATTGCTTCTGTGTGCTCCTCTGACAGAGATAATCAGTATCTTGTTCAGGCCATTAATCTTTTTAACATCCAGGTCCTTCCATCTGATGCCATTTCTGTAGAATCTGTTCTGTCCTCTCCTATCAAACAAAGAACTTTGTCCCAGAAACTTGACAATTGTCTGTTCCAGACATTGTTAGTGTCTTCTTCAGTTGCCGACAAAGTGTACATTTTGTCTGAATCAGCCCCTCACTCTGCTTCCTGGTTGTCTGTGGTACCATCTGCTGCACTTGGCCTCCACTTGGAACCCAATGAGTTTTTGATAGCTTTAAAATGGTGGCTTGGCCAAGATTTGTCCAGGGGTTCATTATGTCCACTTTGCCCAGGCACTGCACTTGACCCTCTAGGCCATCGTGCAGTGACCTACAGGCGGGGTGGTGATGTAGTGATGCGCCATAATTGGTTGTGAGATGCAATAGTTGCTGGCCTTTGACACAGTGCTCATCTGAGAGTTAAGATAGAGGTTGGTACCGGATCTTGGGCAAACTCAACCAGCTGATATGTTCTGGTAGCAGACTGGGAGAGAGGAAGGCCAGCTGCGTGGGATGTCACTGTAACCTCACCACTCACCCCTGCTGTGCTGAATGAGGCGGGAATGTGTGCTGCTAGCGAGCAGCACATGCACAATGCCAATGATCCAAAGTGCCATGAACTAGGTTGGGTATGAATTCCTCTGGCTGTTGAGACGTATGGCAACTGGGGCAGAGAAGCACACACCACTTTTACCCGTCTGGCCACTCGACTTGATATCTGTGCTTCTCTGCCGAAAAGTAGTGTCATTGCTGACCTTTATGGCAGACTTAGTTTGGTCAGTGCTGACTCGTTGTGTAGCAAGAGCAATTTTGACACGAAGTCTGCCTCAGTCGTTTGAGTAGATTATGTTTCGGAACATTAGTTAGGTTTATAGGTACTTTGTAATAATGTGTTTGATAAAAATAAAAATGGACACTGCATGCATTTACGCACTGTAATATATGTATTCTTAATATTCGTGGAGTGCTCCCGCGGGTAATTATGACGAATTATAATTACACGATTTTGATATATTCTCTAAAGGTTTATCTTAAAAGGGCTAGACGAACGTTCTCTGAGGTAGCTCCATCTGTTTTCTACTTGTAGTACAAATTTTCACTAACATATTTTAACTTCTATTGCGAAGTTATGAGTCAAACATCGTACCCACTCCACAAAACGTGCATGTTGCATGCAAATTCGGCCACATTTCACCGCGTATTGCAGAAACTATCTATCGTCTCCAATAAGAATAGTTCCACTAGGCGTTTATGATTCTTTTGACGTCGAAAACCAAGTGTGCATGCTCGAGCCCATGCACTGTATGAGAAAAGAAACCTTTATACCGCACGAATCATCCTGGATTGTAGGAGCCTTTTAAAAAAAAAATAATAATAATAATGCTACAAATTTATTGTTCTTTTCTTGTTTCATGCATTCTTAATGTTTCGCCACTGATTTTACACTTGTAAATATTTCAAATGGACTGATATAGAACATCCCAACATCACCAAGATGCCTTTACAATTCAGTATTTTCTTCGCTGCTGTGCACGATACAACATCATGTGCGGTTTCCTATTTTATCTCTAATTTTTTAAATATTATAGAGTGCTAGGGGTAATTAAGACGAATTTTGGACTTAGTTGCAATATAAGTTACTCGCTAAAGGTGTTTATTGTCTGTTATTTGCTCCAATACAATTGATTATCAATTACCAGGTACTGTATAGTCTATTTGTATAAAAAACATCTGTATTACGTAAAAGATATTAGAGAAAATGCGAGTGCAATTTGAGTCCGCCTAATATGACGAATAAAAGCATAATTCAAAAGCGGTTTACAGTTGATATAGCTGCTTTGACAGTCAACCCGCAATCAAGATCTACTAGAACCTACGGCATTAGCCCAGCATTGCATACATGTAGATCTACATTTATAAAACTGTACATATGAAAAGTAAAGTATATACCCGCTAAGTAACACAATGAATGTGATAGTGACATCAGGCTAATGATATAACAGAATTGTCGGTTGGCTGATGTTTGTATGTCTCAAGAGGGCCTCTGGGATGCCTGCAGCCTTTGCAATGGAGTTTAGGCTCTCACCCGATACAACGCGTTGCAGCGCGTGGTGAATTTGTGCTGGGTCATGCTTTGATCGACCACGTACCGTGCGCGTGAGAAGACATGACTGAGCACGCGCCTATCGACAGCCCTGGAAGATTAGATTCAGAGCTGTGCTATCTTACCGAGTGTGCTGCCTTGTGGCTAATTGTGAAATTCATATCGATCTATAATGAGGTGCGTCTCTACCGGGTCGTACATATTGACATACAGCTACCTGGCTATTTGCATGTCTAAGCTGAAACTAACAAAAACAGAATCTACACTCAAGGCCATGTTTAACAATGTATGATGAAGCTTTGATACGGTCGTCGTTTTTGCTAAAATTTAAAGCAAACCTCAAAATCGCTCACAACAAATTACGCGATATTAGTTACCGTTCAGTTACTACGAGCTCCAGAACGCTCAGCATCGCAGGTTTTCGACATTAATCGAGTCGCCGAAACTTTCGGGAGCTATTCCGCCCTGCATTTTTGGAAATGATGTGTAGTTTCTGCAATACTTAAGAAAACGTGACTGATTTTAGAAAACATTTTTTCGAGGGGGTGCGACATATCGACTTGTAACTTCACAATGGAAGGTCCAAAGAAGGCCATTTTTTTTTTAAATGTAGGAAACACATGTGCATACAATATAAAACACTTGTTTTATCCTTTAAATACATACTTCACGATATATTAAAAAATTCGATTATCGTTCGTCATGATACAAGGCTCGTCATAATACCCGGGAGCACTCTAGTTGTAAGGAATAAAAGTAGTCCATTCAGTTCTGCATAGCTTGGCTGAATCAAAAGTTAATCAGCTTACCTGCACACTCCGCTGAGAAATGTACTATGCATGGCAATGCATCCTAGATTCTCATGCAGGGATATAGTCATATAGATCTATATCAGTACTTTTGTCCTAAATCTAGGACGTCTGGTATAGTTAGCGCGATAGCACTCTGTATACCAACGACATCATATCAACTTGAACACACATGCAAGGTGCATGTGTTGTGTATGATTCAGCCGGGCCAGAGCCGGCATTCGGCCTGTGTACATGTATCATACATTGTATATACATGCATGTATATACATGCATGCATTGCTCATGCATCAGTACATTGATGCAGCCAGCGTCATGCATCAGTTGAACGGGTTATCCATGGATATTCCATGCATACAATATAGTGAAGCAAGTCCCTAATGCCATGCACTATCCAATATGTAAAGCCGGTATATATCAGCATTTGTATGTCTTCTTACAACGGCAATGGCAGCATGCAGGGCCAAAGTATTGTACATATTTGCTGCTTTGTATAACGTATAGAATAATCATCTCACCACACTTAAGAGTGGAGACTCATCAATTTACCTAGGCATGTCTTGTCCACAGCTGAAGCTATCATATATATATATATCATTTTTCATAACTATAAGGAAAGACAGTGAACATGTCAGTGTATAGGAGAGCAAAATAACAGAAACAAAAAGCATGCATCCTTCCGCAGTATCAAACCGCCGCACGCTTCACTGTGTCTTGATCAGCTCTGCTCCGTTGGAAGATAAAGATGGCTGGCTCGATGATAAGCACATACTGCATCATTGCCGATCAGAAACTGTAGTAAATAACTTGAATAATATGATAATAACGACCATCTTCATGACATGTACATGTATATCAACAGTTGGGAATTGTCCAAGTGGTTGCCTTCTCAACTCCGAAGATTATAAATCAGACACATTACACATGCACACACAACAAGCGCACATGCACACACATGCATAGTGATACACACACACACACACACACACACACACACACACACACACACACACACACACACACACACACACACACACACACACACACACACACACACACACACACACACACACACACACACACACACACACGTACGCACACACACACACACGCACGCACACACACACAACACACACGCACGCACACACACACACACATACACACACACACATGCACACACAGTGGAACATGCTATACTTCACGAAAGAGCGCTACCGCGTGACGTCACATCAGGCCTACACTCCTATTATAGGCACAATATATACCCTATTTTAAAGTTAAAGGCATCAACGCTTATTCTGTCATCATATTCATATACATCTGCAATATATAGTCGAGAAGAACTTCTACTGTGACAAGAATAAATACCGCATGCTTATCATCAGTGGCTGGAATGCTTACCGGCGGACCGCACCTCAGGGGAAAAACGCGTCGAATCAAGTTTTGATTTATAAAGGACTTTAAAATCCTCTGTAAAATCACTGTGTGATTGAACATTAAAATTGATTTGTGTGTGATTTTAATGTTTTTTCCCCTGTGGTACGTACGTACATGTACATGTGGCCATAATCATTACAGTACTTATGTATCGTGGAAACCTGTTACATAATCGGACAATGTCTGTATAACGGGACAAAGACAACCGAGTTACATACCCGTATACATGTGCATATCATGCAGGTATCCGCGGGCACATTCACCATTTGGGCGACTAATCAATCAATTCAGTACTTTTGTTTCTAAGATGCCTGCCAATCGACTTATAAAAAACGTCAAAGTACACATCAGTACATAAGTTGTAAATGTTCAATTAACTAAAGGGTCCTATTTTATAAAACGCGTGGCCTCCAATCGCTGCAGAAGCTGTACGGCATTTGGTCCAATCCGGTGGTGGTATCTTCTGGTACGCATAGAAGTGGGTGGCGCCATTTGTTCGGTCGGGAAGTTGACGTGCTACTGCCTTCCTTGCGATCTCTAGAGCCATGAGAAATTCTGGGTCCTTCTCGGTAACAGCTAGCAACAGTGCTCGATTAGGGTTACCCTCGTTCCAGCATTCGAATTGATAAGGTTTCTGACAGACCTCCTCGACGGTATGCCCCCACCACAGTTGTCCTTTGGGCGGGTAGTCAGCTCGGTTGATGATGACGGAGGCCACGGCTTCCATTCCCTCTTTGCCTTCACCGCGCGCCTCACCCCATATCGTCTGAGCCAGTACCTTTACTTCAGCTGAGTCTTCCACGGCCGCACAGTAGGCGCTCGCTAAGAGCAGGACGATATGTGCGCACAGCCCAAGCACGCGCATTCTGCATGCGGACCAGATTCGTTGTCAGTTCGCGATACCAAAAAAAAAAACGAACTTATATAAAGTAATTGTAATTAACGATTACGTCATACTTTTAGCCGCAAAACCTGATAGCATAGTCTGGAAGCGCCAATTCGCTGTCCGCGAATTTTCAGACGCAGAATCTATGTAGTCAAGCTAGAGGTGCTGTTGTAAGCCAAGTCGAAAAGGTACGATTTGAGTACAGTTTGAGTATCAACAATGTCATGCATGTGTTGCAAAACTTGCAACTTGCAAATTAATGTGCATGCATGTGCACAGCACGTGCTTTTACATGTATTTATGACATTGTCTCAGTCCTGGTGAACTGTCCGTGTATGCGCCCATACATATTATAATAAATAGTATAATAAATACGTATAAATACGTGGGCGGAAATTTTTATTGACTCTTTTAACTGCATGCTTGCATGCCACGAAACACAATAGACCCTTCCTTTAACGGCGTAAGGAATGCAATTATTCTTAATTGCGTCACTTCCGGAGTTCATCCTGTGCGCGAGTACTAACACTGTACCAGGTTGTTGATAATTTTCGACCGACCAAGCCTCTGTCACAACAGTACTCACAGAGGCAGACATCCCAGGTGCGTTTCTCGAGGAGCCACTAGAGATCCGTAGTACGGCAGTGCTCCGAAAGTGGCTAATTTGCCACGGGATAAAAATGCAATCGGCTAGCCGAAAGCAAAGCCTAATAGATAGGTCAGTGTTGCCAAGACATTTATGTACTGTGTCGATATCAGCCTTGCTAGTCTCGTTCCCAGACCTATATGACGCAATGTTTATCGCAATTTGTACTTTTGTATAAACAAGCTCGTACTTGTATAAGTCTGGTGTTTCAAATGCTAAACCTTAGAATTCGTGCGCTTATACGCAACGTTGCCCTCCTACTTCTTACAGTACATAGATACACATGGCCGGAGACAAGGGGGGGCTTGGGGGGGCTTAAGCCCCCCCAAACATTTCCCCTAATACTAATATTTAAATATCGATGCAATTAGAATCATTAATTGTGGTACGAGCGGATTGCTTTTCTCCCTATGAATATCAGCTGAGCACTAAGCAGTACAGTGCAAGTGGAGCATACTTGGCCAAATAATTTTTCCAATGGCGGTAGGTACAGGTGGATTGTAAATGTCCCAGCCCACACGATGTAGTTCAATATTCGGATCTATATATCGATCGGAATATTGAAGTATGGATACCGTATATCGATCGTCATATCGTTCAATAATGAAAGTAGGTCTGGAAAGTTCGGAAGCAAGTAATTTTTTTTTCTCGCATTTATGTTTTTAGCATGTTTCTACGCAATCATATGCTATGTTTTGAGACTTGAAAAGTGCGAAAGTTGCAAAGCAGCTGGGGCGGAGCCCCAGACCCCGATGGGGGAGCTTACAGCGCTCCCCCATACCCCCTAGCTGGGAGTAGGCGGGCCCCGCCTCGCCCCCAAATTCTGGATCCGCCCCTGAACTAAGCCCCCCCAAATCTCAAAACTTGTCTCCGGCCATGATACACCCTTGTTGTCTACCTTGCGAGTCATTTTACACATGACACATTACATCACCAGCAGGAAGAACTCCGGACGTGACGTAAAATTAGCAAATTGCATTCCTTACGCCGTTAAAGGGAAGGGTCTATTAGCCACAGCCCGCATGCAAGCGTTGCCTGCTTTTATGTGTCCTGCATGGAAAGCCGGTTCACTGCGACACGTCACAAGCATGACGTTTGAGTCAGTATATATACTATAACTAGCCATAACTGCACAACATGTCAATAACACAAGAGAAAAATGACTGAATACATGCATTAGTCCTATATTTTTTTAGCATATTACCTTGTCATGTGCTAAATAATACCGAGGATTTTGGCCAGTCAAGTAATCCGGACAGACGCATAGAGCACAAGATAATATGTCCAAACAAGCTATGCATGGCAATGGATTACAGGGATAAACATGTTTTGATCATAGTACTGGCCCGGGAAGTATATATGGAGCCGGATATGTCATGCAAATTTCCTCATTTAGGTAATTTACATTGCTATGTCAAAATATAAGATTCGCTCCAGCATTGATAAGTGACGGAGCTGAAAAGGAAGTATATGCTCTTTCTAGGTACCTATACATCTAGGTCGCGATTGCCGGATTTTCAAATTAGGGACAAGCTATATATAGACTATAACTATATTAGTTGCTGTGCCCACACTTACCAGTGCTGGACTGCATCGATCAGTGATTCGGCCAAGGATTGCATGTTTAAAAGATCTAATCATGCACTGTCCAATATACTTCAAGTTCTGTCTTCATTTCAGTATTAATGAAACGCGGCAACCAATTATATTTATCACTGAAAATTGCCATTATTGAGACAACTTTGAAACTGAAACAGTCGAATGGCGGCAGCTTTTTACTTTTAATGGAAGTATAGCAATGCCGGTCTTTTTCGTCTAAATTTTCTCAGAGGATGTTTTTATTACCAACAATAACTGACGTCGTTATTAATAGGAATGTAACTTAAAGTTCACGCATGCGCACATGTTATAAATACAAGCATTGTTTATTTATTGTGGTGAAGAGTTAGAGCTGGAGATGGCTCTTTATAGGGTTATACCGGACGCCCAGTATGGTAGAGGATTATATGCTGTAAAAGACACCCCAGCATTTTCGGAGGTATTCAGGGAAGAGCCCTTGATACACGCACTTGTCCCACAGTGTTTTACTAACATGTGTCACTGGTGCTTAAGACGGAGCGATGAGTAAGTTTTGCTGATCGTTATAGCAGGACAGCCAATGACTAATCAATCTTGCTGCCTAGCCTCCATACATGTCGGAAGTGCAAACGTGTGAGGTACTGTGACAATAAGTGCAGGGTGAGTCACTGAACAGTCGGGGGGGGGGGGGCGGATTCCAAATTTTGGGAATGGTGGGTAGGTCTCATAACAAGGTACGAGTGAATCGACGGCACCGAATAGGCCCGCCCGAAGTAGTGTAGACAACATTGTTGATATTTCTGGACTTATCCCAGGCCTGTAGTCTGGTTCGGTCGAACCCCCCCGCAGGCCTCGCTCGTCCCCCATACTCACTGGCTGGGCGGGAGGGGGCACATGCACAGGAACAAGTATCGTATTTCCAGCCCTGGGTTTACCCTGGGGGTAGGCCTATGGGGGAGCGCTATAAGCCTCTCCATCGGGGCCTGGGGCTCCGCCCTAGAGGCCAACGCTTTTTGCGTTGGAAAACTGCCAAAAATGTTATAACATAGATATTAAAGGTAAGGGATTGGAAACCAACCCAATCAACACCAATCAACAGGTACAGTTCCAGTCCCAGGCCTTTACAGAGAAAAACACTACCACTTTATCCGCTATCCCTTGGAATCCTCACAACAAGTCCCTTCACATGAATGCATGTTTTGTGCGACACTGGCTTAATCTAAACTTGTGTCTAGATTTTTCACACATTCTGTATTGAGAGAAAGCATTCAGCGTAACTGCCATAAGACATGGATGTATAATGTAAATTGAGAGCGGGTTTGTAAGGCTTAACTTTGTAATTTTCTGTCTCCTCTATAATACGTATTGACAGCAAACCAACTATCCGTTGGCACGTAATATTCATCTAACTATCTAGAAACCAAGTCTTGTAATTTTGACGACAAAGTTACAGTCGCTATGTCTGAGAGTTTCGTACCTGGTCAAAAATCAAACTTTTACTTATTTCTAGTGAGTGTGACACATTCACAGCGCAAAAACTATACTGTGGTACATAAAATACTGTGCTCTATCTGCCTATCCTAACGCCGCACTGTTGCGCCGCTTTGTTCGGGCGTAGCGTCTGAGAGTTTCAAAATGGAGACGAAGTGCGCCAAGTCTAGTAACTCCCTTTAGGAAGGCACTAAAAACATAACAGTTACTCTTAGCTCTCTGTAATCTGCAAACAATCTTTTCCTGCTCTCTGTTTGTGCCTCAGGTTAACTTTACGATAGACTTCTGGGGGGTGAGGCATCAGACTTACCAATTAGCAACTGCCAGGATTGTCCGCTCGATCCATTTCCAATCCCTTACCTCTAATATCTATGGTTATAATTACTAGTACGGATCCAGCCCCTATAATAGTTACTGAATGCTCGATGCACCGATCGTTCATTCATTAAAAAAATATACGGCACTGAGACTCAGAGCCTCTGCATACTTTTAATTTTAGACGGTCCTGCCGTGTTCTCTGCTATCAATGAAACAACTGCACGTGTAATAATCTTCAAGTATTTGTGAGTAACTATGAAATTTAATTAGGCAAGGTAAAAAAGGGGGCTATACTGCCCCCCCCCACTGTAGAGAGCTTTTTTTATCTGCCATATGCGGTATTGAAGTAAAGCTTGTCCCTAGGGATTTTATCAATGTTTAGGGCTTTACCTTTTCAAGTTAAAAAACGATTGATTATTTAAATTCAACTTAAAATTTGGTACCACATTGATTTTTCCCCCACTGAAATCAGTTTTTATGGGATATGAGACATCCAAAACAACTTTTTCTATGTTCCATTCATATATCTTAAAAGAACGGAACACAGAAAAAAAAAATGCGTTTTAGATGTCTGAAACCAATTTCAGTGGGGAAAAATTCAACGCAGTGCCATATTAGGTACTAAAAATGGAATTTAAATAATTGATCATTTTTTAAAATTGATACCCTAAGCAGTGATAATATAAAGTCAGGGGAAGACTTGGCCTCAATATCGCAGATAAAAAGGCTGCATGGACTGTGATATTTAATTTGACCGCCACATCGCAATATACTTCCTCGATGCTGTCGCGGACTTTAGTTCAGTTTTCATGAAACTCCTCGACCAGCCTACAGGCCTGCATCCTGGGATAGTAGCATGGGCATGATCACACCATCCATCACATACATTTATCAGTCGCGTGGGTATGGATGAACTGCCATTTTGGTTCTGTGGCAGTGTGTTGGCGTCTATTAATCTTTCCGTGTTAATCTTTAATCTATGTGAAATAATTCTGAAATAGGATCGGTAAAATCCTGAATTCAGGATAAAGAGTACTTATCCATTTACAACAACCATTGCGATGAAGATTAAAATCATAATAACATAGAAGCAGTTTTTTTTTTACAAATGCTGATTCTGTAGCATAAAATAATTTTAGCCATCCAGAAAGCTGCCCAAACTTCAAGGTTGCATAAGCATGTTTCGTTGGTGTCACTTACATGGATGGAATGAACAGTTTATAAATTAAGAACATTGAAAATATCTTTCAACTACTTAAAATGGTGGTAGCACCTCACTCTAGGTAGAAGTTACTATTTCACAAAATAATTGTAATTAATGATCACTATCCAAGCGTCCAGCCTTTCTTGAGTTAATTTGATGCTTGTACCTCCTTTGTCCCATATTTGTGGCTCTCCTTAGAGACCTTCGTAACAATTCCTATCTTGCCAGTAAGCATCCTGATCTTTCCTCATCTATTTGATGGTAATCACAGCATTATTTGCAAACGAAAGAGGAAACGAAGCCTAAACACCACGAACTTTGGTATATAATTAGGGTGGGCCATTTCCTCTAACTACCGAGTTCAATTTTGAATGTGGTATACAGTTTTGGTTTTAAAGTACAATTTTTGTTTAGCTGTTTTATATACATCAGTTCCACAATTTGGAGAACGAAACGAAGCAATAGTAGTTGCATATTTTTGATTGTTTTCTTGCACTTCTAGCCCTGATGTGGAAAATAAATCAGCTATCTTCAAATGAATAACATTATAAAAGTGACATCATGTGTTTGTCAAAGATGGAAGCAAAAATGCACTTTTCAGAACCAAGAATCAGGAAACCATCTTTACCTGTTTGGGAACTGTTAACATGACAACGAGGCCCTAACTACAGCAAGATGTCTAAATTCTGACAATCTGTGCTAAGGAGGTTGGAGGGGGGGGGGGGGGGGGGGGGAACAGTTGGTGGTGTCGCCCCAAGGAGGGTGTGGGAGGTGTGCTCCCATCCAACTCCGACCCAGCTAAGCGGTATGGGGGAACACTGAAAGCTACCTCATCAGGGCCTGGGGCCGGAAACTGAAAGCCAAAGATATTGAAAAAAAAGAATAGCAAAAAGTGGCGGCTGGGAGGCTTTTTGATTACTTATCGGTTTAATTATATAAATAGTGTATTGTTTATATGATCCGGACTGGGCACCCACCTCCACAGACTAATTTTTTTGCATTTGTATAAACCATAATTTTATATACAATATTGTATATACAGAACACACCAGATTATTACAGAACACAACAGAACCAAGTTATAGCAGAACACACCATATTATTACATGTATTGTTATATATAAATGAACATACACAACATTATAATAATCTATCAATTAAGTTTAGTTAATAGTCTTGGAATCCTTAATTTACAATTTTAATACTGGCAAAATGAATACTGGACTAAATGATAACTATTCAAGACTATTCTGCAGCTGATCTCCTCGGAACAGATATTTTTCCACAAGCAATACATGCTGTTAATAGTTGTAACATGGTTGAGAGTATGAGTTATAGTGTCTGTGCTTTTAATATGTAACTACTACCATTTTAATAACACAGTGATAGAACTTAGCCGGCTTCTATATGTTCGATGCGCCAATCTTTTTCAAATGTTGGTAATGCTGTGTACATTTGTTTAGATAATATGACAAAGACCACTTCTTTTTAATACACACGTTTGCACAATCATATACATAATTGACCCTCCCCCTCCCTGTATCCATGCTGTATAGACTAATCGCAGTACCATTTTGTGTATCAGGTGGTTATATAAATCACAACACTGTTTTAAAATTAAAAATAATCATCCAGAAGGAGGACACCCCACCCCCTCCCAGATCCTTGTCTGGGCTGCTCAACATAAAGTTTGCAAGATCTTGCTGGTTTGCTGTTAACTTGCTGGGGTTGGTTCTGAAAAGAACCATTTTCTCTTTGCTCACGGCCACTCCGGCCTTCATACCTTTCGCTCATGGCAAACACATGAAATCATTTTTATTTTTATTTTTTCAATCTCAGGGCAAGAAGCGACTTTCTTGTAGGCAAACAATCAATAACACTACAAATAAAACAGCTATCATTGCTCTGTTTCTTTTCTGAATTGTGGAATGTATACGAGCCGAAACTGTTTACCACATTCAAACTGTTAGATGAAATGCCCCATATTACACTTATACTTAAGGTCAGCAAAAACTATTGTATATTAATGGTGATATATAAAACTGTGCACATGGAGTGGTAACTGAAACTGAAAGCATATTAGCCCAAAACATCACAGACTTGTGTGATGTAGATTTCACAAAAACATATTGCTAGATGATTTACAAATATATATTGTGTGATCAGACTTTCAATACTCTCAACCATTAATTTTAGATTACAAATATATATTGTGTGATCAGACTTTCAATACTCTCAACCATTAATTTTAGAAAATCAAGAATGATTTTAAACTGCAATGTACTCAAGCTAACCTAATACAAGGCTATACTGGCAAAACTAAGTGAATATTATCCACAACCTTCTGATGTCATGTGCATAATATCTATTCATTAAATTAAAATAAGACTCCATCTCAGCCTCTAGACCGCTTTGATACGATACATCAATAAAGATGACATAAATTAGTTTTCATGAGCGCCTCCCCTTGCCCACAAGACTAGCCATTATTGATTGTTTTTGTTCTCTGCTGCAGAAGGCAGACTTGCCACAACATGGCAACGAGTGCTGCAAGGAAGATTGGATTCAATTATTAAAAGAGCTTAATGATAAAAATTTTCAGAGTTTTCGGGTTAGAAGCCTTGCCATCAGAGCACAGGTGAGTCACCAATCTGTACTAAGAATTCTAGCATTTGCTGTTTATAATAGTGATGAGAATGACATTTTTTTCTTCATCCAGCTTCCAGAAGTGGGTTCAAAGTTAAATAACCTCTATGGAGATTCCATTATTAACAAGGTACAGTTAAGTGCCTGCCTGCCTGCACATTAAATCAGTTGTTAGTGTTATAAGAGTCGATGATACCAGTAACTGCAAGTTGTCACAATGAATACATGAATGTTTGTGACTGTTTCTGTTGCTGCATAACGACCTGTGTCCCACCTACACTCCATACATACATGTGAGATTCATTACGTATGCTGGTATGCTGTCTACATAACAATACCAGTACAAGTACAAGTGTTACTACTTCTGCCATCATATGTACTTGATTGTCCAAATGAAGAGACCAAAAAAAAAAGAGATGAAGTTTTTGTTTGTAACTTTTGAACCCTTCATATGCAGAAATCGGCGGTCACCAGGAAAGTGATGGTGTTCAAAAAGACATCCTATAGCATGTGTTCCGTTGCTAGTACATAGGGGTAGTGTGGTTTGAATTTGTGTTGAATTCATAAGTACTAATGGTTTGGATTTATTCAAAACAAAATTAGACTTACACATATTTAAATGTATGAATAATGGCTACTCTTGAATTTTATTAACTAACCGCAAGTTATAATACATTTGCCACCTCATTTTTACGTGTAGAAAGGTTGTAAGATGCAAACTGTGCAAAAATATATATACCATTACATTGAAGATTTCAGTTCGGGAAAGCAAAAATAGCTTCCCATTAACATGTACACAAAATCAGTGTTTTCTGACCTAATTATTGTATTCCACTGCTTTTTTTTAAATTGAATCTTAACGAAAAATTGAGTTGCCACTCTTTATTAAGATTTGCAGCACATTCTTACACGTTTTCATACCATTTGTTTTTTCCATTACAAAGACTTTTCTAGTTCGGGGAGCCTTTGAACAATGTTCGGTTACTGGCGCTGTCACGAAAAATTCTATCCGCCCGCAAAATATTATCCTAGAATAAATTTTGGCAACATTCCAGACTGCAAGACCACCCTGCCATTTTTTTATCCCACTCCTAGAGTTCAGCCGTTTCTAGGATGGTAATGTGGGGAAGGGGCGAAATGGAGATGGAGAGGGGAGGGGGGCTGGGGATGGGAGAGCAATACATGTAGCCAGGACCCCACGTTGAGTCGGTTCCCCCCTCCCCCCGCCAGGCATCCTGGCTACATGTACAGTCCTAAAATACGCACAAGCCGTGGCGCTAAATTTCTTTTTTATTAGCATCAGCTCTTCTTTTAAAAAGTCAACACAGAGATGCTTAGTGAAGCCATGCAAGGATGCGGCTGGAAGTGAAGACGATCTTGTTACTGTGTAGTTGGGCGTATAGGTATTAGCCCGATCGACCTAGCTTTGCGTATTGGCGGAAGGTCGGGCTATGCCTAACTAGATCTTGTGGACTTCCAGGGTCGTAGCCTCCAGAACGGATCTACTGACGGTATTAACCGGACCACTTACCCCGAAAAGAATTAATAAATAAAAATTAGTTCACATAGTTCACAAATGCTATGTTTCTTTAGATTAACATACATGTGGTCCTGTCCATACACGCGCCCCCCCCCCCCCCCACACACACACACACACTCTAAATCTAGTAACCAGACCACTTACTATAGCCCTGACTACGCGTGTATGATGAAGGCTGAAATGCATGTTCTTGTATTCATCAGTGACCTTTTACCAGTATATTGTATTCTTCTCAGAGTTACCTGCAGGCTATGGCAAGTGGTAGGTTGATATTTGCATGACAAGACAAAATTCCCTACATTCCCTAAGCCCAACACTATTTGGCAGAGTATAAATATAAGACAAAAGTGTGTGCTTCTCAACCCCCCCCCCCCCCCCCCCCCCCAACCCCAAGTGCCGTCCGTTGTATCTTAACTGGAAGTCGTTGAATCATAGTATTGCGCGCGTGGCGACGGGAAGGTGGGGTGAAGGGTTCACTCACTCACGAGAAGGTCCATGCACTGATTTCTTCATGCACTGTTTGGAGTGACAGCTGACTTTTGCAAGTAGGCACTGAAAACTTAAACTGAGAGGGGACATTCACTATTCCGTGTTAGGATGAAATTTGACAGTCAAAATCCCCTAGGATATTTTTTGGCAGAGTAGGGTAATATTTGGCAGCCAAATTTTATCCGAGGATAGATTTTGGCAGCCAAAATTTACCCTAGGATAGATAAATTTTTTATCCCAGGGATAAATTTTTGCAGCAAAAATTTATCCTAGGATAAATTTTTGGTAGGATAATTTTTGCCATGACAGCGCCGCCATCTTGAGCATTATTGAATAAATGGTTGTCATAACAGAAACACGGCTGGCTACATGTATGTACCTATACATGTAGCTTACTAAATAATTATAGTTAGGTTTATTAACTCACAAAATGTTAAGGAACTATACATCCCCGCTTGGCAGGGGCAGATTCAGTATTTTGGTAAGGGGCCGGGGTTCGAATTTTATGATATAGCCCAGGTTGAGTACGAAAACAGGGGTGGGGGGGAGGGGAAGGGAAGGGGGAGGGATTCGAAATACAAGAACTGAGACGCGATTCGCCGAAGTGGCGCTCTGTTTCTAATTTTATGCCGGTGTAATAGGATTACGTGTCCGCCGTATAGGCTGTCCAGCCGGACAATGTATCCTAGGATACATTGTCCGCCGGACTCCCTATCCTAGGATACGCTGTCCCCCTACGGACATTCCTTCCTAGGATTATCGGTCCGCTTTAGGATTACCTGTCCCCCCCCCCCCCCCCCCTTCCCCCGACACAGGCAATGTATGTATACAAGCACCATGTACACATGTTCCTGTATATAAACAGTTTCTGTGCAAATACCAAACACTGCAGCATGTTGCCCACGGCATATACAAGTGAGCATATACAAAGGACGCATATGCGATTATCCGTGTCCATTAATTCAAACAGCGACCAGTTCTTTTCGGGTTGTTCCTTTTTTACAAGACACTTGCATTACCAAACAAACATCCTTTCAGTCCATGCCCTGCGAGGTATAGCTTTTCACAAGCTTGGTGTATCCATTCTTTGCATTGGGAACACTGGATCATTTTTCCTTTCTCAGGCATACAACAGTGACATACATGTATAACAGAAATTTTGTCTTCAACATATCAGACCTCAGACAGTGCTACAGTACTAGGAAATGGGCTCATTTTGCTCCATTTACCAAATGAGCTCTCATTTTCATACTGCATGCTAGCATACTGAATAGTACAGACATCATCACCATTGCATATATGCTGGTTGCATATGCAGTGGCAAGGAGGCCACAATCTGACATATTCTTCTGCTTATGCACCTTCATTAATCTGGCAGTTATATATATGCAGTGCTCACCACTGCACAATAGAGCACATATTTGACCTTTGGTGAAGTCTGTCAGTGTTTCATATAAACTGTCGTAGGCATTTATACAACGAGCTGGTTGTGGCAGTCCAACTATAGAAATTGTTACCCAGTGAGTTTCCATTAAACAGAATTTGGATGAACTCAGTACGCATGATGTCAAATGATAACAAGTGTAGTGTTGTGAAACCCCTTGGTTTTTGAGCAAAATTTGTGCAACATTGATTATTTCATCATTCAGCCATCCAGTCTCTGCCACAATCATGTTGTGATGGCTCCTGTAAAGCTGAATTCCTGCAATCTTCAACCACTTGTCTTCATGATCTTGATCTTCTATGTCAGAGCACAATGACAGTTCTTCATCTGAAACATTTCAATGTCTTCACCAGTGCCTGCATGGATAATGTACAAACACTTGATTTGTGCAGCAATTTGAGTGGAATTACTTAGTATAATAATCTACCATGACATTGCTGAGTACCAGATGCAACAAGACATGGCTTAAACTGACACAAACAGGAATCACGTACCATTTGGAGACATTTTAGTATCAAGTACCCATTGGCACAGTGTGTCTAAGTCTGATGAAGTCATCAGGAAGAATATTTCATCCATTATTACAATATGCTTGATATAGAAGTGATTTTGCTGACTTTTAACCAGTATACTACATGTAGTGGTACATTTTTCACAAAAGCCAAATTCGGACGTGACACCTTCTTCTTGAAATCAGCAAACTGGTCATACAATGCTTCATTAACTATAACGCGACCGAAGTGACCGCCACCTGCACGTAGAAAAGAATGAATATATGAGTACATTGACCTTGAGCTAATTATCCTTGTCCACTATCCACTGCTTTCCTTCTTTTCGCAACTCGTCCTTTTGAAACAGTAGACCATCTTTTACCAAGAACAACGCAGCACTTCTTTTGATCATTTTCTTTAATTTTCATCCTTTGTTGCTTCTTCGCGATACGCGCCTTCGAGTAAGTACTTATAAATGTCGTTGTACAACAGCGCCTCCTCTGTAATATTCTTGTCCTCACTAACGCTAATCTTTGACTCTTTGATACGACGGCACGTGTTTGAACGGAAGTGATCCTTAGTATACGGAGTCACCCGTCGGCTAGTTATTATAATCTGAACTGCTGGGCCTATGGAGAACTTCAGATCAAAGACACAAATGTATATGCATGTGTCGATGGTGGGGGGGACAGTCTATCCTAAAGGGGGACAATGTATCCTAGGATACATTGTCCGTAGGCGGACAAGCTATCCGGGGGGACAGACTATCCTGTTACACCGGCCGCAAATATCCCTTCATAACCGTTCAAATTTTTCCAACCCCACGGGTCCACTTGGGTAACATATCACTTATGCGAGCAGTCTGCTTTGCGAACAGTTAATTATAAACGGCTGTTGAATTTTGTGACCTGTCAAAATTGTGACCACGTGTACAGTCAGAGATAATATACCGGTATTAAGGGAAAGGTCGTATATTAATAAACAAGATAGAACGACAAATTACGCTGTTTAGATTACAGTACATGTAGTCTTAGTCCAGAAGTTGTATATTGAAGTTTATACGACTAGAGGTAAAAAGCTAAGTCATCGTTGATTCATATCGCAGACATGCAAATTGTCTGTTCAAATCCTCTCGTGGTCAGAGCACATATACGCGGGACTAGGTTTATATGGCGGCGGATCCCCCGCTTTTTTATTTGGAACGTTTTTGAAGCTGATCCAATTCGATTATTAATAACTTATTACCTTGCGTTAATCGCTCACATTTCCTGCATGCATGCATGCAATACATATACTCGCAGATCACCTTTGCACGAACATTAGGCCGGTTTATTGACAGTGCCACTTTTAATCTGGAGTCATCAATTGATTCAACCGTGCGTATTTAAATCAATTAAAACTGAACATTTATCCCACTATATCATATGAATTGTGAAGGACGAAAGAATATAGTGGTAGTAAACAGATGCCAATACCTGACCTTTGTTACTGTCATAACCAGTATAGTTGTGCCTGCATACTATCTGCTGCACTCTGCATTGTATCCATATATATATATACCATGCCACGGAATGCGTGCACCTTTATAATTACAAGTAAATCAAAAACTTCTCTATCGAGAAAGTGATTGGTGGGATGTAGGATTGGTGGTGCAAAAAGCAAGGAAACAAGGTACAATATGTTAAAGTGAGGTTTGGTAGGATCCTACAACTCACAGTCCTGAATTTGCAAATGAAGAAGCCTATTCGCAAATGTAGGACTGTTATTGTTGTATGATCCTACCAAACCTCACTTTAACATATTGTACCTTGTTTCCTTGCTTTTTGCACCACCAATATATCCTACATCCCACCATAAGTATCTATGATCCCACCAATCACTTTCTCGATAGAGAAGTTTTTGATTTACTTGTTCCCCTAATTTTTTTTTCTCTGCCAGGAGTGTTTAGTCAATATAATGTATGGCTTAGTGTATTCGTTGCAATGCATAGGACGCTTAGATTCCTCTTATCAGTATCGGGTATCAGGACTCACGGTAGTGGGTCCTATGTAGGATTGGCTTCGTGGGCGTGGTTTTCGATCGAGCGTTTTAAAACGGTAACGAAGCGTTACCTTTACTCGCCAGCTCGCATATAATCCATCACAAACATGACAGATATGCTCATATAACGTGAGCTTCGCTAAACTGTGCCGTTTATGTGGTGTGACAAGTCGGTACCAAAATTCCGCCATTTAATTTTTGTTCATCTCCTCCGTCGTCTTCCGTTCATCATGTATAACTCGCGACAGGAACGTCGTAAGAAGACGAGATTAGCTTCAAAAAGTTGCATTTGATTTCCAAACGGGCCCTTTCATGCAAATAAAACCTACAGTTGTAAGCTGGTGGTGAAATGCCGTGAAATGACGCGAGCAGGTGCAATTCATTATCGGTGAAAATTCTCGGTTTAGGCGCAGTATGCAATATGACGTCACATAAGCGTCTTAATTTACTGTTGCCAGGCTACCACAATTAACGTACACAGCTGCAGGTTCTAATAATTCAGCAAAGGACCAAGCCAAAGAAAACGGCTCGTTAGCAAGGAGAACTATATAGGTAGGCCTATGAATAAAATAAAAAGAGCATCTTACCGTTAACCATACATACAATATAATGCAACTTTCATTAACCTTACCACCATGTAACAGTGTTCTTTAAGGAGGGAGGGGTTCCCCCTCCCTTACCCTCCGGCCTCCCCTTTTTATGGAGTGTTGGTTACGTCCGTTATTTAGTAAAAAAGAAAGTGAGGAGGGTGAGGGACCCCTCCCTCTTACATAAAGAGTCACACAACTTGAGCAATAAATAATTACGTAAACGCAAAGTGGGGGGGGGGGGGGGGGGACTGCATAAGTGCCCCTCTACCTGTATCTTTTGGTTCAAATTAAAGCTACAACTATCTACTATATATGTTTTTGCCTATTGGGGTTTAGTGAACCGACTAACGTGGTTAAGATAGAACCCTGAACATTGGACCCGGTACTTTGGGCCCGGTTCTAATTTGCCAGTATGCTTCAAGTAGTTATTCCTTCCAACCCCAACCCCAAAACGGATTCTACGCAGTTCAGTGAGTGGATCGGACTAATACAATACCCAGAAATCCTTTGGCATACCCTTCGGCAGAGCCTATATATGTTTACCTTAAGGTCCTACACGGCCACCTCGACAGCTGCACATGTCACTCGATTCCGACAAATTGATGTGGTGATACGCTGCCAAACAACAAAAGAAGCAATAGTTGTTCCTTTAAACAACACCTAGTCACGGGCGCCGGAGCCGGGGGGGCAGGTCCGGCAATTGCCGGACCAATATTTTAAATTATTATTATTATTATTATTATTAAAATTAAACACAAAGAGGTACTAGCTGCTGTGAATATAAAAAGTAGCATACATACATGTGTACGCATAAATTATCGCTACATAAATGCTGCCAGTTAATTATCGCATTGAATAAAATTACTGTAACTAAACACACCAATGGATCAGCACCTGTCGTCATCGCTACCATCGTCCTCTTCGACTAAGCCCACTGGCTTAGCGATTGCATCGATGCCAGAGAAATTTCACCCCCCCCCCCCCCCCCCCCCCCCGAAGTCTTTTCTTTTACCTAAGCGTGCCTTTGGATCGAAGGGCCAGATGCGCTCGTTTCGAGCCGAATGGTGTGAAAAATACAGCTGGCTCCATTACGATAATTCTACTGATGCAGCATACTGCTACATATGTATGAAGGCAGAGCATGGAAATAAGTTTTTGGCAAGTACCAAACGCGACCCAGCTTTCATAAGCAAAGGCTTCAAAAACTGGAAAGATGCTACCATCGCGTTTAACGCACATCTCAGAAGTGACTGCCATAAGGAAGGGTGCGAAATTCTGGAGCTACACAGTACAACAAATGATGTTGCTGAGAATTTGAGCAAAATGTACAAGGAAGAGAATGAGCTAAACAGGATGATGCTCATTAAAATTTTACAGAATGTTCGATTTCTTGCACGTCAGGGTTTGTCTTTAAGGGGACACAAAGACGATGAAGACAGCAACTTCACACAGCTGTTGCTTTTAAGAAGCATTGGTTGTCCTGAATTGCTCACTTGGATGAAGAAAAAAACCAACAAGTATACCTCTGGTGATATTCAGAATGAATTTCTTCAAGTTATGGCCTTGCACATTTTGCGTAACATCTGCTCCGATATCGTCAAGAATGGTTTCTATACTATTATGGCCGATGAGTGCACTGATGTATCTAATAAAGAGCAGTTCGTGGTCTGCATACGCTGGGTTGACAACACCACTTTGATACATCATGAAGACTGTGTTGGTTTGTATGGTGTCGATACAATTGATTCCAATACACTGATGCAGAGCATTGAAGACGTTCTACTGCGTATGGGTTTACTACTATCACAGTGTCGTGGTCAATGCTATGATGGTGCTTCCAACATGGCAGGGTGTAAAAATGGTGTTGCAACCCAAATACAAGCTAAGGAGAAGAAAGCCATTTTGACCCATTGCTATGGGCATGCTCTTAACCTTGCTGTGAGTGATTGCATAAAACAATCAAAACTTTGCCAAGATGCTATGGATTCTGCTTTTGAAATAAGCAAGTTGATTAGGTATTCACCTAAACGGAATGCTGCCTTTGATCGAATCAGAGTGGAAAATGTCACAGATGATGATAGTACTGGGCACAGTGTAGGCATTCGAGCACTGTGCCCTACTAGGTGGACAGTTAGAGGAGATGCTATTGAAAGCATACTTGAACACTACAACACACTAAAGCAGCTATGGGAAGAGTGTCTTGAGACAAGGCTTGACCCGGATGTCAAAGGCAGAATAATTGGTGTCCAGGCACAGATGGATACTTTCAATCTTTTGTTTGGCCTTCATCTCAGTATGAAGATTCTTAAAATCACAGATAACTTGAGCCGAACCCTACAAACCAGGTCAATGTCTGCATCTGAAGGGCAATCAGTGGCCGAGTTGTCTGTAAAAACACTTCAGTTAATGCGAAATGATGAATCGTTTGATGCATTCTTCAGATTGGTGAACTGTTTCCGTGAGCAAACGGGTACAAGTGCTCCCAAACTACCCCGTAAGAGAAAAGTTCCTAGTCACTTTGAAGTTGGAGAGGGGAAAGAATCACACAATGATAGTAGTATTGAGGATCATTATAGACGACTATATTTTGAGGTACTGGATTTAGCAGTTACAGGGATATCACAGCGGTTCAACCAACCTGGCTATTCCATCTATAAGAATCTTGAAAATTTGCTGGTTTATGCAGCCAACCGAAAACCATTTGATGAACCTGGCAACTTAGTGCAGTACTTAGTCACTACGGTGATGATCTTGCATCTTGTCAACTCTCTGCTCAGCTACAGATTTGGGGGGCCTATTTTGCAGAGCATTGTGAGCCAGTGTCTCTGCGTGATTGCATTCAAGCACTACAGAAAATGTCAGCCACACAGAAAGAATTGCTTAGTGAAGTGTGCAAATTGGCGCGACTGATTCTTGTAATGCCTGCAACGAATGCTTCTAGTGAACGCAGCTTTTCTTCAATGAGACGCTTGAAGACATACTTGCGGAATACTATGTGTCAAAGCAGACTAAACCATGTAATGTTGTTAAGCATCCATCAGGAGAAGCTAGACGCTTTATCGATGGATGATATTGCCGAGGAATTCATTCAAGGAAATGATCACTGATAGGCTTCGGCTTTTTGGACACGTCTGAACTGAATAAATGATCAAGTAAAACTTTATTTGGTGCATAAATATAATTGCATGTATCTTTGTAACGAGCCGCACCCCAATAAGCATTTTAAATGTACAATCGCAATTTCGAATTCATTGCCGTGATTTTTGGGCGGCGAACCTGCGAACTGCATGGTGAAATTCCTTATGGTTTAGGACATTAATAACGCACAACTTGCAAAGCTTCTGGGGCTCCGCCCCAGACCCCGATGGGGGAGCTTGCAGCGCTCCCCCATGCCCCCTAGCTGGGCGGGAGGGGGTTGAACCCCCTCCCGGACCCACCCCTGCGTCTCCACCCACCTAATTATTTATTCATTTGCCGGACCAATGTTTTATACCTTCCGGCGCTCCTGCCATATAAAGATTTCTATTTTTCACACGCTTAATTATCTACAGCTACGTGTGCATGTATTGTTCACTGATACGCAGCAGCTGCCATTAGTAATTCATTAAAACCAAGCAACGTATACGTACGCGCGCGCTCCGTTAATTGCATAAAATAAAAAAAAGCCTTGCCTTAATATACCTGAGAGGCCTATATACTCAGATTACACATAAGAGGAATCTAAGCGTCCTATACATTGCAACGAATACACTAAGCCATGATCACTCGTGGCAGAGAAAAAAAAATTAGGGGAACAAGTAAATCAAAAACTTCTATCGAGAAAGTGATTGGTGGGATGTAGGATTGGTGGTGCAAAAATCAAGGAAACAAGGTACTGACAGTATGTTAAAGTGAGGTTTGGTAGGATCGATCCTACCAAACCTCACTTTAACATACTGTACCTTGTTTCCTTGATTTTTGCACCACCAATCCTACATCCCACCAATCACTTTCTCGATAGAGAAGTTTTTGATTTACTTGTTAAATCTGAGTATGTAGGCCTCTTTTTAATTTTATTAATAGGCCTACCATTGCTCTTCGCCTTCGGATATTTAAAACTCAGAGTTCTCCTTGTTAACGAGCCGTTTTATTTGGCTTGGTCATCTTTGCTGAGTTAGAACCGCCTGTTGACTTGTAAACGTGTCTGCAGCTGCGTTAATTGTGTGTAGCCTGGCAACAGTAAATTAAGACGCTTGTGTGACGTCATATTGGATACTGCTAGCTAGGCAACCGACCGATAATGAATTGCACCTGCTTGGGTCATTTCACGGCATTTCATCACCAGCTAACAACTGTAGGTCTTATTTGTATGAAAGGGCACGTTTGGAAATCAAATGCGGGGCTGGAAATCAAATGCGGGGCTGGGAAATCAAATGCGGGGCTGGGGGCGGGCACTACGTGGCGCGCACGGCAGCGGGTCAGGTCTACATATACATGTATACAGGTTGCTAGGCAGGCATCAGCTTAGGTTGGCGGACAAACGTGTGGAGGGCTGCAGCAGGGTGCCTGGAGGATAGTCTCTCCCACCCACCCACCCCCTCTTAGTAGTAGGTAGTTCTTGCTCCGTCAGGGGATGGCTTATGCTATCTTTCTGACGTGATCAGTGTCAAGGGCCGGAACTGGCAGTTGCCGCCAGTATCCCCCCAAGCCCAACCCCCTCCCCGAGGGGGAAGGCCGGGGGGACCTGCCTCCGACCTTGGGGGCGGGGCCGGGACCGCCCTGGGCACTTCCGCCAACCCCGAGGGGTACATTGTGATCCCAGGGGAGACAGGACGTAAGGAATTCAGGGTAAGTCCAGGTAAGCTGTTAAATGCGAGCTGGCGAGTAAAGGCAACGCTTCGTTACCATTTTAAAACGCTCGATCGAAAACCACGCCCACGAAGCCAATCCTACATTAGACCCACTACCGTGGGTCCTGATACAAATATATATCAGTAGGTGCACATGCACAAATTATGCAGGCCTACTGATTATGTGTAACAGCGAATGCGCATCAGTGCAATTGGTAGACCTGCACGGGCAGCAAATCTCTTAATTCATCATGCACTTTCCATGCATGCAATTGAGAGCTGGTTTGACTTTCTTCGCGTATGCACTTCAAAGCATTCATTAGCAGGGGTGCAGTCATGTTATCTTGTACCGTCTTGTCGTGCATAATGGACGCCTAATTAATCCAGACTATGACAGCATAATTCGATCACCATCGCATGCATGCACGGATAATGCTTGTAGATCTAACTAGTAAAATGAACAAGAAAAGCGTGCATGGAAATTGTAACTGAGCGTTTATACCAAGGTTACCAGAGAGTCTTATAAAAATCGGCGAGCTTTTTCATGTATATTGCCGTATAAGTGTTGAAACAGACAACCACTTTGAAAGTAATGCCGCGAGTGCTACTGACAAAGAGAATGACATGAGGCATATCCACACATGGCACGACACATCAAGTATTATAAATCCACTGGGTTCGAGCAAGGATTGTAATAGTTAATAATTCTTGGTTCGAGCTACTAGCTGATTCAAGTAGACAACATATTGCATGTGTGCACGCATGATTTCTGAATGTTTGGTCCATATTCTAGCACGCAGAAGTCCCAATCAGCATGCGTTGCATTATCTATAAATAACTGACTTTTCAATCCATGCATGCGTGGGCGTACCGAAGTACTTTAGTAGTGCCACACCCTCTTGGCACGCTGTATTATGAATTAATTAATTTTACTATTAAATTAAATCAATGTCAATGTGCACGTGAGCAAAAGTTTCGTCATAAACGTCATGAATTATTAAAAAGGATTATTTATAATATCTTGCGTCATCTTTTAAATACATATATGAATAAATTATGCGTGGTTGAAATTAATTTATTTGTCTTGATTTTAGGAAAAGGGTGCTTAAAATGATAATTTCATGAAAAATGCATTTATAATCAAATCGATTTTTAGAGTATATTAAACATCTTTGAAATTCAATGTGGAATAAAAAACAGGATGACCGCATATGTATGGGCCATTTCTGGATATGTTAGGCTACTGCAAGGTAATTGGATTTCCACATTTCTGCACGCGATAAAGTGGTTACATTTAGTAATGGTAAACAATGGGTGGTGGTAAGTAAACAAACTTTGATTCGAATCAAATTTTTCAATTGCAGTTCCTGTAACTTAGGAACATAGCTAAACAATCAAATTTATTTTGTAGGTGTAGTAGACGAATGTAGCATGCAGGTTTACAGCTTGCATAAGTACATCTCTTTGTATGCTTTAATTCATGCTGAATCATTACTTGGCTGTTGATAGCAGGTGTCACCATACTGATAGGCAATTTGAACATGTACGTGCACTGAAGTGACTGGTCTGTGTGTGAAGATTGTGTTAGGTGGTACCTGTCCAATTAAATACACCGTTATCTGCCATGGTTAGATAGACACCTTTGCCAGTCCTAGCTACTTTCTTTTTATACTCCTCTATGATTCCCTCTAAAATCTATCCTTAAAGGATGCCAATACCGAAACTGTTTCCCGCATTCGAAATCGGACACTGCAGTTTTAGATAAGGGGCCATGCTACACTTACACACCGAATTTCAGCGCAATCCAGCATGTAACGGTGGAGAAATCCCCTTAGGGTAGTTACTGAAAATGAAACGTATTCAGTCAGGAAGTCATGTGAGCAGTTGTGGTTTTTTACTTTTAATGCCAGATGATGCATAACCAAATTCTGTGATTAGATTTTGGATATCCCAAACCATGTTTTTAAAAAGTCCACTCAAATGTAAAAGTGATGAAAAAAATTCAATTAGCATGTTATGCACTGTATGGTTTTATATATTTATGAACATTGTAATTTACCATTTAATACACAACATGTATAACAAGAAGCATATTTATTTGCAGATTTCCATCAATGGCATGACTATTACGGAAGGAACAAACCCTGTTGGATCAGCAATTTATGAAACGTGAGTGATGTCATTATAAAGTGTGAGATATCTAAACATGTTTGTTCACCTGTAGGTATGCACTGCTAAACCATTCATGTACCCCTAATTGTGGTTACTTCTTTGATGGCAAGACTTTGACCATCACTACTTTAGAGCATATTCCAGCTGGTGCTCAAGTAGGTTAGACCACTTGATAATCCTTTTGTGCTTAACTTTCTGGTTCAGTTCTTCGTTACATATGTACATCTATTTGAATTGAACAATCATAATCCTTTACTCTTTCGGAATGTACATGGATTTGAATCTCGCTGTGAGCATTGCGATGATTTGAGACACTATCCATACAAGTATCAGATAGACATGCAACATCTGGAAGATGATAAGGCTAATGTTACGAGAGAATTTTTAAAATTGAGTGGAAAAAAACAGGAGGATGAACGAAGTTGGTTAACTTCTATATCAGAATGATATATACATATCAGTTCTGTTTGATTTTGACAGATAAAATGTTCAAAAGATACAAGCCAAATAATAGTGGTAAACCTTACTACACTAAGGTTGGCACTGCTCATGCTCTGCAATGGATCTTTGATAATCAACTTGGTAAGAGCTCAAGTTATGAGTTGATTCTGTACTTGCATGTGAACTGAGAAATATAATCAACCAGAATTCAAGGATGTAGATGGAGCAATGGAGACAGCTAAGGAGTTGGACAAGCTATGCAGGTACACACATCTGAGTTGTTGCCACAAGTGTTCATTGCTCATTGCCGTGGTGATTGCAGTGAGACCTGCCACTCTGCTGTCTACAACCTCTGGGCATGGGGAAGGTGGAGTAGGTTGTACCGGTGCGCAGAACAGCTTAAGAACAATGCCAGTGGTATATGCTTGTTTAAGGTCAGTGCAGCACTGCATTGCTTGTGTACCTGTTATAGCTTTATCCACTACTAGGCGGCAGAGGCCATTGCAAAATATCTTAGTCCTAACCACCCTGTGGCAAGGCACTTCACACATGAACTCTGTCAAGGTGTTGAGGAATCTATTAAAAAATTGAAAGAAGAAGCAGGTATTGCATTTTCACATTTATTGCTGTTAGTAAAATGTGCATTTAATAGGAGATATTGTCCATATTTTGGTACACTATAAACCTTAGCTTTAACCACCTCTAACTGTTGTACATTTGTGCAACTAGGTGTATGTCAAGCTTCTTTATTCATTTTTTGCACCACAGAGGTGTTACAGCAGTATGAGGAAGCCTTGAAGCAAGGTGAAGTAAAGATGTCTATTATCAAGTGTCTGGTGCTGGGGATAGCAGGTGTGGGCAAGACGCACTTTAAATGGCTCCTCCTAGATCAAAGACGAGCTGATCGTGTTAGCACAGGTTTGGCTGATAACCCTGTCCAGGCCTTTGTCGGTTCTGTCAGCTCTATGCTAGCTGGTGTGGATGAGGAAGATCCCAGTAAATGGGAGGTCATTGATGAGAACAAGCTAACACAGATCATTTTAACTGCCCGCCAAATGGAAACTTCACCTCCAATCACTTCAAACATTGCACCTCAATCCAATGTTCCAGACAATCCAGTTGTAAATGATCCATCAGTAATTAGTCCATCTCCATCTATTCAACCTTCCCAAATCACTCCCTGGCCGAAAGCACCCAACTATGATCTAGCTACTGATGAAACAGGTAGCAAATTTTTCGATTGTTTTAAAAATGTGACAGAGAGAAAACCGATTAATGTAAAATTAATACATTTCATTGACAGTGGTGGTCAGCCACAGTTCCTTGAGATACTGCCTGCTTTTGTACAAGATGTGTCTGCCACCATCCTAGCCATCAATCTTTCTGAATCCCTGGACCACTGTCCTCTGATAGAGTTCTATGGTCCTGACCATAAATCAGTAGGGGAACCATACACATCTCCACTTTCTCACAAGCAGGTGCTTCAGCAGTGTGTGAGAGCTGTATATTCTAGAAATGTCGGTCGGCATGTATTCATAGTAGGGACACACCGTGATCTCGAGGAGAAATGCCCAGAGCCCAGGAAAAGTAAAGAAGAAATTATTAGGAGCATGAATTTCAAAGAAGATCTGATATATAAGTCCCCAAATGAAGTAATTTGGGATATTAATGGAAAGAATCCCAGTAGTTATGATCGTAAAGTTGCTGCTACTCTCAGACGAGCACTCGTAACTCACTGCAGTGATGGTACCTTCCCTCCACTTCCCATCAAGTGGTTCTATTTGACGATGGAATTGATGAGAGAAGCAGGAGCACAAGTTGGTGTCCTGAGCTGGGATACTTGTGAATCACAGGCTAAGAAGTTAGGTATTGACAGCAAGGGGTTAGATGCTGCTCTTCGCCATATGGTCAAGTATAACCTTTTCCTTTGGTACCATGACATAAAAGCTCTTAGGCATGTTGTGTTTTGTAACCCCCAAGCCATTCTAGGCATCATTACCAAGTTGGTGAAGTGTAAATATGAGCTTTCTGGAGGTAAAGTGGATCAGGGAATTACGAGCAACGGTGTCCCTTGTAAATGGCATTCTCAGTTTGATCATGCCATAGTTAGTGTGGACTTTCTTTCTCACAACCATTTTCAAAATCATTTTATTGATAATGTATTCACTGTCGATGATTTCACTACTTTGATGTGTGCACTTTTTCTGATGGTCCCACTGGAAGGGAACAAGTACTTGATGCCAGCTCTTCTCAATCCATTGAGTAATGAAAAGATTGGAGTTCACATTCCAAATGAAAATCCAGCTGAACCTCTGCTCATCACCTTTTCTCATGAAAGTGTACTCTTCGGAATTTTTAGCTGCCTCATTGCTTTCCTGCTGAAGACATGTTCACTGTTAGAGAAAAATTCTGTTCCTGTCTGCCTGCATCAAAATTGTGTTTTATTAAAGCATCAAAGCATTTGTGGAGTGTTTGCTATTGTCGATTCAGTAAACTACCTTAGAGTTTATTTCATGTCCGGACAATGTGAGGTGGCTTGTCCTAAAATTCGAACACTTATTTATGAAGGAATCAAGGAATGTGCAAATGCCCGCAATTGTATCGCCATCGGCGATGTGAAGGATGCCTTCATCTGTTCCTCCTGTGGTCATCCTTCTATCCCGTACACAGACACACCCAACAAAGCTAGATGCACATCATGTCCAGAGGACCTTGACCTCACCACAAAACACTCTGTCTGGTTTGAAAGAATGAATACCGGTATGATGCATAGTGCAGTCATTATCTACAAGTGTTTGAATTATATGACACCTACTAATTCTAAATGATTGTGGGTCCACCTAATTCAGTACATACCTATTTCAGTTCAAATGTTTCTACTGGTTACCAGGGGTCCTTTTCTGGTGTTCAAAATGGAAATACAATTAACTTAAAAACCATCATTTGCTAATTTGCATGCCCAGGCACAATAATATTGGACACAAAACCTGCACACATTGACTTAAGTCTTAGTGGTGAGCTTGGTGAATGGGAGGATACACATAAGATTTTCAAATTGTTGATAAACAGTTGGTATTGAGATAGGTAAACACAGATCTAAACCTACATTAGGGTCTGTTGCATGCCCTTATCTGTCAGCATGTTAACTTAAGATAGAATGTCTGATCGTTTATATATGGCTTGAACCCATACATAAGTATGATATCATGTGTCTAAATTACATCATATCCCCCCCCCCCCCCCCCCCCCCCCCTCCATACAGCTACCCGCTTCAATGGGAATTCTAGCGCTACACTTGGTGAGTTTGATGGAGTATATACCCATCAGCATTTTAAATCAACTTTGTTGTCTCTATATAGGAGAAGATGATCTTGTTGATGTTATGGAGGAGGTAGTGGACTTGGCCTCTTGCTGGAAGAACTTTGGACTGGCACTAAGACTTAAACTTTCACACCTGAATACCATTGCCTCAAAGAATCATGACCCCAAAGACTGTCTCAGAGACACATTGCAGGCATGGTTACAGGGCTGTTATGATGTCGATAGGTTTGGTCTACCATCTTGGCAGTTCTTGTGGACAGCTGTGGAGAACCCTGTGTGTGGGAATAAATCACTGGCAAAGAAAATTAAAGAGAGACATAGTTAAACAAAAATACATTTTCCTCATCCATATAAAAAGCATGGAACAGAAAGCATATCACCATCAGCTAGTATCTCTTTCTTATTCCACTTCAAAAGTTTTATATTTTTTTATTTTGTAGGAATTTTTCTTATGCATGCATCTTTATTTGGGTCAGGGACCTAGTCCACGGTGCCAATCACTATGTCTCTACATGAAATAGTGACTTTTTATGTTAGAAGCTATCCCTCTGGCTTTAATTTATTTAGTGAGAGTTATCGTCCCTATCATCAATAAAAGTAGGGAGGATAAGCAGTTACATGTGTACAGAATATTAATAGCAAGTGAGGTGGCTGGTAAAATGTACACTACTGGTGTGAAACGTCATTGTATACTGGCACTTTAGAAACTACATTTCTCTTTAATAATTAAGGCATGATCGTTGTTGGCCATAATGATTACATGTATACTGTATGTAATTGTCCTGAACTCCAATATGGGTGCCTGGTGTATGAGGTTCTTCCAACTGACCAACAAAATAAAAAAACCAGGATGTACAGCACACACACACAAACACACAAACACACATTAAAGCTACTGTACATGTACTTCGAGTGAGTCGTAGTGCTGCAAATATAAGGGGTGTGGCCGCATTCGTTAGCAATGTCTTCGTACACCCAAAGCTGAGGGGCCAATTAGAGAATACTTCCAGACCAATATATGTAGGTGCATGGTGTGTGCATGTGTTTAAGCCATGGTAGAGGTGGCTTTGGTCATCTGACAGATTGACTGATCCACCTGTGTGGCAGGACAGCTACATACACACATGCATCTACACACACACATGGAAGGAGCGAAGGGGTGGTATTGTGGGGGGGGGGGGGGAGGTTGCCCAGCTTGCAGGATAGATTACATTCATGATGTGTTCATTGCTCTTTGTAATTGGTGTCTGTTCTAACAAATAGCAGCTGCATGCAGCCTTGCTGCTACAAGTACATTGGCAGTGGAGATGTAACACCCTCATAAGTTGCTCCCTCAGAAACATGACTTGGACTGGACACATCAGGAGGCTTCCATTGTACCCTGTGCCCCACCCCAACCACATGTAATACACAATTAATTCTACACTCATATACATATAGGCACATTTCGGTCACATCGATGTTGAGTGATACTATCACACATAAGTTTGCTCTTGAGATCTGATATGTTTGTTCAAAATAATACGTGATATGGCTTGCTGTTGCCACAGTTCAAAGGCAGGTGGCAAGCTTAAGTAAGTGACAGCATTTTTTTTCCCTTCTTATTTTGGGACACTCATGTTTCGGCGACTGAAGCTGTGACTTGTCTCATGACCCTATCAGAAGCTGCCACTGCTGGTGCCATGAACTGCTCCTCATTGGAGCGAGTCGGCCTCACAGAGTAGCACTTGAGGAATGTTTTATGTGTGTCCCAGTTTCCAACAGCCCTTTAGGGGAGGTTGGTTGCCATCAGATAAATCAAATTGTTGTCTGTCAAGCACTTTGGTGACCTACCTGAGGGTGTGTCCTCGGACCAGTGGGGGCAGGAGACGGTCCTAGTAGGTGTGGCCAATAATTACTAGATGGCACATGGAGGGGGGGGGGGGGGGGGGGAACACAAACACATACTCACCATCTCCCAGAAGATGCACCTGCCAAAAGCAGATGAATTAAGTATCATGTGACACTTGTTGCACAGAACATGTTACATTGCTGGGGACATACCTTACAATACCATCTGATGTTTTCAGCATGAACTGTTTTGCATTGGGTCCTTCCATTGTCACAGCCGAGTTCAGACTGCCTGTATTTTTGTGTTCGTTTTTAATTTATTTATAGAATAACATTAGTGGTAACACAATACTAGTTCTCTCACCAAAGACCTCAAATAGCAAACATGAAATGTGTTGAAACTTGCTCCAATGTTGAACACCTTGCGCTGTGGCAGTAAGTATTCTGAGCTCTTGACTTGCAAGCTTTGTGATACTTTGTGTGCCTGTGTCCGCGCTTGTCTAAAATGTAGGGTCATAACAGTTTTATCAGTCAAGTGGAAGGACAGAATGAAAAGCCAGTTGAGCGTACACTTTGAGGTTGCTTGCTTTTCTCTGTGGGAATCAAAGGAAGTGTGGGAAGAGTACTTTTTGGTTCTGTTGTGAATGTATTACTAACACCATAGCCAGTCCGCACAACTCCGCTCCCCTGAGCTACACACGTGGTGTGTAGAACAGACGACTGGTAGACAGGTCCTCTGGGTGGTGGTTGGTACGGTGGAGGCGCGTTTTCCTGCTCAAATGGTGCCGGGCGCGAATTGCTCGGCGGCTTGCCGGCAGCTGCAGTCTGCGGTTGGTTGTAGTAACTTGTATGTTGGCCTTGCCAACTAGAGCTAGGCCTATCTTGCCTGTCAAGACAAAAAATAGCCAATACTCAATTTATTTTGGCTTTGTTTCTGCTGACCCGTAATTTAGCGCGTTGCTGCCTTTGGCTGTGTAGTTGCCTTTGGCTGTGTAGTCGCCGTGATAGGTTTTTTGACCAGCCGCAGCAGAGAGCTCTGAAGAGTCGTAGACATTATTTGGATGAGCTACCAAAGCCTGCCTGGGCCTTTTGTTGAATATAGGAAGTGGTGCTATAGGGCCAAGTACACGTAGTGACGCACATAGTCAATTTCTTGCTTACCTGCTTTACGTCTTCGGTCCATTATAATTATTGCCCCAATATTATTAAATCCGTTACCACGGATACACTTTTCAACTGCGCATGTTCAAGATCTAATTAATCTCAGTATGGTTTTTCATATTAAATCTACATGTATGCTCTCCGCACGGTGTTTTATGGCACTGTCCGCGAGAGACAGCTTCTATTTGGCTAGGTACTTTAATAAATTTTTGAAAATTAATATAACGAGAACTCTTATGTATAGCCTAACAGAGCAAAATGAATACATCAAAAATATGCTTTTGCCAATGAAAACAGATTAGTATTTCAAAAGTTATAGCGTTTCAAACATTGCATCGCCGGTGACTAACAATGTACGCAATGTGAATGGACCGCGATATAAAAAACTGTGACCGCTTGACTTCTCCGTGCAGCTGCTGTACAAGTATTCAAGATAATGATGCCACAATTGCATAAAATACAACATAGATACTCTTGATAAGGCTCACAGTGTCAAATACACATTGCAACTAAATTTAGGTCTCCCTTTATACAATCCACTGCCAATAGCCCATATAGTGATATTGTAATGTTTTCTCCTTCTACTTCGCCGTCATTCTTCCAATATGTAATAATTACTTTAGGACTTCTTTGATTGCTTTACACATATTATGTAGCTGCTACCATAGCTGTTAAAAATACAGACCATTAATAACTGCATGACTGACACATGAAATAAAATATTGTATTCCTTTTTACATTCTGAGGTATCTGCATGGAAATTCATTTGATAATTCAGCTTCCTTTTCTGCCACACATTAATTGCAACTTCTTTTCTATCTTCCTCCTTAAACTGCTCTCATCTTATCTTTAGGTCTCTGTTCTTGTAATATAAAAATGTTGTTTACTAACTAGATTTAATTGTATTTTCTTTCTCATTCTGGGAGTGTACACACAACCACTGCATTGTCCCATCAGTTTACTTTTCCAACAAGGAACCCTACTTTAATATTAGACGCTTCTCCTATATCATGGTCGCATCACCCAATCCACTTTGACATATATAGTTGGTGCCGTAGATGCCGACACAATACAAAACGTCACATGACATGATCCTAATACTACTGAGAACCTACATACGGAATAGGGACCAACTACCTATATAGCTAAGCTTTTGATTTTGAGCCTGGTGGGCCCATACCACCTCAGAGGGAAAAAAACTCACTGAAGTGAGGGGAAAAACCATGCCGGCTCTATTCAAACAAAATAATATCACGACATGGCATATAGCCACAACTAATATACATTTGTATCAAGAATCATGATGCTTCCTGATCTGCTGCCACTGGCCTGCTTCTTCTCCAGATCTCTAGAAGCCTGTGCATAAGATATAACACCACTGGGGGGGGGGGGGGGGGGGGGGTATAGTGACCATGCACATGACGCCTAGAATGCTCACATACATGTACATGTATCTCTCTTATACCACATGTTATACCACATGGCACTATGTGTATGTATATCGAACACTCATCAACAGCCAAACACAGAGGCCATGACATTGTATCCAACATACCAGGATATCAACACCCTTCAACAGCTATACCTTAACATTGTCGCTACACTCAAACTGCATTCCTATAGGAGCATATTTTGCTCCTCAACCGACAGAAAAGTGCATTTCTATAAAGGCATAGCCAGCCAGGCCAAGGGTGTGTTCAGCAAACATATTGTCCACTGGTGCTGATGATGTTTGCCAGGTCTATATTAATGTACAGCACCAACCCATTCCTTATTTCAGGAACTAGCAGTTTGTAATGCTCATCTGAACACTTGAACAGTTCTCATTCTAAACAGCAATACAAATAGCATGCATTTCTCAATGTTAATGCATAGCTAAGATACACTAACATGAATATATTGTCTTGAAAAATACGCTGTGTGGGCACCATATCACAATAATACAGCTATTTTTAATGACATGAGGATCCGTACTGTAAAACAGTTTCAATAACTAACGCGTACCTTGACGAATTTGGTGTGTATTAAATAGAGCTATCAAAAACTCTTTGGCACACAAAGAAAATAGATTGTCTATGCATTGAAAATACTAAAATTAAGTTTAATTCACAGGGCTCTAACACAGAAATACCAGCTTAAGTAATATAATGTCCAGCTCTAAGCAATCCAACAGTAAACACCTGTGCCGTTAAATGGACCCTTGGGCACCATCCAAAGTTCATGAAATTGTATCCTGATATAGACTAAGACCTAATATATATGGCAAACGCTTCCTCAAGTTGGCACCTTTAAAAACTAGCGAATGGCTAATCGCGATAGAATACTATGAAAATCAACGAGGCACACACAATTACGCCGTACCATTAGTGTATCGTGCAACCCCTTTTCTTCTTTAACCTAGTAATAAAGTCCTAAATACCTTCCAAACAACTTTACAAAACGCGTATCTTCTTGAGCACTCGTAGAGAAATCCAAAATACGGTCACAATTTTCGACGTAATTTAGATATACGCATACGCAATTTATTAATAAAGCAGTTTTTAATGCAGTTCACATCAAAGCGAAAAAGAGCCATTAAAAGAGCTATCTCCGGCAAAACATCGGCATGGTTATCTGTCCTTCCAATCGCTACCTGTCACTTTGACCTGTCTCCAGCTCAATTTAGAGATGGGTTAGCGGTTCGCTATATGCGTGACCCGACAGACCTTCCTTCAAAGTGTGATGGTTGTGGAGCCTCATTAACATTGCAACATGCTCTTGACTGTAAGGTTGGTGGCCTAGTTATCCAGAGACATAATGAGATCAGAGATTGCGTTGGAGATATTGCAGCACAGGTGTGGACACAGGTTGTCAGAGAGCCAATCGTTAGAGAGGCAGAAACACAAGTGGATGACTCAGGGTTGAGGCTGGATTTGGGGGTGCGTGGTGTTTGGCAACCTCAGGCAGAGGCGCTCTTTGACTTCAAGGTCATTGATACAGATGCCCCATCATACAGCAATCGCTCGCCAGAATCAGTTCTTGAATCGGGTGCTCAGGAAAAAAAGAGAATTTACAGGCAAGCAGTTGAAGATCGGAGAGGTACTTTTACACCCTTTGTGACTTCAGTTGATGGATTTCTTCACCGGGAAGCAGAGCACTTCCTGAAGAGAATGGCCACATGTGTTGCAAGCAAATGGAAAAAGTCTTATGCACAAACATGTGGCTACATCAGAGCAAGGCTTTCATTTGCCATCATCAGAGCAGCCAGCTTATGCCTAAGGGGTTCCAGAGTAAAGTGGAGAAGTGGCCTGGGCTTTGAGGATGGGGCCGCTCTTTACTCAATCATGCATTGAACCATTTATTGGTTAAAAATTCTCATAAGTTATGTGATATGTATAATGGCTGTATGTGTGTGTATTTGCTGTAAGTTTAGTACATAAAAAAAAAATTAAAGTACCTAATTTGGCAGCGTTAGAAAGTGGTTTTTAAAAACACTCTCTTTGTATCGAATCTGATACCGGAATATGAAGCAGGTACGAGCCGGAGAGCTCTGCATAATTAAGCCACTGACTTTCTCGTCGCCCACCCGCGTCTCATTAACATTTTACAACTTTGGTACATGTACCCAGATCCAAATGTACGTAACGATTGATAGTATGACATCACATACCCTTATTTGCGTGGATCATCTGCCTGTCTCGGTGTACTGTCTGCCTGTCCGTGTGTGTTCGCTTTGTGAGCGTTTGGCTGGACCATTTTGGACAAAAGTGGACTCCTTTCTACGAAGCGCAGAGAATGACGGCATTGACGCATTTGACGGGCTTACTTTTTTAATTTCACACCTTTTTATCTCTGTGTTTCTATTGTTTAATTACCGGTTGTCCCGTTGCGGAATGTTGATTTTAAAGAAGTACTGTGACTGTATTTTTTTATACGTTCACCAGTGGTCTATATGCAGAGCTGCAACTGACGAGCGTCTAGACGTACATTTGGGTCTGGACGGCTTATCCGGTTATCCCCCCCGGCTTATATACAGTTGCATGCACACCCAGAAAAACCGGATAAGTGGCTGCATGTGAAGGGTGCAACCGCTGCAAATTTTGTAACTGTATTGTTCACCGGACTTCACCCCCCAATCATCGCAATGCACATTACAAAGGGCGGGAAACTCGTCCCGTTGTATTAGCGCGAGTTTAATTACTTCATTCAAGGTCTAGTCTGATTGTTTTCTTCCTGCCACTAAATGTATACTGCCCCGCAAGTTTAACTGATGAATTATTATTTATGTACAATGCACAGGCAATTAGGCACGGCTGAATAGCGCACTGCACTGTCAGCTATTAAGATGCTGACCGGATATGGATTACAATGACCTCCCTGTAATTTGTATATACATTTTAATCAGATGGTGTACAGTTTTACGGTAGAATATCCCCTGCTTTTAAGTCACATGCATGAATAAGGTCTATATAAGTTCCACCGTGCAAGCAGTATAATACAGCCAAAAAACAAAAACAACAAAAATGGCGATGTTTGGCCTTTGCGCATACCAAGTTCTGCTGCTCGCAAGCGTCTACAGCGTCGCCATGGGAGACGACGTAAAGGTGCTGGCTCAGACGATATGGGGCGAGGCACGTGGTGAAGGCAAAGGGGGAATGGAAGCTGTGGCCTCTGTCATCATCAACCGAGCTGACTACCCGCCGAAAGGAAAGCTGTGGTGGGGGCATACCGTCGAGGAAGTCTGTAAAAAACCTTATCAATTCGAAGTGTGGAACGTGGGCAACCCGAATCGAGCGCGTATGCTTGCGGTTACCGACAAGGACCCACAATTCCGCATGGCTCTAGAGATCGCAAGAAAGGCGGTAGCACATCAGCTTCCGGACCGAACAAATGGCGCCACCCACTACTATGCGTACCTGAAGATAGCACCACCGAGCTGGGCCAACGGTCGCACACCGACGGCAACGATCGGAGGCCACAAATTTTATCGGGTCGGACCCTTTAGGCGCGTTGTTTGATTCTATATATTCATGCGGGGTGTGTTCAGTTGTCATTATATCGGAAGGCTTTAAGCTGCTTACGGACACTAATCCGCAGTTGTGTTTCGAACGTTCTGACTTCTGAGGAATAATCCGTATATCAATATATGATATGTGACATTTCTACGGCGGCCCGGTAGGTCGCGGCTGTTGCATGCACATCGCGGTCGGTATTGCGGTTGTGCAAAATTAATCCAGATCGGCGATTTACTGCGCTGTGGTCCTGATCAGCGATTTGCTGTGGTGCGTGCCACGTAGTTAGTTTTATAAGATTAATTTAAACAAACGTATACGACGCGACATGCACACTTTTTAAAAAGGCATGAATATGTTAATATGGTGCGACGAGACGATCCCGAGGGCACGTTGCACGCCGCGTCCTCGGGATCGTCTCGTTGCACCATATATTCATGTCCTTTAATTAAGTGTGTCGCACGCTAGTTTTATTTTTTAAATTAAAAACAAACCACGCGTCACATTGAATCAGTAGGTATATGTTACAATTTTGCAAATAATTGACCGCTATCGTGTTCCTAACTTTTGCGTCCTAATTTTCAACAGCAACCTCCTGTTGGTTCACGGCGTGGCATTTATGGCAGTTTCTTAGTTACTGCCATAGTACGAAGGCTCCTCTTCGGCATTCTGTATTGACTTTTTGAAATTCACTCTCGTCTGGACGGTGTGGGAGGGTGGATTGTCCCCCCGTGCGGAATGTCACCCCGGACATTCTGCACTAGTGTACAATGTCCCCCCGGACATTCTGCACTAGGGCAAACTGTTCCCCCCCCCGCCCCCCCCCCCCCCCCCCCCCCCCCCCCCCGGATACTCCACACTATAAGGCGCAATGTCCTACCTATTAGGATAACAAAGGAAATTAAAGAGTTATAAACCGGGCGTCCAACCTGGATATTTTAGACTGGTTCCGTCCTTATATAGCTAGCGTACAAACCATCCTACCCGGATTGTGCGTCCAGGATAGCGGAATACATGTGGTTCTATAGGTTCTGTCGAACAAAAACCATGTTGAAGCAATTATTCAATTCATACGTCAACATGGGTTTTGTTCGACAAAACCAGGGTAGAATCATATCTCAGTATTCCCACCCTGGACGAGTAAGTTTTTTTTTTTTTTTTTTTTTTTTTTTTAACACTATTCCCAACCTGGACGCAGGATGGCTATTTAGGATGGGTTTTAGTCTGGGGACCCGACCGATCGGTTGTATACTATCACACAACCACGGAAAGGATAAAAGCTGATTCTAAAATTCTAAATGTTCGTGTATGTGTGACAGTATTGGTTTCAATGAGCATTTCAAGTGGCGGAACAACATGCAGCTTTGACGATGGATATAGCTTAGGAGCTACTGAGTCAACGCGATCCCGTGTATACTGCCGTTGTGCGATACGGTATATGTCTTTGAAAATACAGTGCAAGTCCATATTAGGATTGCATTAAAAGTTTCCCAGCCTTGTCATAGATGAGGGGACATTTTGCCATGGAGGGGGACAGTTTGCCCTAGTGTAGATTGTCCGGGGGGACAGTTTGCCCTAGTGCAGAATGTCCGGGGGGACATTGTACACTAGTGCAAAACGTCCGGGGGGACAAATTTTAGGGGGGGGGGGGGGGGGGGGGGGACATTCAGTTGCTACGACACCGGTATTGACCGTTGCTAAAAATGACACATCTTTTACGTATCAGAACACCCAGTTCTAAGGTTCAGACCACTTAGAAAAGTATCTGGACTCTTAGTACTGTTTATTATCTTGTGTTTGACAAAGTTTCAAGACAATCTGATGATTCCAATAAATTTTATAACGCCCGACATTTAACATCTAATGATTTACGTCAATTATTTAACTTGTTTAGTTGTTCCACTTGTGTATTGATTATCTAGCATTTTCAGTAGAGGACCCAAGGCATGAGACACTGGTGACATCACAAAAGACGGATGGTAAGAAAACAATAGTAGCTAAGCGGTTTATTGTAGTGAACAATGGTGCACTTTGTCTTATAGTTATGAGTTTAATCCTTTCATAAAGGCATTCAATAGAAGAACCCATTTTCTATTGTCACAGAAAGTTCAAACAGTATTATGTTGCTAATATCATGCGATTTATCGATACGCAGAAAGTGTCGCACGGCTCTCATTGAGGTCCGTGACAAAAATTAACGAAATTTTTGCTCTACAAAAGACGATAACTTTTTAAGTATTGAATATCATAAAGTTTTGTTTTTTACGCTCTTTTCGACGGTGGTATTTTTATTTCTATTGGCAGGATTTGAATTTTTTTAACATCCCTACATAATGTCATTTGTGTATAAAATCACTTAATAGAATACTTAATCGAGAGTTATATACGTTAGGATTTGACCCCGATTGTGAAGTCATTAAAAAAGCGACCCGCGGACTCCTGACGATTGGATCGCTTAGATGTTTCTCATTATCGAACTAGACGTTAAAAACATACAGTTTAGCGTTTGTTCGACGTCCTTCGTTGCGGAGAACAAAACAATTTTCTAAACTCGTACCCAGTCCTACGTATTCTTGTCGGCCACTTTGAATGTCATTAAAAAACGCGACCCGGGACTCCTGACGATCGGATCGCTTAGATGTTTCTCATTATCGAACAAGACGTTTAAAAACATGCAGTTTAGCGTTTGTTCGACGTCACAAAACCGCTTCGTTGAGGAGAACAAAACACTTTTCTGAACTCGTACCCAGTCCCACGTATTCTTGTCGGCTACTTTTTGTGTTGAAAACGCATAACTCGCGATAGGAACATTTCTAAGGAGTAAAAACCACACCAATCGTTTCAGAATAGGTCGCCATACTCGCTTTTGTGGTCAAATGGTCTCGAGGCTGCAAGGTATGTAACGATGGTTGTGTTAGGAACTAACATGTACTAACGAGTCCTGAGAACTCTCGACAGTTATTTCGCTTTATGCACACGCTACAGTCTACAGACAATGTGTACGGTCTGGGGACTAGTCGCTTTCAATCACTGATTAAAATTATTGGTTTTAATGTATTTAATTTTGTTATAGTAGTAGTGTTTGACACTTTTTGTTAATTAGTGAAGTTGTTTTTTTTTTTTTTTTTTTTTTTTTAATGCCTTCACGTCAGGAAAAGAAAAGATCCAAACGACGGGAGACGTACCTCAAAACTCGAGACGACGTTTTAGATTCAGCCCGAGCGAAAAGAAGAAAGAGCCCGAGCGAAAAGAGCAAAGCTTGGGCCTGAAAAGGAACGGACCTCTGGACGCAAAAGGCATCGAGCAGACCCCGCGTACCTTGAAAAGGAACGGACCTCTCGACACAAGAGGTATCGAGCAGACCCTAAAAAGGAACGAACCTCTGAACGCGCAAGGTATCGAAAGAAACGGACTGCTAAAAGACAACAAGATTTGCAGAGTGCTGAACGTGCTCGCTCGGCGAAAGAGTTAAGGTCACTCAAAGGTATGTCGTACCTGTACATATACACGTAGCTACCTACTGTTACTAGTGCGTGCGTTTCTGCGACTACATGTACATGTACACTCATTTACCGGTACTGGCACTTTTTTGTGAGGTCAGATGTGTATCTGTATTGATGCTTTAATAGCTTCACATGCAATTAAAACGTGGGTGTAATGAATAGCATCAACATGCAGTTGTGGATTTATCCTACGCGTGATTGAATGGGGTCTGTTTTTTGCTAAAAATTAATTTTAACTTGCGTCCTACGCGTAGGACGACGGGAGATTAAAGGTTAACTGCTGCTAATTATTTCAATGTTTACCACTGTAGCTACTCCCTGTATGAACCAAACCATACCGTACTAAGGGAGTATAAGGGTGGCCTAGAAAAGGCTATTCTAAGGAATAGCATACTGTTAGATGAGTTAAATGATGCCTTTTGCAAAACCCATCCATGGTTAACACAAAAGGTCTGTACTAGATCTGCACATGCAGCTGTTAGTGAGGTTTGTGCAGGTGCAGTATAGGTTTGTGCAGGTGCGGCAGTACTTAACAAGGCACTGAGCATGCGTAGAAAAAAAGCAGGTGAATTTCTACATGATGTTTGTGCTATTAATGGCTGATAGTGACATTCTTGCTGGGGTATGGTACCATACTGCTTAACATGACCCTAGCCCCTACAGCTAGTTTAAATTCTGCAGCAGTTGTGTTACAATCTTTATTTAGCTTTTCTAGTTCAGATGCTGCCCTCTTGGTAGTTGGTACATTTTACTGTCTCTGCTGTTTCATCAAATTCATCTATACAGGGTATCTTTACAGCCTCTGAACCCACTTTAGAGCTAGCATGTCTATGTTAAACTGGTCACATGCCTTTCTTGTTGCAAATAGGCACACAGAAGACAAACCCTGACCTAAAAGTTCTTGGAACTATTCAACAGCGGTGCATGTAATAACAGTGGCTTTGTGCAACTGAGTAATTGTTTTATCTGAAATACAATTAAAACCCTATATATAGCTGACCTCGTTTAACAAGTGACCAAATTCAGCTAATGTCTCGTTTTTGTCGCTCATTAATAGTCAGTTCATCATACTTTACAGTTTCCTTCCAGATGTTCACTGGTGTCATGCAGCCTAGCCTTGCGGATATTCTGAAACACCATTGAACCATTCACTGGAGGGAGCTGTAGTATGTCCCCAACATAAACATACTAGAACCACCCTGCTGTGGACTGCAACAGAGAGCCTTTGCATAAGGTATAACTGCATGAACGATCACTGACCTTCTTCCCCCGCTTCTTGCGACCGGCCTGTCGGGTCAGAGTCCGACCTACCAGGCCAAAGTGCACCATACTGATGACGTAATAACGGCATTTGTTAAATTATATAGCAGCACTGCAGCGGTCGGTATTATAGTACATAATATTTGTGCTGTGCTATGGGAGACAAAGTGCTGGCTCAGACGATATGGGGCGAGGCACGCGAGGAAGACGAAGAGGGAATGGAAGCCGTGGCCTCCGTCATCATCAACCGAGCTGACTACCCGCCCAAAGGAAAGCTGTGGTGGGGGCATACCGTCGAGGAGGTCTGTAAAAAACCTTATCAATTTTCGTTCTACCTAAAATGGAATCTGTCACTGAGAGCGACGCACAATTCCGGATGGCTCTAGAGATCGCAAGGAAGGCAGTAGCACGTCAGCTTCCGGACCGAACAAATGGCGCCACCCACTTCTATGCGTACCAGACTATGCACGCACCGGATTGGACCAAAGGTCATACAGCGTCTGCAACGATCGGAGGCCACAAGTTCTATAAAATTGGACCATATTAAATTGTGAAACATGTGTGCTGACTGATGACGGTACATTTTTCAAGGTTTTGAGCAGTCGATGTAGTGTTAATAGGCATCTATATGCTTAAGTTAGCTCCTTGGGGGCCAGATGTGTATATAATTACGAATGAAGTATCCGATTTCATTTCCGGTAAAATTGCATGTATAATTAACGCTGTTCAGGTAAAACGTGTAGCCGCGGGACATTCTTTCCTGGGCACCGACACAGGGTGGAAAGTTGGATTTATTCTTAATTAAATTTGGTGTAAATTTATTAGTAAACATAGTCTATCACGGTTCATGACATGTGACATTTCTACGGCGGCCCGCGGCAGGTTGCGGCTGTTGTTATACCGCACAGCAGACATACCAACTCTCACGCCTCAGGCTTAAACCTCACGCTCACACGCAAAATGAACGAGATCTCACGCCCCAGCAACTAGCACCATGGATAATATGATTAATATCTATGCTACACTTCCGGCGGTGCTACTGTAGTACTGTTACAGTACTGTAGTACTGTAGTACTGTAACAGTACTACAGTAGCACCGCCGGAGAACAAATATTATAATTATACGTGTACATGTACTTATTTCGTAACCTTGCACACGTGACACTTGAAACACACGTTTAATTAGCTAACAATGAAGAATCGCGCACCGTCCAAAGAACTACTGCAGAAAGCAAAATCTGCAACATCGTAGTACAATAAAATGCATTCTAATCAGTGAAGTAATGATCACCTGTTTGAAAGAATTATGCTGCAACATTATAGTACAATAAAATGCATTCTAATCAGTGAAGTAATGATAACCTGTTTGAAAGAATTATGGCACCGTGGCCGTACCGGTAATGCACAGCGCGCATGCGCAATTTAATTATTGGTATCTCACGCCCAAACCGGGCTATCCCACTCCCAGTTAAACTTTGCCTCCCGCCTAGGAAGGTGTTCAGGTTGGCATCTATGCGCACAGTTGCACTAAGCCCCTCACCCCTCCGCCTTCACAAAAAAATGGCTCGTGTTTGAACGAGTGTTATTTCGAGCGCTGCTGCCCGCCCTTCTTCAAAATCTTCTTAAAGCACCATTTCTTTATGTTGAAACAGGTACGAGCTCATGCAGCGTTAATGATCACGACTTTAAACAAGAGCCATTTTTTTGGTGGGGGCGGAGGGGTTACTCTACGGTACAATTTACATGCATACGGAAAAGTCTCATTATATAGAAAATGAGGCATTTCATTAGCTACAAGTGGACAATAAAAGTTTTGATTAGATTTTATCCCAAATGTATTCATATTTTAAGATACACAAGTTGCCGGCCACTACTGTAATTGCCCGTACACACTGTAGATTTGCTAGTGCTGTGATCCAGATCTGCGATTTGCTGTGGTGCGTGCAAAGTCCTTCTATATGATCAGCTGTACATTTCAATGCCGGATGCAATCATTGTTATAAAAACTCAAATGAAAATTTAATTTCCAGTTTGCAACTTCGCCGCATTGAAATTTACAGCTAATTCCTCTGTGCCTTTAATTGACGCGTAACAGTCATTTTGTAAAAGACATAATTTACACTAAGTTGGTATCAATGAATAATTGCAGTGGCTATCGCGCGCACTTTTCATTTTTAAAAATCTTTTAATAATTTACACTAAATTGGGGCGGTTGCAGTGTTGCCGCGATCCGGAAACGATCTCGGGATCGTCGATGCATATCCTGTATCGCATCCGGTATCGATAATCGACGATGTTTATAATTAGGTATCGTCGAGGCTCGACGATACCTCTTTTATTCATAGCGACACTTACTAATTTTACTTAATTTAATGTCGGAAGGGAGTGTGGATAGTGAGTGTTGTACATGTAGCAGTACGACCACAAGGAATGCGCAAAGCTGGGTGTGGAAGCACTTCACAATAGAACGGCAGCCTGCTGCGAAGGAAAGATTCCCTCCCGCCAAGTGTAAACTGTGTCATAAAGTTGTGTCACGTGCACGCGGAACAACACATCCAAAAGCTGCTGTAAGTCGTCAAATTAGTTTTCTGTTATTCCTGATGTGTGATGCACGATTTTTCAGGCCAGAACTTTCAAAGCCTCTCATGGGCAGCCCCGAGTTATGTTTTGGCTTGCCACCTAACTTTAGCGAAGAAAACGTAAAGGAAGCAATTGACCTATTAGTGAGCTGTGGAAACAATTTGAAGATGCAGCAGGTATGTACATAGATTGCTGCACATTTGTAAAAATGAAATAATGGATCCATGTCTTCAGATTGAATGAGTCACCCGCTACCGTGTCCATCCTGGCATCATCAGGCTAATCCACAGGGCTACAATCACTGCTTGTGTACATTTACGTCAGTACAAATCTTAAGAAGAATTCATTTCATTCGCATCTTTATTGCAAATATGCAAGTTCGTTGCAGAGTCAAATCATAATATCTATCAATGACAAGCAAAACAGCAATATGGTGTCTTTGTGTTCTTAATATGTTTTTCACATTTTTAAAATATCTTTTTTACCCGGTTTTCTGATGTACTGCATACATGCAAGCTAGGTGCATGCATATTAATTAACATCTTCACCACAAGGTTGTTTTGGCTGACTTCAACCTGTAAAAGGTTGACAAGCTGGAAACTGCCCAAAACGTGGTAGTGACAATCTTTTACCATGGTTGTTACAACCTTGTTAATAACGTTGCAACGACCATGCATGTAACAAGCTTATAACAACCATGTACACAAGGCTGACACAAGTTAAGGTTGTCATCAGCTTGCCATTTTTACTTGCATGGGTGTGTATGTGCATATGTGTACATGTGCACATAGTACTGATAGACCATTAAAAAAAAAAAAAAAAAAAAACCTCTGATGTGGTGGACAACACATCAAGCTGCATACACACATGTTGCTGCTCTGGCTCGCAAGTACCTAGCCATTCCAGCCTCATCAGCACCATCCGAGCGTGTTTTCTCAACCACAAAGAAGAAAAAAAGATGGCGGGTTTTGCCCTCCCATCTTCACCAAGTCTTATCTTTACGACACAATCGTGCAATTTTAGCAGACTTATGAGACCTTTTGTAAGTCACAAATTTCATCATAAGAGATCAATATTATAATTCTAGTATACGCGTGGTCTGTGCGCGCGTGCACTTTGTATGATTCAAAGAAGCCATGCATTTATACAGCATCATACATCTGTTTGCAACAGATACAGTTGCAGTGCCATCAATTTATAAGCTTACTGCTTAGTGTTTACTAGACAAATTCCTTACACTGCCATTGCCACTGCCCTATATAGCCATTTTTGATTAGATCGTCGATTAGGCTCGTGTATCGACGATATAATGAGCTATGAATATTCGTCGATATAATGACTCGACGATGCAACTAATTGCCATTAATTCGTAATCGACGATATAATTAGCGGTTGTAATCAATGAATAACATTAACGCCTTCACACATTTTTGATTGCAGCGGCCACGGCACAAAAGCTGCAAACGGTCATTGGAGTCTCAAATACCACCAAACATATACCTTGCGTACCCGCCTCAGCCCCACCCCCGCCCACCGGCCGCTCCCCTTCCTACGCCACTGGTGGGCCTTGGCGGCAGAGCACGAAATCTGGCAGAGGACTTGCATGAGAGCTATTAACATGTGGCCTGGCACTGAGCTTTTATATTTGAAGATAATGAGACGACGTCATCATGTAGCTGTGGTTACAAATAAAATTAGTGGTTTAATTAGCACGCGATAATTATATTAACTCATGCAATAAAATGTTTGACACATTTGTGCACATCGCATGCATGTGTCTGCAGCTATCTGTTTGTCACATGCCCCGGGCAGTGCTGCTGCAATGGGCAACAACTGTGAACAATGACCTTACTCCCAGCCTATAAAGGACCATAAGGTTGACAACTGCCTTTTCTAAACCAATACCAAATCATGCTTTGTTGCAGAAACCCACTTGCATCATTTCGTTCACAGAAGACATAATTTGAAAGTACTATACTCAAAATGTTTACTTTAGACTGATATCATTCACGCGCAGCAAAGTCTGAAAATTATGACATTTTATGATGCTGTACATATTCAGCCCTATATAATCAGGTAGTGCAGCACCATTGGACATAAAATATACAAACTAAAAACAAAATTGTATAAATTCGCTGAATCTGGTTAGAATTTCAAACAGGATGTGGACTGGTGGATTTGATGTAACCATCCAGTTTACTGTAGCCGTCCTCGCAAACACGAGTGTCTGACAAAAGTTCATGCAGTACTGCACAGTAAAAGTCTGAGCACAAACTGCAGAATACTCCACCACAACTCCTGCCATACAAAGAAAATAATAATAATGATCCCATTGGCCATTATTGCATGGCGAGTTATTGCGCCATTACATACCTGCAGTAATGTCTTCGATTGCAAGTCCAGAATTTACTCGAACACTTCTGACGATTGGTGGCAGCATGGTCAGGTACCCATCTCACTTGCTGACATTCTGTGCCATCTGCACAGTCCCAGCTGCTTGCACTAGAAGGCTGTGAGAGATTCAGATAAAGTAAACCTAATACAGTGTGACTCCTAGAATCAAAATTAAGTTAACCCTTTATACCTAGATACAGTAAGGTACGTACTCTAATGGCATCCATGTAATGATCTGGCTTCCCTGGCCACCACTTGTGCCAATACATAGTACCATATGAATGCACAAAATAAACACAATCTTTTTCATACACATGGATATTGGAGGGGAGGGGAGGAGAGGAGGGAGGAGATGTAGTACAATCTGTGGTTAGAGCCGGTTTTCCACAACTTTCAATTTCTTACGCAACACTTACTGTATTTTCAGCACTACAGCTTTCAATTTCTCTTTCCCCATCACCTGTCACCCCATTCACAGCAGGTTGCCCATCCTTTGATGGACAAGACGTGTTGCTAGCCGCCTCCAACCGTGCCCTCACCAGCTGCTCGCTCAGCTCGCTGATCTTGGCCCTGTACTGCTCCTCCCTCCTGCGCATCAGGAGGTGTGCCTCGTCCCTCACCACTGCCAGACCATCAGAGTCCAGTGCAGCCACACAGCGATCCTCACAGAGGGCTGTGGTAGGCACCATCGCTGTGCTCTGTCCTGTGCTGGTGCGGGAGACCTGGGGCAGCTCAGAGGACCAGTCTGCAGCCACCCTGTGAGGGGAGTCTTCTACTGCCTCACTGGAGCTGTCAAGGTTGCTCGATCTGGACGAAAACACAATAGTGCTGCTGGCCAGTCCTGGGCTCCGCCCACCCAAATGCTGAACCCCATCCGTGCGCGACGGTGAAGCCGTGCAAGTGTCAGTGGAACTGCTGCTGTCATTAAGGCTGGAGGGAATACCAGATAGGGTGATGGGCGTCTTGACTAAGCTTGTCTCGGAAGACACGTGATTGCATACGGGAGGTTGCCCCTGCGAACCTCTCGAAACACCATCTATGGCAAGGGTAGTGGGAGGGGCTGACTCCACCTTCTGCCGCCTGCTATTAAGTGACTACCATCCTAGAGTCACCAAATACTAGAATGGCTATGCCCATCATTAATGGTGGCCACACTTCATTCGCGTACATAATCATATGCAAGCATCAATGACATGTATCTGTAAAAGGCCCACACCACAGATTATACATGTAGGGTACCTATACTAACTATGGACGGCTTCACCCCCTTCCCACGACTCACAAGTACACAGCACACTGTGACACAGACGAAAATGGATCAAGCCACTAGTCTCGTGCCCAGACCCAAGCATATATATGCAGGCGTAGCGGTGATGTAATCCATAATCCATCTGCTGGGCACGAGATAGAATTACACATACCTCTCTAAACAAGTAGTCTTAGTTTAGGAACCTGAGTCGGAAGAGAGCGACCTCTTTAAGTAGTCCAACACGAAAGCGCTCAGTTTAATGTTTTCTTCTCACTGTGGTTCTCCTTTTTACCGTTAATCAATTTAGAGTTTTAGACTCCATCTTGCACAAATCATGTACATGCATGTATTGGAATACTTAATTGACCGCAGCATCGACACTTGTACGACATGTACAGTTACAGCAGCTCCTCGCACCAGTCGATGTATAAGCTAGCTGTGATGTTTTTAAAAAATACGGTCTCCGCGAAAGGTTGCTCAAAACCAGTGCGGCTGCCGCGATATGGTCTTTTGCCGATATCGTTTATATCGCGATATGAGTATCGCGATATTTTTAAGTATATTCATTGAAGAATTATTTGTTAATAATCACACAGTTGAGGATGCGTTGTTGGGCCATTCAAACTCGATTAGTTGTTACTCGGGCCCGACCAACCCAAAAAAATTGCTTTGCGATTTCAAAATATACGGAAATTTATAGAATGCTGAGCAACTTATGTTACCATGTTAGAGAGAACCAACAGAGAGTGGTTTTGAATTTAGAAAGGATCTGTGTAAAATCGATTGAACATTAAAAATTGTGATTTTAATCAGTGTTCAATCACGTAATGATTCCAAAAGCGATTTCACGGTGAATGCAAAGTGGTTCTTGCATCAGCGCTGTAATTTTGCCACTAGGAGGATAGGAGGGGAGAAGGGGAATGGAGAAATGAAGGGGGAAAGGAGATAGGAGGGGAAAGGAGAAAAGAAGGTGAAGAGAGAAGGGGAGAGCAGAAGAGAAAATGAGACAAGAGGGAAGTGTAGCCCCTCCCCCCCTCCCCCCATCGAAAGAAATAACTGTGAAAAAGTGTTTAACAATAGTATCTCCATAACTGTGAACTCTTTCGCGTCAATATTTCAGGAAATAATATGGTACCAAAAAAAGGTACTTAAAATTTACAGGCGTCAGTGTACATGTAGTTCTCGGTTACACGTTCAATATGTAATGTCACGTAAATCTAGTCTGGGGACTTGTCGCTGACGTCAATAAATATATGCTTGGCGGGTCAACTACTGCTGCACAGCCGGTTTGAAAGAATGATCCGTGTCCCGGACCGCTTCGTAATAATAGCAAAACAATATTATTGGACGGATCCATCGAGAACACAACTTCGAAAGTGTGTGAGTATATGCTTGAGTCATTAAGTTCGAGTTGGACTAGAGAGACCAGAGTATTACAAATATATGCATGTATACAGGCCATTTTAATTTCGATGAGGGCGAATAATTTACTGTACATGTATACGACAGCGGTATGTACTATGGCCAAATACCTGCTGAATTATAGCAGAAAAAGAAAGTGTGACTGAAGATGACTAAGAATGGCCCAAAGTGTAAGGAGCTTGGGTGGGAGTGCATTCCCCCAGCTGTAGAGACATATGATTGTTGGGGAGAAAAGGCACAAGAAACTTGTTAGCATGCAGTATATGTTCGGCCTCCAGTGAAGCTGGAGTGAAGCAGGACATGTATTAGTGAGGGAGAATGCTCGGGCTATCCTTGCAAGGTCCAGCCTTTTAATGAGAAAGTAGTACTTTCGGTATATTTCCGTCTATTTTCGTCTATCTCCGTATATACCATGCACGTTAATTTATATCGCGATATGACCAAAAAAATATCGCGATACATCGCAATATAACGATATATCGCGGCAGCCCTACTCAAAACGCTGAACAACTATGTTGCGGTTATAGTGTACTACATGTATACTACAGAAAGTTGCTTCAATTTACAATAACACTACAGTCAAAGAGTAAATGACTCAACCACTGTTGTTGCCACTTGCCAGCTAGGTCATTCAGTCGCCAATCAAAGATAAAGGCTTATGTACAGTTGCATGCCCACCCAGAAAAACCGCGGATAAGTGGGCTGTGAAGGATGCAACCGCTGCAAATTTTGTACTGAACTGTATTGTTCACCCCCAATCATCGCAACAGTGTGAATGCCACCTATTGTCACCCCTATGTGTTTGGTGTGACGGTTAACATTGACTGACGCGGTCACACGAAAGTTTGTCGCTGGTGTGATTTCACTCCTTTTATGAGTCACATCAAAAGGAGTGAAATCACCCAAGAAGTTAAATATCTCCCGTTTCATTTAGCTTCGAACCTCGGGGCAGTGATATATGTATACTGTATGCACTAAAAGAGCTAGATGACACAATAGTGAGCTGCATGTGAGACCTTATCACTCCTTATGTTCATTGGTTAATTACCATACCAGATTCTATTTGGGTGCAGTGAAAATACTTCAAGTTCAATTGAATAACTCAGCTTGTAAAAAAGGCTTTGTATAGGGCCATGCATGGATCATGTACAGTGCATACAAAAATGGTTTGGCTGGTATACTCATCATCCTTGAATACCAATATTAAAATAAAGCTGCATGTCACGGGATATGCATGGATGTCGAATACGTGTACTGGTACAATTTTCAAGACACGGTACCCCAACGCTCACTTAGACAGTGGTTCCCCAAGTATCTGTTCAAGTATTTAACCTTTGACGTTTTCAACACAGGTGGACCAGTCCCCAGCCGGTACAGCAGACAAATCCCTTAATTTAAGTGCTTCATTGGGTTGTACATTGAAGCTAATAGAGGGTGTCAATCAGTGGTGTCAATTGTAAATTTTTTATGTTTACATCGAAATACTGAAAAGAGGAAAAGGAAACATATCCTGTAAACAACATTGTATGCACGGACTGTTTTTCAGGTAAATGGGATTTTTATTTTTTTTAACTTTTGGTTTTAGTGTGAAATCACTCGCGCTAGGTGTAAAGGTAATACCTGATTAGGTGTGACTATTGGTGTAATAGGGTCACACCTCAGCCTTGGCACTTTTGTATTTGCTGTGATCTAGTCTGCATGATTGTTGGTTTAACTAATGAATTATCGTTTATACAATGCACAGGCAATTTAGGCGCGGCACTATAATTGTGCACTATAGCCCACTGCACTGTCAGCTATTAAGATGTTGACCGCCTCGGATTACTTATATTTAATCAGTATATAGAGAGTCTGACCTCTCTGTAATTTGTACATTTTAATCAGCTGGTGTACGGTTTTACTCAGTTTGCTCTGACGTCACGTGAATAAGGTTTACATGTATATATAAGTTCCACCCCAAGCAGCACATAATACAGCCAAAAGTATGTGTGGCCTTTGCGCATACCAAGTTCTGTTGCTCGCAAGCGTCTACTGCGTCGCCATGGGAGACGACGTAAAGGTGCTGGCTCAGACGGTGTGGGGCGAGGCGCGCGGTGAAGGCAAAGGGGGAATGGAAGCCGTGGCCTCCGTCATCATCAACCGAGCTGACTACCCGCCGAAAGGAAAGCTGTGGTGGGGGCATACCGTCGAGGAGGTCTGTAAAAAACCTTATCAATTCGAAGTGTGGAACGCGGGTAACCCGAATCGAGCACTTATGCTTGCGGTTACCGACAAGGACCCACAATTCCGCACGGCTCTAGAGATCGCAAGGAAGGCAGTAGCACATCAGCTTCCGGACCGAACAAATGGCGCCACCCACTACTATGCGTACCAGAAGATAGCACCACCGAGCTGGGCCAACGGTCGCACACCGACGGCAACGATCGGAGGCCACAAATTTTATCGGGTCGGACCCTATTAGGCGCGTTAATTGTTGTTTGATTCTATACTGATTCATGCGGGGTGTTCAGTTGTCATTATATCGGAAGGCTTTAAGCTGCTTAAGTGTTGCACGAATTTTCGGACACTAATCGAATAGCACAGTTGTGTATCGCGCCACAGCAAAATAACGCATCAAATCAATTATTGATTTCACAACGGATTTTTAAATCAATTGTTAAATCAACGCATGATTTGATAGTAAAATGAAGTGCACTTGATTTGCGATTGATTTTACTGTGAAATCAATTGTGAATCAATAATTGCGTTTTTTTGCTGTGGATCGAACGTTCTGACTTCTGAGGAATTAGACTGACGGCATATTCGGGGGGGGGAGGGGGGGGGTTTGTACTTCGCGCGGACTGGGTACGAGAGAGACGTTATTCATGACTGATTTTAGCGGCATATCGCGGGGACCGGGGGCGCAAAAATAGGAGAATGGATGGGCAGTGGCAGATCTTGATGAAGCGCATGCTCGCAAATAATTACATGTGTTAATTAGTTATCGATCGATAACCGAGACGCGCCAATTCCACACATACGGCTAGGTATGAATACAGATATGACCTTTTCGTTACTAACGCATTCAAACGCTATACTCACAGCCGATCAGATCACTCCGCTATCGGTATGCCCTTGAATACATAAGAGAACACTCAGATTATTGAAGAACGAGCAATACAATGGGAATAGGGAGGGGGCACGTGCCCCCGGTGCTCGTACAGTCGTACGTGCCCCCCGGTACCCGCCGAGCCCCCTTATTTGTTAAATCAGTTAAATTTCACTGAGGCGCCGGAAATCGTTAATATCATTCCAGCCGGTAACTTTCGAACGTTTATCATCCCTCTGTAATTAGGGTGTGTAACCGATTTTCAGGTTAATCATGATTACCTATTGCAGGTTACCGATTTCAGAATTTCCTTTAGTCGAAATAACCGATTCTGTTAATGTTTTTCTTAGTCACGATTAGTCGATATTCGTTTCCTTCATATGCAGAAATCGGTAGGAAATCCCTTCGCTTTTCCCGCCTGTACAATTACAAAGGCATACTAACATGCTAATTAATCGGTAAAAAAAAAAAAAAGAAACATTGTGATGTAATCAACACAGTCTGGGGACCCAGCTGAAGGTAACCATCAGTGCCCTCCCTCAAAATACACCGTGCACGCGCAGTGGACACGGCAATTTAAATACGTTCGCGCTTTCTTGTACATGTGCACTAATCAAACGCGCTACGTACTCTTTTGCACAGGTGACAGCATGACAGGTGTCCATGCAAATACTTAGGTACATGCACTGACTGTTTTCCAGACGTTCAGCCATGACGTTCTGAATATTGTACATGTCTTGATTGGCGGCTTTGCAATATGCGTGGAGCGGTGTTCCACCATGAGGTTTCTAGCTGGTTCTTCTCAGTACTTAGCTTATTGAATTGTATGCCGAATAATGGATTATAACTGCCAATTGTGGCGAATGGGAATGATACATGTACGCGTTTAACCATAGGTCTACCGCGCTGTGTTAACGCTGGTGTTCGCCGGAGCTAACATTTATCTGTGTGTACCTAGGTTAACAGTGGTTGTAAAATTGATTACGCTAATGAATTTCTTTTAAAACTAATAATTGTCAAAAAAAAATAACTTATAGCCTGCCCATTATTAATTTTGTTGGTGCGTACGTACATGTACATGTCTGAGCCGACTGAGCATATCCAATTCACTGACGCGCCGAAGAGCTTACTGATTCAGAACGTTATATACATGTATATCAGTGCCAGCGTTCATTTCATTCGTATTTTGTACGGCATCAATGCTACAGCTAGGGCCTACTAGGGGTTGGCTAGCCCGATTGAACCCTTTCTAACAAAACTCTGTACGCTTGTGGTAGGCGGGGGGAAAAACCAACCCATTTTTGTGATCGAGTCGAGGGTAAAGGTGATAGTTCTGCTTGACACTTGCTATTAATCCAATAGCGTGCTGCTGCAGCGCGATAGCCGATGCCTTTGCCCACACAAGAGGTAAGAGCAACACTGATTTTGAATTGTTTACCCATGTTCTTCTGTGGAAGATGTAAATAGCACGAGGAAGGCGGAAACAAAAATCCGCAACACCACAGCATTTGTTAGGTCTTGTCCGCATTTTTAACGGACAGGTTAACGCTCTATTTTGTAAATCGACGGCAGTTGTGACCGCTGCAGTGTAATTGCACATTTTCATACGCTATATGTGACACATTAAGTAAAAAAAATTATGATTCGCTAGTACCCAAATGGATGCCAAACACAAACGAAGTTGTTTGGTTGCTATGCTTCAAAAGATGCTTAGAATATAATTGAAAGAAATGAAAGCGGGAAAAACGTTACAGTGGAGATCGTGATAGTTGACGGAATAATTTTTTGACATTAATTCTATGTTTCTTTGAATTTAAAACAATAACCATATGTGATATTGAAAATCTAACTGCACAGATGCTAGGGCTATACAATTGTCATCAAGTAGAAAAAAATATGGTGTATCACGTGACTGTCACGTTCTACCACTTTCGTTTTCAGTGACCCCAGTCTTGTCAACTGAGTTTCGCTATATATCTTCACTCGGGGGTAACGGATCAGGATAATTATTGGGATGTAGTTTAAGGACCAACCTCTAAATGATTTGGCCGAGCCAGATTCTGAACCCGGGAAACCGTTCGGTTATTTTCGAGCGATGCGTAGCTTTTAAGGACTAAAAGTGTTAGGTTGTTTTTTTTTCGAAGCGCTCGATTCATGCTAGATGAAGCATTCAGTTGTTCTGAGCGATGATCATTGCATCGTTTGGGCCCCTTTTTACAATGTACCGGCTTGTTTTTCCATTAGAATTCGGGTTGCCTAACTTCTGGCTTTAAAAACAGCACCATTTTTGGATGAATTTCATTAAAACGATGCTTTATAAACAGTTATTCCTAAGTAAGTGGGCGGTGGTACGACTCAAACCGAGAATGGTTCTTTTCAGAACCAAGCATAATCCATCTGTGAATGACGGCGGAGAGCGTACTTGGGCATCGCTGCAGGAGAGAAAAGTTCCGAGGGTAATGCCAACGATGCCCAACCGCCGCCCAGGTATGCTCTACCCCTATACTTGCTCTCCGCCGTCGTTCACAGCTGGAAAGAACCGTTTTCAGCTTGAGTCGTACCACCGGACCGCCCACTTTATAAGCAATAACTTTTTATAACAGCACGTTTTAATGAAATTCATCTGAAAATGGTGCTGTTTTTAAAGCCAGAAGTTAGGCAACCCGAATTCTAATGGAAAAACAAGCCGGTACATTGTACACTGATCCGTTACCCCCGAGTGAAGATATATAGCGAAACTCAGTTGACAAGACTGGGGTCACTGAAAACGAAAGTGGTAGAACGTGACAGTCACGTGATACAACATATTTTTTACTACTTGATAACAATTGTATAGCCCTAGCATCTGTGCAGTTAGATTTTCAATATCACATATGGTTATTGTTTTAAATTCAAGGAAACATAAAATTAATGTCAAAAAATTATTCCGTCAAATATCACGATCTCCACTGTATGCACGGTTAACAAAATGTTAACCGGAGCAATAATTTAACACATGTACACATCATAAGACATCGTATGCATGTATCTGCAGCTATCTGTTTGTCACATGCCCCGGGCAGTGCTGCTGCAATGAGCAACAACTGTGAACAATGACCTTACTCCAAGCCTATTAAGGACCATCAGGAAAAGTGATATGGCCTCTTGTTGACAACTGCCTTTTCTAAACCAATACCAAATCATGCATAAACTCACTAGCATCATTTTGTTCACATAATTTGAAAGTGCTCGCATCTATATACATGAATCTCAAAATGTTGACTTTTAGACTGATATCATTCGCACGCAGCGAAGTCTGAAAATTATGACATTTTATGATGCTGTACATATGCAGCCCTATATAATCAGGTGGTGCAGCACCATTCGACTTAAAAATATACAAACTAAAAACAAAATTGTATAAATTCGCTGAATCTGGTTAAAAGAGCAATAGAATTTCAAACAGGATGTGGACTGGTGGATTTGATGTAACCATCCAGTTTACTGTAGCAGTCCTCGCAAACACGAGCGTCCGACAAAAGTTCATGTGGTACTGCACAGTAAAAGTCTGAGCACAAACTACAGAATACTCCACCACAACTCCTGCCATACAAAGAAAAAATAATAATGATCCCATTGGCCATTATTGCATGGCGGGTAATTGCGCTGTTACATACCTGCAGTGATGTCTTCGATTGCCAGTCCAGAATTTGCTCGAACACTTCTGACAATTGGTGGCAGCATGGTCAGGTACCCATCTCACTTGCTGACATTCTGTGCCATCTACACAGTCCCAGCTGCTTGCACTAGAAGGCTGTGAGAGATTCAGATAAAGTAATGTGACTCCTAGAATTATAATCAAGTTAACCCTTTATACCTAGATACAGTAAGGTACGTTACACTCTAATGGCATCCATGTAATGATCTGGCTTCCCTGGCCACCACTTGTGCCAATACATAGTACCGCACAAGATAAACACAATCTTTTTCATACACATGGATATTGGAGGGGAGGGGAGGAGAGGAGGGGGAGAGGAGGGAGGGGGAGGGGAGTGGCAAGAGGAAGGAGGGGTATGTAGTACAATCTGTGGTTACAGTTTTCCACAACTTTCAAACACTTACTGTATTTTCCGCACTACAGCTTTCAATTTCTCTTTCCCCATCACCTGTCACCCCATTCACAGCAGGTTGTCCGTCCTTTGAGGGACAAGCCGTGCTGCTAGCCGCCTCCAGCCGTGCCCTCACCAGCTGCTCGCTCAGCTCACTGATCTTGGCCCTATACTGCTCCTCCCTCCTGCGCATCAGGAGGTGTGCCTCGTCCCTCACCACTGCCAGACCATCAGAGTCCAGTGCAGCCACACAGCGATCCTCACAGAGGGCTGTGGTAGGCACCATCGCTGTGCTCTGTCCTGTGCTGGTGCGGGAGACCTGGGGCAGCTCAGAGGACCAGTCTGCAGCCACCCTGCGAGGGGAGTCTTCTACTGCCTCACTGGAGCTGTCAAGGTTGCTCGACCCGGACGAAAACACGATAGTGCTGCCGGCCAGTCCCGGGCTCCGCCCACCCAAATGCTGAACCCCATCCGTGCCCCGTCCATCCGTGCACGACGGTGAAGCCGTGCAAGTGTCAGTGGAACTGCTGCTGTCATTAAGGCTGGAGGGAATACCAGATAGGGTGATGGGCGTATTGACTAAGCTTGTCTCGGAAGACACGTGATTGGACACGGGAGGGTGCCCCTGCGAACCTCTCGAAACACCATCTATGGCAAGGATAGTGGGAGGGGCTGACTCCGCCTTCTGAGGAGGGCTCCTACCAATGGCAGGCATGGACAGTAGAGAGGGCAGGGAGATGGGAAGAAAAGGCTGGTAAGCTGACAGTCTGGCGGCTGTGGGTGTGTGCTTGTGCAGCAGGAAGGTTGGGCCACAGTACATGAGCTTCCATAGCAACATGTTACGGATGTGCGTGGCTGGGAAGAGGACCTGATGGAGATGGGAATGGGGAAGAGGGGAGAGATAGGTGGATAAGGAGTAGATGGGAAAGAGGGAGAGGAAGATGAGGTCAGAAAAAGGTTAACCTCTCCTAATGGTTATGGTGTTAGATTTGATATACCTACTATATATTAATCGATTTTGGTGGCAAGTCCCAGAAAATGAACTTGGCTGACTTAGCATTATGATGTTTCATTATGTTAACAATTCTAAAATAAAGTGCACTGTTTTAGCTGCAACAAGACATAGCATAATCAATCATACATGGTTAAATATCGTTACGAATTACACAGTTTGAATTGTTTGGTCACAATTTCAAATATATATTTGTTTTTTTAAATATTTTTAGTCGTAGTCAAAAAAGAAACATTACAATACATGTAAAAAAAAAGTGTCATAGTAAGTACAAGATTTGTTGACTTCACTGCTTCATTTATGCATAATCTATTTTTACCCATGCCCTTCACCAAATCAAGCCTCTGTACAGACTGGCTATTAATAGATGCACACACAACACACGCACACAAACCTTTGTACTCTCACTCTCCGAGTAAAGATAGTTCAGATAATCAGGATTGTTCCCATTCAGAACAGTCCAAGCCGACAGTGTGTCTGTCATCACTCCACTCTCTTCTCTCTCCTTAGCACTGTTGCCAAGGAAGGTCCCGAAGACCCCAGCATGGCAGTAATGTCCGAGTTTTAACTATGAAGAGGAATGTTAGGATTTATCTGCTTAGTCCGAAAACAAATATATATTCCTATATGTACAGCCAGTGTGCAGCAATCGTCCAATGTATGTATATCTGCTACCATTTATGACCCAACAGTTCACAGACCACGAAATAAGTAGCTACATGTATGGAAACTTGGCGGGTCACAAATATACCATTAGACAGGCCAAACACTTGTAATGGTAACATTATGGTAATGTCACGGTAATGTTACAGTAGTGTCATGGCAACGTCACGGTAATGTTACAGTTTACCAGAAATGCCTCGTTGAACTGGAAGTTGCAAGGGAACTGCCTTAGCAGCTGGTGGACACAGTCCAGCCACTGCAGGAACACTGGACACTTCTCATTGGGGTCAGCGCCCACATAGCCACTCCTATCAGCAAACTTGTGCCCAAATGATAGCCACTCCCTCTCTATCAAGATCCTAAAACCCTGGGAGTGTGGTAGAAGTGGGATTAGTGTGAGAATGGAATAAGGGAGGAGAGGGAAGGGAGGTGTGGTAAAGAGAAGAGGAAGGAATGGGTACACGGTAGGTACAAAGTACAAAGATGGTGTGTCTTCACAAACAACACACATCTTTATGAAGACACACCATCTTCAACATACAATCTTCTAAATTATTGCCCAGGTAACAAATAACACACACACACAAACACATACACATACACACACAAACACATACACACACACACACAAACTCATACACACACACATACACATACACATACACATGCACACACACACAAACACAAACACATACACATGCACACACATACACATGCACACACACATACACATGCACACACACACCAACACACACACACAAACACACATACATACACACACAAACACACACACAAACACATATAAACACACACACACACATACACACCTCAATAGTTCTATAGTAAGGGTCCAACATCAGCTCAGCCAAGGACACCACCTGTGAGGTCCTGTCCCAGCCATCACTGCAGTGGACCAGTACCGGGCGGTCCTTGACGTGTATAGCTACCACCACCTCCACAGCCGTGGAGAGGAGCTGGGAGAGGTAGGAGAGCCACTGGGTCTGCTCCAGCAACGTTAAGAAACTGAAATGAGAGATGTAATTAATTTTCAGTATCAGCTTCCAACTCTACTAATATTACGGGGCTTCCATACTATGCTCGGTGGTCATGGTACCCGGGCCAGCTAGGTGGAACAGTAAGTGTATACATATGAAAAACTGAAAACCAAAGAGCTAATATAACACCTTGTATTGCTACTGGTGAAATGCTTCTTCAGCATGCACAAATAGTACAAACATGTGCACACATATATACACATATACACATATACATAATATGTACACACACATACACACATACCCACATATACATAATATGTACACACACATGTACACACATGTACACACACACACACACACACATACACACAACACACACATGTACCTGTTTTGATCATCAGTAACCAACAGGTTGCGTAGAAGCATAAAACTCTTTCTCACTGTATGGATATTTGGTAGTCCCTTGTACTGAATCTCACAGTTTGGGTAATATTCTGGACAAGCAACAAACACACAACAGATCAGTGGCACCCTGGGGGTTAACACACAATACATGCATACAGTGGCACCCTGGGGGTTAATACACAACACATGTGCCCCCCCCCCCCCCCCCCCCCCCCGCGTTATTAAGTGGCTACCTTCCTAGAGTCACCAATGGTTCTGCCCATCATTAATGATGGCCACACCCATGGTTACCAGTAAACCACCCATGGTTACCAGCAGGCACCATGACCACACCCATGGTTACCAGCAGGCACCATGACCACACCCATGGTTACCAGCAGGCACCATGGCCAACACCCATGGTTACCAGTGTTATATACTAGGCACCATGGTCTCACCTTTGCACTCACACCCTCCTCCCTTCACCTTGTTGGCCAGTGAGGTGGTATAGGACCTCAGGTCGAGCACCAGGAGGGTAGGGGGCGTGCACGACTCCTCCACCAAGGCTGGCAATGACTTGCGATTAGAGGGGTAATGACCAGGGGCAACCCCATTAACAACAACTCCATTGCCCGCCAGCTTGATGGAGCCATCAGGCTGGGGACGCCTGGAGCACACACCCCTGGCACAGGCATCAGAGATGGCCAATACCATAGCCTCATCGGAGCCACTCCTCCATCCAAGGAAGCCAACCAATGGCTGGCTTGACCTTGCAATAACACAGCCATTGGTCAAGTGCCTAAAAGGTACAGCATTATGCGCATGCGTGTATGTGTGCATGAGTGTATGTGTGCACGATTGTATGTGTGCATGAATGTATGTGTGCACGAGTGTATGTGTGCACGCGTGTATGTGTGGCACGAGTGTACGGGTGCATGTGTGCGCAGTGTGTGTATATATATGTGTGTAGCATGCATGTGTTTGTATGTGTATGTGTGTTTATACATAGTGTGTGGTGTGTGTGTGTAGTGTGTAGTGTGTGTTAAAGGTGGTACTATGGCCTTATGGCTCACCTCCATACCACCGCTGGGATCCTGCCCAGGGTGCGGAACTTGACCACCTCTCTTAGCTCATCATCAGTGGTGGCCAGAGGTACAATGAACAGCTTAGGGTAAGTGGCACACAGCCTGAGGGGAGGGGAGGGGAGGGGGGTGGGTGAGTGGGTGGGTGGGTGAGTGGGTGAGTGAGTGAGTGAGTGAGTGAGTGAGTGAGTGAGTGAGTGAGTGAGTGAGTGAGTGGGTGGGTGAGTGAGTGAGTGAGTGAGTGAGTGAGTGAGTGAGTGAGTGAGTGAGTGAGTGAGTGAGTGAGTGAGTGAGTGAGTGAGTGAGTGGGTGAGAGTGAGTGGGTGAGTGAGTGAGTGAGTGAGTGAGTGAGTGAGTGAGTGAGTGAGTGAGTGAGTGAGTGAGTGAGTGAGTGAGTGAGTGAGTGGGTGGGTGAGAGTGAGTGGGTGGGTGAGAGTGAGTGGGTGAGTAAATGGGGTGGATAGTGGGCACAGTGATGAGGTGGATAAAGTAAGGGAAGCATAAGGTGGGCACAGTGATGAGGTGGATAAAGTAAGGGAGGCATAAGGTGGGCACAGTGATGAGGTGAATAAAGTAAGGGAGGCATAAGGTGGGCACAGTGATGAGATGGATAAAGTAAGGGAGGCATAAGGTGGGCACAGTGATGAGGTGAATAAAGTAAGGGAGGCATAAGGTGGGCACAGTGATGAGGTGAATAAAGTAAGGGAGGCATAAGGTGGGCACAGTGATGAGGTGAATAAAGTAAGGGAGGCATAAGGTGGGCACAGTGATGAGATGGATAAAGTAAGGGAGGCATAAGGTGGGCACAGTGATGAGGTGGATAAAGTAAGGGAGGCATAAGGTGGGCATAGTGATGAGGTGGATAAAGTATGGGAGGCATCAGGTGGGCATAGTGATGAGGTGGATAAAGTAAGGGAGGCATAAGGTGGGCATAATGAAGAGGTAAAAGGTCCATCACAGACACACCATACCCAAAATCACTGTTACACTCCGTGATCCTCCAAGCCTGGCAGAGGTCCATTCCCAGGCGTCGGTACTCGGAATTGAACCAGTCATGAACACCTGGGACTGAAGATTAAGAACGTGGCACAGTGTACATAGGCTTGTACTGGGTGCTCTGCCAGCACTACACTGGGTGCTCTGTCTGCACTCTCACACACTGGTGCTCTGTCAGCACTCTCACACTGGGTGCTCTGTCAGCACTCTCACACTGGGTGCTCTGTCAGCACTCTCACACACTGGGTGTTCTGTCAGCACTCTCAAACAATGGGTGCTCTGTCAGGCAAGTTTGTGTAGTGCGCGAAGCGTGCAGTATGGCGCCAAAGGCGCCTCATCCGCGAAGCGGACTCGGGACGAGGCTGTTCAATTTTGTTACAGGTGCCCGTTTGGTGCAATGAAGAGTGTCTGGACCGCACCACGGGTGCAATTTGACCCCGGATTCGGAGTCGGCATCATCAGCACTTTGCGCCTCATGCCCTAACTCTAAGCCCTAACACCCTAACATTACATCCTGTTGTTCACATGCCTTTGGCATGTGACACACGTGTACACTACACACATAAGCACATACCGGCTGAATGACTGTTCTTCTCCTTGTAGTACGCATAGTGCACAAAGGCAAAGCATTCCTTTAAGCTCTTGACGGGGCGTGTGGCCTCTAGCAACCTCCCATGCCACTTCTTGCAGCTATCAGGATTACCACAGTCCATCCTGATAGGGATGAAAAGGTAGGGATCATGGGTGTATGCAGCCTTCGGGGAGGGGTCAAATTTTATTAATAGGTGACATTACAATAACATTTGTGACATAAGGCCAAATTATTTATTAGTACATTTTTCGTACGTATATACATGTACGGAGTAAATACGGGTGGATTAATCTACAAATTGTTAAGTAAAACTTTCAAGTGTGATGGTGACCTTGTTTTGGGGAGGAGTCATGTGAACCCATCAACCCCTGCGAGGATGGTGAGTGGACAATAATATAAGCTGCAGTAAAAACCAGAATGAAGAAGATGGAGGATGAATAGCTCGCAAAGGGCTAAGATGGTGCCAAATAAATCTTCCCTTTTTTTTTTACACCCAGGTCGCAACATCATGAATTTTAGGGTAATGTAATTTTTTTTTTAATCAACCTAATGTATATAAAAATTTGTGGACAATTTAGACACGCTAAGACTAAGTAGATATATTTTAGCACCAATATATAGGGAGAGGGGGCAGGGAGGGGAGGGGGCCTCAAAGGGTCAGGAAGAGGAGGGGCATATCAAACAAACTCACTTAATGACTTGAGCATCCTTGCACAATATCTGCAGTACAGAAGGTGGGTAGATTTCAACGGAGTCAATGAGGCAGAGGGGTATCTGTGGGGGGGGGGAGGAGATAATATATAGCAGAGGAAGCATGGGTGGGAGGTAAGGGGTTAATTAATACAGCAGAGGGTGACTAGCGAGTATGGGCGGGAGAAAGGAGTTATCCTTAAAACTACCAAACCAGAATAATGTTGCACGATATAACAGCACACGTCATCCATGCATACATCTTATCTCAACAACAGGATAAAGACAGCACTGCATGTGAAGGGTGTGTATGTGTGTGCATGTGTGTATTGCATGTGCATGCAAACATACATACATGCACACATACACACATGTACATACACACATGCACACACACAAAACATGAAATTTAAATAAAAACTGCTCATTTACATCTGTATCACTGTCAGCATACAAACTTGTGCACTGAGTAAAACTTTAAATTGAGCATTTACATTGTAGAAACCCTCTTCCATAGAAACAAAGAATCTGTAGTTTGATAGGCTGGCAAGGCTGTGGTGAATCTTCCCCTCATATTCCACACTTTCTCCATGCAGCAAATGGAATTCTTGGGAATCATGAGAACAGTCCTCATCTGTTGTGTGTGTGTGTGTGTGTGTGTGTGTGTGTGTGTGTGTGTGTGTGTGTGTGTGTGTGTGTGTGTGTGTGTGTGTGTGTGTGTGTGGTGTGTGTGGTTTGTGTGGTGTATGTGTGGTGTGTGGTGTGTGTGTGGTGTGTGTGTGGTGTGTGTGTGTGTGTGTGGTGTGTGTGTGTGTGTGTGTGGTGTATGTTTGTGGGTGTTTGCGGTGTGAGTAATACATGTACAGAACACAGTTCACACGTGGTGTAGGTACGTGTAGGAATTACGTGGCGGAGTAAGCGTTACTATAATACAGTAATTCAAAACAATACAGGGGAATAGGAAAATGCGCGCGCTGGGGGAGTGCTGGGGGTGTGTGGTGTAAGTGAGTGTCACAACAATAACGTCCATATTCATAAGGTGTGCATGTGACACTAACGTATCGCACCTTTTACTTTTTTCTTCGCTGGGTACAAGTCACGATTGTGGACATGTGTATAGCTCCCCTCATCTTCCGCCATACCTTTTCTCCCAACAGCATTGGAAAGCGGTTTTTCGAAAGCGTGTTATTAACAACAATGACGAGTTCTATTTACTTGCTGTATTTTTGGACTGTTTGCAATTTTGATACTGCTTCAAACACGGGTGTTCTAAGTACCAAGGCATCAGCGTAAATCACAAACCGAAACAGCGACTTACTGTGTCCTTCAGCCACACCATCTAACACTAGCCGTTTCAGTTTCCTATGCTTTATATGTTTACGCGGCCTCACTTCTGGGTTTCCCCGTCATCCCAATAAATTAATAATGCGCAAAAAAAATTAAAATAAACTTTCGACGGCACGTGACGCGTGAACAGAGGGAGCAATGGTGGTAAGCTAACTGCTAATTTTGTATGCTTTGGGCGCTCAATTTGCGCTGTTTCCTTCTAGCTTGTACTGGTTATTGGTGATTTCCATATGCCGCATAGAGCGAGCGGCCTTCCACCACAGTTCAAGAAGCTACTGGTAAACGCTTCGTTTGGGGGTGTGGTTCTGGGAGAACTAAGTAGCTAGCACACTTACCGCTAGATGCAGACATTCTGTATGGGGGACTTTTCAATAAGCAATAGGACAACCGCTGCGCTTCCCTGCGTCTATGGCTGATGAAAGTATTTGCGTTTAATTTTAAATACGGTGCATGTACCCGACGTCACAGCTGGCAAGGGCTTTGACCTCGGTGCAATGGTCACTGTGTTTAGGTAGTCGAATTAAGGGCGCGCTGGTGAGGGGGTGTAATCAATGTGTGGGAGTAGTCGTTAGAGGGAGGAGATGGACGTAATGTATATAGTTATAGGACAGGATGATGCAGGTGTGCCCAGTCCAGTGAGAGTTGTTGGGGTGGGTGTACCCATATATGCAGCAGCTATGATGGTGAGGGTGCAGCTGTATGTGTAGGCTGTTGGGAGTTGGCAATATGGGAGGCTTTGGTGGTGTAGGTGGGAAAGTGCCCAGGCCTTACATAAAAGAGGATTCCCCCCCCCTCCCTCTTCCCCTTCTTTTAGGTGCCAGGAAAGATTCAGCACATTCTGTGTACTGGAAACCTCTGCACAAAGGAAACATTTGACTACCTCAAGACCATAGCTGCAGATGTTCATGTTGTGAAAGGAGATTTTGATGATGTAGGTTGTCAACTGCCCCACTCCTCATGCTCTAGGCAGCACTTTTCACACATGAAATCACCTCTCTATCTCCTATCTCTCTCTCCCCCTCACTGATTTCCAGAACAACAGTTACCCTGAGCAAAAGGTGGTGACAGTGGGTCAGTTCAAGATTGGCCTGACCCATGGACATCAGGTTGTACCGTGGGGTGACATAGAGAGCTTGGCAATGGTGAGAGCTTAGTATTAGCCTATGCACCTCTTTCCTTTGCACCCTTCCCCCACCCCATACTACACCCTCCCCCTTCCCCTACTGCACCCTCCCCCCACCCCATACTGCACCCTTCCCCCACCCCCTACTGCACCCTTCCCCCACCCCCTACTGCACCCTACCATCCCAACTTATATTTGCCTTATAACCTTGCTTCTCCATGTGCACATGCATATACATATACACACTTGTACACACATGTACATACACACACACATATACAGGTTCAGAGGCAACTGGATGTTGACATCTTGGTATCCGGACACACCCACAAGGTTGACCTCCCTTCACATGTTGAGCTGTATGTTATGTGGCACACACTGCCCCCCTTCTGTTATGTTACAGTTTGAGGCGTTGGAGCAAGATGGAAAATTCTACCTCAACCCAGGATCAGCCACTGGGGCCTACAATGCCTTGGAATCGTATGTCTTGTCGGTGTGGGTGATTTGTTGTGTGCTAACTTTGTTAAGGGTGTTGTGGACCTTACAAATAGGGCATCATCTCATCACCTGACTGTGTCTAGAGCATGTCTCTGTGCCATGTTGAAATTGTGTAATCCTTCCTGTAATCACAGGCACGCTTCCATCCCAAGTTACACCACCTCCATGCCATGCTAGCCTGTCTTCATGCCATGCTAGCCTGTCTTCATGCCATGCTAGCCTGTCTTCATGCCATGCTAACCTGTCTTCATGCCATGCTAGCCTGTCTTCATGCCATGCTAGCCTGTCTTCATGCCATGCTAGCCTGTCTTCATGCCATGCTAGCCTGTCTTCATGCCATGCTAGCCTGTCTTCATGCCATGCTAGCCTGTCTTCATGCCATGCTAGCCTGTCTTCATGCCATGCTAACCTGTCTTACAACCACATAGCTTGTTTCCATGCTGTGTTGTCTGCAAGTCTGTTAGAAGTAACAAGTACCACACTCACTCTCCCTTCTTAGTCAGGTGACGCCATCTTTCGTACTCATGGACATCCAAGGTACCACAGTTATCTTCTACATATACCAACTTTTCAAAGATGTCAAAATCCAGAAGAAAGAGTTCAAGAAGAAGGAGAAGGCATAAGGTTGCAATATATCGCAGTGCACCTAGCACTCATATTATGACCTAGTTATTCGTTCAGTTGTGTCCTTTTTTTTTCTTTGGTGTTGGTTGTTTGATTGGTGGTGTTTAGAAAATAATGAATTGCACGTGTGTTCTTGCAACTAGCCCCCTTTGACTTGATCACGTATGGTATCTCTAATATGCACACACAAATACACTTTTAAAAATAAATAAAAAGAGAGCGCACACCCATCATGATGCAGTGGACAAAGTGACTTGGTCTAATAGGTACTGTAAGGCCTCGCTGAGGGGCACTGCCAGGAACCTGATCTTGACTTGTTTGCGCTCAATGTGGAGCTGGTCTGGGGAAGAGGAGAAGTATGTTAAGGAGCCAAAAAGTTTCCAATTGAGTACTATTAAATATTGCTACTTAAAAAATATTCAAAAGCTGTCACACATTAAACAAAACTCATACATATTGTGGTACCTGTGTTACTGCACTGTACTCTGGTAGGCTGACTTGACCTAAGGTCCTTGTACACAAGACGCAGCGAGAGTGGGACTACTGTTGGTCCTACTGGAATGCCCTGTTATCAAGGTGGGTGGGAGAGCAGTCACCCAGTGTGGCAGCAGGTACAGCACACCTTACCACTCTCAGGCAGACTATGCTGTAAGGAGGGCACGAAGCCACCTCCTCTAGAAGGTACTCCGTGTACTTGGTAATCACTTCTGCAATCTTTGTGCAACAAATATAAACCACATCTGAATTTATATTAATGAATGACAAACTAAATTTTAATCAAAAAATATGAAGCCTCAAAATGCACAGGTAACTGACCCCACGTGTACCAGGCCTGCTATCTTTGTACCCCTTCCAACCACACCAAGCCCCCACCTTCATACAGTACCCCTCCCAAACACACCAAGCCCCCACCTTAATACAGTACCCTTCCCAACCACACTAAGCCCCCTATCTTAATACAGTACCCTTCCCAGCTACACCAAGTGCTACCCACACTACTTGAGGATAAGTACACACACCTGCTGCTTTCTCTCCACATAAGACATGAGGTAAGCATGGACCTCCAACAGCAGATGAGTGAGCTGCACACACCACACACACACACACCACACATGCACACACACACACACACACACACACACACACACACACACACACACACACACACACACACACAAATGCATACACAGTAAAAAAAAAAAGAACACTAGTGACTGGATAAGGTAGATGAACGCACTGACCATGCTTCCTTACCTCCATTTCACCACTGTTGTGCCTATCCACCAGAGCAGACACCGGCACAAAGTCAGGAAGGGAACTGGAGAAGACCTGCTAGGGAGAGGGTGTGTGAGGGGGAACCAAAGGGTGCGGGAGGAAGCAGCCCTCAAAGAAGAGTCTACAAGACAACATCACCTTTGCTAGTGGACCCTCAAAGGTAAGTTCAAGACAAAAGGTATCGAAGAATCGGTCTACCAGATAAACACAGTTCATGTCACAATGCATGGAGCAGAAGTGAGGGCGCCACAATCCCGGGAATGGGAATGAGTTACTGTATCATACCTTTGTACGCAGTGCTAAACTTCATAGCAATTCTTTCTGGTTTACATAGTGCAGCTACAGAGATCCCTGCAAAGACGTGTGCTCTCAGCAGTCCTCTCAGCTAGTAAATAACAAACAGTGCACATTAACTTTTTCCATGCACATGCATCACACACACACACACACACACACACACACACACACACACACACACACACACACACACGCACGCACACACACGCACACACACACACACGCACACACACACACACACACGCACACACACACACACACACACACACTTATAGTGGTCGAGAATATGCGTAGTAAATGTATTTGGTTTCAGCAATTATGGGTTCCTCACAAAGTTAACAGTTTGAAGCTTGCACAACCATGGACCGGATAACGTCCCTCTAGGGCACATAACGAATTCAAACCAAACCACGAAGCAACGCACGTCCCACCATCCCCATCCGCACAAACAATACAACCACATACCCTTCTACATTCGTCCCTTCGCATCCCATGTGCTAAGACCTTGTCAAGAAAAATGGACGGTGCTACGTGTAAGCTGTCGATTAGTTCAGCCACCAACGAGGTGTAAAAAGTCGTACCTTGTGCACGGTATCCACGTGTTGTGCGCCCGCTCCTTTTCGCTCTTCTGGAAAAGCTTGGAGTATAAATACACTTCAGCCCCTAGGTACGCACCTTGGATAGGTTCAGCATAGCTGACCCTCCTCAATAGCTTTGATTCGACTGTCTCGGTGGTGAGAAACGACAACCTCTGTTGAAGGTCACACTTTTTCTTAAGAAGCTCCTGCACTGCGCGTTCCCGGCCATTTGCAAGTCAAAGGTAGGCCTAGTTATGAATGATTCAAGCGTGTAATTGTATACCTCTCGTCTCCAATTCTTTAATCTTTCGCGTCTTTTCATTGATGGTATTCTGAATTTTTAGATCTCTGTGACCCAAAGGGATAGGGTAATAGCCATTGCTATAACGCGCCTAATTGGGCCTTACAGCTCGACTTTATCCTGCAATGAACATAATTGTCGAAGAGCGGCGTTCCGTAGTGTTGACTGGAGCGCTTCCATTTGTAAATCATTTTAAAAATAAGCACGTGCGTCCATGGCAACGAAAAATATCGTACACAATCACGATGTTCAAAGCTAAGATCCTAGTGATCGGACCCTGTGAGGTGACCAGTGAAGTTTTGTGCATTGTGTGCGTTGCAGACGTAAATGTCGGTTATAGGCTGGAAAGACTTGGATCTCCAACTTTCTCGCTGAAGCGACAGAGAGCACAGCGGGGGAGTACCACTCGACCCAGGGTGTAAGAATACTAGAGTTCGAATCAGAGGGGCAAAACCCGTCCACTGGAAAAGGCTTCAAAGCCGAAGTTGAACTATGGGACTGCGGCGGAGATAAAAAGTATGACTTGTGATATTTTAACGTAATATGAACAGCCAAGCATGCGTACTCTTTTATTTTACAGGTTCGAAAACTGCTGGCCAGCGTTAGCCAAGGATGCCAACGGTATCCTTCTGATTTACAATCCTAACAGCCCGCAAATAGAGACAGATCTGGAGAGATGGTACGTAAGAATGCATATTGAATCAGTTTTTAGGAGCGTCTACGATTTTTCCCGATTGCTGTCTGACATGCAGATTTGTTTAGTGATCTTGCACAGTCATACAGAATATACATGTACTAGTATGTGGACAGTTACCTCGGGTATCTAAATTCCTGGTAATTTTGTTATACTATGTACTTCATCATACAGTTTAGTTAAAACATACTATACATGTATATAATAAATTGAGTGTTGTGTGAGATTCAATATAATGAAAAGTGCCCCGCCCCCACACCCTCCCAACTGTGAAAGTTGAGTATGTCCACAAAGGGTATTTATTTTTACATATTGTACCTAGGTACACTTATTTCGTCGCACAGCAGGGCCTCAAGGACAGTCAGTGTTTGATATTTGGGCACTTCAAGCCTGGGATTGCTAGGAATGAGACCCAACCACCATCATGTGAGTTTTGGCACACAGAGACCACACTCCCATCACATGCATCCAGATACCACACCCCCATCACATGCATCCAGAGACCACACCCCCATCACATGCATCCAGAGACCACACACCCATCACAGGCACCCAGAGACCACACCCCCATCACATGCATCCAGAGACCACACACCATCACATGCATCCAGAGACCACACCTCTACCATATTCATACTGGTGGGAGGGCCCAACATGGTATTCTTGTAACAACTATGGTTTCTAGTACTGAAGTCATTCTTACACATGTACACAAACATACACAGCCAAGAAGCTATCTGCTGTCCACCACGTGTTTACAAGTCTTGAAGATGACCCTGAGAGTGTGCGTGATGAATTCAACGTCTTTTTAACAACTATCCTTACAAATTACAAAGACAGTCAAGACAAAGAGGAGCTCCAGATTGTTGGGAGCAGCAGCAGACACATTTGATACTGTAGCCTGTTCCAGCTTATTTCACAATGCACCATCACCACCACCACTCATCACCATGATTTTGGCATCCTGTGTCAATTTTAAATGTGACTGTGTTAGGTATATGAATACAATAGTCATTAATGTACTATAGTTAATAAACCAGACCACGGGTTATATTAAAAATAAATATAGTTATCCTATATGTCCCTTCTCATTTGGCCACTTGCATGTAGCTATTGTTAAAATTAATTGTTTATTTAGTGGACACTTTTTATCCAATTCTGCATGTAAGGCTCAGTAAGGTGTCCTGTAGCACCAAGTGTTCAGTAAGGTGTCCTGTAGCACCAAATGTTCAGTAAGGTGTCCTGTAGCACCAAGTGTTCAGTAAGGTGTCCTATAGCACCAAGTGTTCAGTTAGGTGTCCTGTAGCACCAAGTGTTCAGTTAGGTGTCCTGTAGCACCAAGTGTTCAGTTAGGTGTCCTGACGCACCAAGTGTTCAATAGGGTGTCCTGTAGCACCAAATGTTCAGTAAGGTGTCCTGTAGCACCAAGTGTTCAGTAAGGTGTCCTGTAGCACCAAGTGTTCAGTAAGGTGTCCTGTAGCACCAAGTGCTCAGTAAGGTGTCCTGTAGCACCAAGTGTTCAGTAAGGTGTCCTGTAGCACCAAGTGCTCAATACGGTGTCCTGTAGCACCAAGTGTTCAATACAGTGTCCTGTAGCACCAAGTGTGGAGAGCACCAAAGATGTTGCATGCACCAGGCAGTTGAAAGCAGAACTACACGAGTCGAATATTTCATCTGAAGATTCACCTCAAACCCCGCATCCAAATGAAATGGTCAATCCCATTGCCTCTTTTCAAATGACCCTCTGTATACATAATGTTTAACATGCAATAGACGTAACAAACTCAACGAGGAGGAATAGCTTGTTTGGAAAGATGGTCTTGAAACTGGACAGGTGCACATAGATAGTGCTAACTATGCACACATACACAGTGTGTTAACTAGTTAACACAAGTGATTACCAAAACATACACACACACACACAAAAATAATTGCATAAAAACACACATGGACCTCTAGAGTGTCACTCGGACTCCATAGAGCTAGCATACTGCTCCCCATCATCTGCCACACCCTCCTCTTGTGGCTTGTCCCAGTCTCTGAGCTTGGAGCCCATCATGTAATCTTTACTGAGAACATTCCACGATGGTTTGGAATCGTCGCCATCTTGCATCTCCTCGGCTCCTCCTTTCTGCTCCTTCTTGCCTACATCAGGATTTAGGGTCTGCTGCTGTGCCTTTGGTTTGCTTCCTTTCAGCAGACTGAGGAAGTTACCTTTGCTGACTGTAGAGAGCACTGGTGTGTGTGTGTGTGTGTGTGTGTGTGTGTGTGTGTGTGTGTGTGTGTGTGTGTGTGTGTGTGTGTGCACAAACCAAGGTCATTGCAGCAGTTGTTGAGAACACTGCCTACACAGTACCTTTGGTCTTCTTCCGCTCCGAGTTCCCAGCCTCATCCAGCTTTGCCTCAATCTCCTTTTGCTGCTTGCTTACGGCATTAAACAGCTCAACCACTGGAAAACGGGGGGGGGGGGGGGGAACAACACCACATCCAATATTATGAGCCAAAGAAAATGAAAAGGTAAAGTCCACATTGAACGTTGTAAGCCATTGCACTTTACTTGCACTGGAGGACACAAACACACACATACACACACAAACATACACACACATACACACACACAAACATACACACACATACACACACACAAACATACACACACATACACACACACAAACATACACACACATACACACACACACACACACAAACATACACACACAAAAGCACACACACACATACACACACATTACACATTCACACAACTTACCACCTCTGGTGGCAATCCTCTGCAGTTTTCTTTCCTGGTCAAGTGAAGCAGCTGCTGGCAGCATATGACAACTTTTCACCACTGCAGAGTCCTGTAACAAATAAATAAACGTCATACAGCAAAAAAGTACGTGCCAAGCCACCAATGGCAGGTAACAATACAGAAACCTTCTTAATTTCTTTCGTCTTGTCTTCATCGGAACTGTCCCCTTCACTATCAACCTCTTTTTTCCGGAGTGGTTGCTTCCGCTTGGGTACAGATGGGCGTGGTTTCACCGGAGGAGGCGATGAGAATTCTTCCGACTTGCAGGCCAGAATAGGAGCCTTTACGAAAAGGCGCGTAGATCAAGCGCGGGCGGGCACACCTGCCTGCTTACCTTAGTGTTTACATCTCCCGTAGTAAGAATTGTCGTCATAATATCTGCCATGCGCCCGTGCTGTCGCAACGGCAGCTCATCTGGTTTCGGCTGTGCTTCCATGCTTGATCTGGGGGGGAAAGTGTTTTACAGGCTGCGTGTTCGGGTTTTTATTTAGTTATTTATTGACCTACCTGCACTTCTCTGCTCGAACAAGCTTTGTAGTTATGTGGTAGATTATCTTGCCACGTGGTTTAACCCACGTGGCTTTTAATTGAAGTCCTTGGGAAAGTTAGCTGCAAGAGATGGTTAAACGAAAGAAGAAGGTAAGTTGTCGTCTTTAGACGTATGCTTGGCATTTGGCATATGAAGACGACCTTTGTGTCCGCAGGGAGAGGCAGGGGCGGCCACGTGGTTCTTGTCGAGGAACCAAGCACTCAAGAAACTGCAACTGTCCCTACCTGACTTCAGGTGCGTGCGTGAGAAGGGTTGGGCAGGGAGGGGAATCAGAAACGCACCTTTAGGAATAACAGTATTCTAAAATGAGGTTGTCTGCTCTAACTGGAGTCAAACGCTAACTATACTCGATCGGTATGTATGAGGAGCGGACGTACTTAAGGGTATGCCGTGTGTGTTTGTGTTGTGTGTGTGTGTGTGTGTGTGCGTGTGCCAATTTGCTCTTTTAGTAGATACTTCAGGTATGCTCCGGTTTGTTTGCAAATGATTTAGCACATTCCATAATACATGTGTTTTGCTTTTTCCTCCCCGAAAGGCGTCTGTGTATATTAAAAGGCATCTACCCCCATGAGCCAAAGAACAAGAAGAAGGTCAACCATGGGAGCACTGCCTACAAGACATACTACTACGTAAAGGACATTCAGTTCCTGGCCCATGAGCCACTGCTGGAGAAGTTCAGAGACTTTAGGGCCTTCATCAAGAAGGTAAAGAAGGCTCTGAACAAGGGGGAGGAGGTCAAGGCCCACCAGCTGTACGATAACAAACCAGTGTACACCTTGGACTGCATTGTGAAGGAGAGGTAATGGATGTGGTATATCGGGAAGGCTTTCCAGTTGCTTGTGATCTGTGTGTGTGTGTGTGTGTGTTTGTTTATGTAGGTATCCCACCTTTGTGGATGCCATCAGAGATCTTGATGACGCACTTACAATGATTTTTTTGTTTGCAACTCTTCCACAGTATCACAGACTACAGGTAAGGGGAAGGTGTGTGTGTGTGTGTGTGTGTGTGTGTGTGTGTGTGTGTGTGTGTGTGTGTGTGTGTGTGTGAATGTGTGTGTGTGTCTGTGTCTGTGTGACTGTGTAACTGTCTGTGGTTGCTCACCACAGTTCATCACATTGTTTAGTTGATTGCTATGCACTGTCTGCCTCTTCCCCAGGCCCATGTTGTCCATAACTGCAGAAGGCTAAGTGTGGAGTTCATGAACTATGTCATAGAGTCAAGATCACTAAGAAAGGTATTGTGTGTGTGTGTGTGTGTGTGTGTGTGTGTGTAGCGGAGATACAGTTGAACAAAGTAACATTGGCGCGAATCAAGCGGGAAAATGTGGGCGTATTTTGTTCAACTGTATCTCCATAACGGATGGCATAAAAATTAACGAACAGAACGGGTCAATAGGTATAGGACCTCTCTACTTACAAACCGAATTTGATTATTCCTACAGAAAGTTATGTCGGGTTTGAACCCGGTAGGATATTGAATGTTGCAATACTGGCACTGAGTAAGTGCAAGACCCCAAAATGTATATTACCCTAGAGAAATGGTGTAGTATGAAGTGTTGAAAATAAGAAGTCGATGGCCTTAACCATTGGGAAGTTATAATGATACAAATACAAACAAATTTTATAACATATATGCGAGACGACATTTTCTTGGAAACTGTCCCATATATATGTACATACCACATACATTCATGCACATAGCACCAACATGTAGGTGTGCGATGTGCAACATTTAACATGCGTAGCACATATACATGCCACATGCACAGCACATGCCACATGCACACATGCGCAGACCAGACAACATTTTTTAACCCCCTTTCTTTACCACCCACAGGCATTCCTCTCCATAAAGGGGATATATTATCAGATTGAAATTGAAGGTCAGACGATCACATGGATTGTACCATACCACTTCAAACAGCCAGTTAAGTCTCCCTGCATGGGTGTGTGTGGGTGGCTGCTAACATAATTTAATGTCAAACTCGTGCATACCGCTGAACAGATCCCCTCAAGTGTGGACCTACGGGTCATGCTAACCTTCATTGAGTTCTACGCCTCACTCCTGGGCTTCATCAACTTCAAGCTGTATAGCAGTATCAATCTCAAGTACCCACCACAGGTTAGGGGTGTGGCCTCAGGTTAGGGGTGTGTACACAGGTTAGGGTGTGTCCTTGTTTACTTCGTTCCCACAACGTATTTATTAACAATTATTTTTTCCCTGCAGATAGCTGGTCTTCCAGCACTGGTGGATGCTGAGGTCCCATCCCAGATACCGGACCCTGAGATCAGGCTTACTGAGGAGGGGGAGGAGCATGCAGAGGTAACTGTATTTCCTTTCCCCCCCTCTCTCTTTTTTACTCTGGGGTGTGTGTGGTATACCTGTTGATGTGTGTGGGTATCAATTAATGTTGGGGAAGTGGATTGATGTGGCAGTGTTTCACTTTCACTTCTCTGTTCCACTTCTGGAGATCAGCTGTTGGCAGCCCTCAGCCAGAGCCTTGCCACGGTGCTACGTGATCAAGGTAAGTGGGAAGCAGTGGTATGTGGGGTGTGATAGTGAGGATGGCCATGTAAAAGATGTGAGGTGGGGTACGGGATGGTTGTGAGGGTGGTACGTACAAAAGGTCACACCCCTCCTTCCCTATAGACATCGAACCACCAGATGAGGATATTCCAGTGGACCTGAATGTGAGGCACTTGTTGGTCCCTTATGCTGTTTGGTTTTTTTAAAGGCAAATGGCCTCCTCCCCATCCCGCTCTTGTTAGGCAGAGGATGATGAGGTGAAGGCTAGGGCGAAGCAGGAGGAGGAGAAGATGAACAAGTTCAAGAAGCTGTTTGAAGGCTTGCGGTTCTTCTTGTCCCGCGAGGTACCTCGTGAGGCCCTTACGTTCGCGATAAGGTGATTGGGGGTGTCTTTTGTGTTGAGCTTTCTATTGTCACAAGATTTTCACCTGAACTACCACATCACTGTCACACACATACACACATACATACACACATACACACACACATACACACACACATTCCTTGTCAAATGAAAAAAATCTTCAGATGTGTGCTGTTATTTTATGTTCTTGTTATTTTAACCCAGTGCTTGTTTTGGCTTATAGTCTAATAGTGTGTGTGGTCATTTTGCCACAACCACTTATGCGATGGGACTCCCCATATGCCTTCACTGCATGTTCACTGTTTCATTGCAGACTGTATTTGGGTATAGCCTAAATAAATTGAGTGTGATTAACATCTGGTAGGAGCACACGTGGACAGCCCCTTCCAGTGGTGTACATAGATACAAGGTCACACATGATGGACTTGATTGTACCCACTCTGTGTGTTTTTGGACGGGTTCATCTAATTACCACAGGAAGGTAGTGCAACATAACAGCACATGTCTGAAGGCCAACAATTGCACCGTGTGACTAAATTTCTGTCGGTCCAGAAAGCTTTGCTGCACATTTTAGACCTACCGTCAATGATATGTACGGTGTTTAAAATGATTCTGTGTAGTTGCTCCTCTTACGAAAAATAAAGGATTCCAAGATGGAGGTGCTATAAAACTGGTGTGCAGACGAAGTGTGATGGACAATTATGGTAGTCTACCAGCTTGGTTAGTTAACTTGGTTAGTTAACAAGTTACACATATGGAGGCAGGTTCTGTTTTTGTTTGTCTGTGTAACTGCATGTGAGTAAATATATAAAACTCTTCCCTCCCACCCCTCTTTTCCCCATCCCCCATTCCCCACTTCCCCCCCCCCCCCCCCCCCCCCCCAAATAGGAGTTTCGGAGGACAAATATCATGGGATGCTAGCGATGCTCCTGGCTCGACATATGCAGAGTCTGATGAAAAGATCACACACCATATAGTAGATAGACCAAGTCAGAAACACAGATACCTTACAAGGTATGTAGTAGGAAAGGGAAGAGTGGGGGGGGGGGGGGGGGGGGGTATAAGGCGTCTGATTGCTCCCGTCTTCTTCTCTCCTCCCCAAGGACCTATGTCCAGCCACAATGGGTATTTGACTGCATCAACAGAGGGCGTTTGGTGCCAGTGGATGAGTACCTACCAGGTTCTATCCTCCCCCCGCACCTCTCACCCTTTGTACAGGAGCAGGAAGGGGACTATGTTCCGCCCGAACAGGAAGCTTTGAGGCAGGAGGAGGAGGAGGAAGTGGAGGAGAAAAGCAAGGATGTCACATATGGCAAGTGCAGATCTGTGTTGGCAGATTGTTGTGTTGTGTGTGTGTGTGTGTGTGTGTGTGTGTGTGTGTGTGTGTGTGTGTGTGTGTGTGTGTGTGTGTGTGTGTGTGGCCAATTTCAGAAGTGTCATATTGGTCAGTGGTTAATGTATACTTTTTGTTTGCACAGAAAATGAAGTAGCAGCAGATGATGAAGTGGACATTCACCAACCTCCTGCTAAGAAAAGCAAGCTTTCCAAAAAGGTTTACAACTCACACCACTACTGCTATCCTATAACTGGGGGGGATCTTTAGATTTCAGTGCCTGTTGGTACAGTTTGTGTGGGTGGCATTCCTGCTGAAGAGGAAGTGGAAGAGACACTGAATGAGCAACAGGCAGAAGAGAAAAGACTCGCTATAATGATGATGACCAAGAAGAAAAAGAAACTGTATGACATGATCATGAAGTCTCGTAAGAGCAAGGCTAAGGAGGTTGGAAACTTGAAGCGTAAGAGACAGTCATACGATGAAGCAAAAAAACTCGACGAATCAGCAGTTGTATGATGTTTGTATCAGGCATGTTCAGCTACTATTACTCATACGTGATTTACATGTACGCATGCGCGCGTGAAATAGCCCGCTTTCAGTAGGCGCTCAAACTTGGCGGATAATGGCTCGTCGGAAACAAACTGCTCGTACTAGTACTAAAAAGAGTAAGCAGAAAGGGCGTGGTAAAAAGGAGAATAAGGACGTTGACGAGAATCAAGTGGCTGTTGAGGCAGCGCAACCACCGTCCAAACGAGCGAAAGTGGATGATACCGAAAAGTCAGTGGGTAACGTTTCGAAAGCAGCAGATTTATGGGACTGTAGATAAGCTCTGTTTAAATTAATATAGCTGGTGTAAGATGAGAAGTTGTTCTTGCACTTTACATGTCGCGCGTCTCTTGCAGTAATGAAGTCGTCTCGTCAGAGGAACAACCGGTAGCTGAAGCAAAGAAACCTGATGTACAAGAGAACGGTAACGGAGATTCAGACAGAAAGGAGTTGCCAGCTGAAGCGAAAGACGTCGACATTAAGCAAGGCGACGAGAAGCATGAACAGAAAACGGCCGAAGGAACTGAGGTCACTCAAAAAACCAGTGCGGAGGCAATAGTGGACACACCAGCCTGTATAGCAGCCCAACCATGAAAACTACCAGTCCTTTTGTGTTGTTTACCGCCATGTATAACATGTCTTGTCAGTTATTCGTTTTACCGTTTGAGCTACACACTTTTTTTTTAAGCGCAAAATTTCTAATAGAAGCATAAAAATGGAGTGTGAGGATGGAGAGGTGGTAAGTGACGAAGATACCAAACAGTTGGCTGATGTAGACGAGCTACAAGATGAAGATACAATTCCTCTGGAAACGCTCGAGGCACTTGGTATGGTTAGGTCCCCTTCACCCAGACACAAAAAGCTCTCACGCGCACCTTTTTGGATGCTAACATGTACGCGCGCCCTATTATCACTGTGTGCATGTGTCCAACTGAACAGCAGTGATAGTACATACAAGTGTTCAACGGGCAACAGTGGGCATCGTTATTCATCGCCAATGAAAAGGCTACACAAGGGGGGCAAGTTAGCGTGCAAAGCTGTACACAGGTTCTCGGACTTAAGGTTAGGTTAGGTAAACGGCAGTTAGATAATTATATGGGGCATTTAAAGTCTACATGTACATGTATATAGATAAGTAAAGACCTAATAATGTTTTGTCTGTAGACCACTCAGCAAGCCTCCATCAAATGCTCACCAATGGTCACCTGAGGAAGCTGCTGGAGGAAATAGATCGGTCCAACGACCCTCAGAGGCATCTGCAGCAAGCCATGGACATTCCTGTGTTTGTTGAGTTTGCTGATGAATGTCTGCGGGTGTGTGGACTAAGGGATGACAATGATATGTGAACTACTTTTTGTGTTCCCTGTTGGTATATGCAGTATGGTACTCATTATATGGGTAACTGTTGGTTCAGCTGCTATCCTTATTATCAATGGATCACTACTAGTTGACTTGTCAGAAGGACAACTGACCAGACAAACAGAACAATACACACATAAAGTGAAAACAGCAAACCTAAATGAAACAAAACCTAGCCGACCTTAGTTCCGTTAGAAACCACACCAGTTTTTGCTTTCTTGCTTCTATGGCTGCCTTGACTACGACTGTGCTTGTTTCCAGCTGTTGTTTTAGTTACATGTGCATTTGATTTCTTTCTCTCAAAAAGCCTGCTAGGTAGCTGTCCATTCTCTGCCAGCATAGTGACAAACTCATTGATCAGGGGGTCATAGTCATGGCGACGTCGACAGAAGTCGACACGATACTGCTGCTTTAGGTCCAGTTCCTCCCTAAACTTCTTCTTGCAGGCCTCCAGCTGCTCATCATTTAGAATCACCTTTGCCACAGCAACACGCAAGGCCACAGTCACCCCTATCTCATCAGCACTCCCAGTGTGAGTTGCCACAAGCTCCTCCAGCTCGCAAGTCTCAATAGGGAGTGTAGCAGATTCCCTGGTGAGGAGGTCTTGCATCGCACTACTAGTGGCACCAGAGTCATCTCTTGTACCCTCCACACCACCTTCCTGCTCCTTGAGTAGCCTCTCAGCCAGCGCCATGGCCTCCTCTAGCAACGTCTTCTGCTCTGACTGGAAGGTCTTGAGCCTCTCTGAGAGACTTGGCACAGGGTCGGGTACTATGGCCATGAGATTGTACAAGATGTCCTGGGCGTTCGAGAGCTTCTCGGTCATTATCCTGGCAAAAAGCTCCGTCCACTCTTCGTGTTCCCCCCATGGACCGTGGTCTATGGGGTACTGCTTCAACCCATCCAATTCAAAGAGGCGGTCGTTGATGGGAACGTAACTCACGAAGTGGTATGTCTCCGGCACGAAGGTGTGTGCCGAAGAGACGACGGCCGAGCCGCGCTTCGTCGGAGCCTGGAGGATGGCATACTCGGGCTTCGCGTGCCTATTGTGAGCGCGGGCGAGCTCTAGCATGTTTCCGATGGCAAGGCCTTTGCTCTCGGGGTCGTGACCTGCTGTGAACTCCTTCAGCTTGGTCAGCACAGGACCTAGTTCGACGTCTGTGAGATTCAGAAGAACGCTAAGGAGCGAGTGAGTGGCACAGGAGTTCGTTACCACTTGGTTGGCGAAAAACATCTGGTTCACTACTTCGCTGTCGAACACGTAAGAATCCTCCGTAGCTAGTGACTTTTTCCGCGCTCTCCTTTCACCACTCCAGCGAAACAGGAATACAAATCCATACACCCTACCGTCAAATTTTTTCCCGATATCGTAAACTTCCTCCACCTTTATCCCTCTCACACCGTAGTCTTCCATCAGTAGAGAAAATAGACCCGGGTCGCTCTCCAATTCGCGCCATTCCTCAAGAATGGTTCTTGGCTCGTCGTAGTCCAAATCCAGTGACATGTGCACGACTTTGAAGTTTTTCCCCCCGTATTATATATCCGTGTGTTTGTTATCATAGAAACGGGAATATCGGTACGTCCACAATCTCCACATGAATATATGTAAACACATACACACACATACACAGTCACACACACACACCCTGTCACACACCGTCACACACAGTCACACACACACACACACACACACACACACACACACACACACACACACACACACACACACACACACACACACTGCACAAAAACATTACATGCACAATTTATTTGATTTTATGATTGCAATTTGCACCCGCTCATTGTTGCAAAGCAGGTTGGTTGTAAGTGTCTGCTGCCAGGTATGCTGGTTATGAAACGGTAGTGTCGTCAGTGGAACCTGGAAGTGGTTCTTCATTTACTTGGATGGTAGGAATCCGTACCAAAGCAGGTCGTGACTGCTTTACAGGCGAGGATGCCAGAGGACTAGTTTCACTAAAGGGAGAGAGTGGAAGGGAAGTGAGAGGGAGACAGAAGAAGAGAGAGAGAGGAGAGGGAGAGAGAGAGAGGGAGGGAGAGAGGCATGAGAATGCAATTACGAACATGCACCCACAATAGCCATACACAGCTCCCTCCTCATACGTGTACACCCTCCTCCCACGCATATTGGCAACTCTCTCTCTCTCTCTCTCTCTCTCTCTCTCTCTCTCTCTTTCTCTCTCTCTCTCTCTCTCTCTCTCTCTCTCTCTCTCTCTCTCTCTCTCTTCTCTCTCTCTCTCTCTCTCTCTCTCTCTCTCTCTCCTCTCTCTCTCTCTTTCTCTCTCTCTCTCTCTCGTTTCTGTGGCTAAGCAGTGTGCAGGCCATTACACCATTACAAAGTGTATTATACATGTGTGGTGCTACTCTACCTGAGGGACCCCCCAAGCTAGGGTGGCTGATCAAAATAAATAAATAAATGACCAATAGAACATTTCAAATTATAGTAGGCAGTTGATGTGGTTATACATGTCCCTGGTATTGCATAAAGAACCGAAGAACCACTAAAGGACCCTGGTGGTTTAAAGTTTTTAGATAAATTCAAACAGGTATCATTTAATAGCCTTTGACTCTGGCCCATGTGCACTACAAAGGATATGAGGGCAAACATTCTGCTGAATGATATGGCTGAATTAAGGTTTCTCATGACTGCAACTCCATAATAGAACATTGATCAGCAAGCTTTCAGTGGGGGTGGGGGTGGGGGTGAAATCCATTATATATAATATCATTTAGGCCTAAACCCCCCCCTCCCCCCCTCCCTCCCTCCCCTCCCCCCTCCCCCCCCTCCCCCCTCCCCCCCTTCCCCTCTCTATGGGTCTAAACTGGTCCCCCTGCAGTCTTTTACCTCTCTGAAACCTTTGGTGGGGACTTTCGGGAAAGAGTTGGAGAGGAGAGTGGTGATGATGATGGTGACGATGAAGATGACTGCTTTGAAAGGAAGGGCCGCAATGTCCTCTTCTTTGCCATCTGCTTAATCATAACCTACGCAAGAGAGGGAGGGGTGGGGTTTGAAGGAAGGAGGGGTGGGGTTTGGAGGAAGGGGTGGGTTTGGAGGAAAGACAGTAAAGTTTTGCCCGTAGTGGACAGCAAAAATGGGTGGATGAGGAAGGGGAGGAGGCAGAGGGGGAGGGGGAGGAGGAAAGAGGGAGAGAAGGAAGTGGGACACTCACTAGGATGTGTATAGGTATGACAAAAGGTTTGATGGCCTCTCTCATGTCCTCATCAGTCACTGCTATCTCAGTATGACAGTTCTCTTCTTTCGAAGGAAGTGGTGTGGGCGACTGAAGTATCCATGGGTGCACCTTCAGAGGAATGATATTTGGGAAACTAAAACCTCATGTGGAAGATAAAAAAGTTCTCTGTTGCGGTACTCACCCTGATCTCTGGTATGGAGATCCGTTTCGTGGGGTCCTTTTCCAGTAGTCTTTCAAGGATGCTCCTTGCCTCTGGCGATATGGGCACTTCTGAAGGATATTCGACTGGTTTGTTTTGTATGATGTCATACAGGTCAACAACATTTCTAGCTGAGAATGGCACCTACGGCAATGAATGGCAACATGGTTGAGGTATGGAGATGCGATATGAAGGTGCATGGTGTGGGTGTGGAGTAGAGAGCAACAACTGTGATCTTCCTGTACAGAAGACCTGTCATCACCCTCCTATCCTCACCCACCCTCACCCTCCTACATCACCCACCCTCACCCTCCTACATCACCCACCCTCACCCTCCTACATCACCCACCCTCACCCTCCTATCCTCACCCACCCTCACCCTCCTACATCACCTGCCCTCACCCTCCTATCCTCCTCCCTGTTTCATAAAACTGAACTGTTCCTCAGTAGACCCCTCTAGGTAACAGATAGGCTATGGCCTTCCCCTCTAGGTAACAGATAGGCTTACCTTTCCGAACAGAAGTACGTACAGTGTGACTCCAGCTGCCCAAATGTCCACAGCCCAGCCTCTGTAGGACTGCTTTGTGGCTATTACATAAGATAGAACAATTCTAATTCCGCATTCCACACACACACACACATACACACACAC